>VXBA01003546.1:570763-599477 GCA_013399895.1 Serilophus lunatus
TTTTTTTCCTATAAGTAAATCATGTATTATGGTGCAGTGAACCACCATGCAGCTCAGTGAGAGAATAGCTGTTCCATGAGCTTGGTTACAGAGCAGCTCAACTCTCCTATACACTTACCTTTCAATCTGTGCTCAAGAAATTAAGTGTAAAATTATGATGGTTACTGTGGAGTTAAAAGATGTAAATTAAGAAGAAAAATCATGTGTGTAGACTAGGCTAGAAAATCACCTGAAAGAACAAGAAGACCCATAGATACTATAAACCGGCTTTTTCCTCCTCTCTTTTTTTTTTTTTTTCTTTTTTAAATTCACACTATATCAAAGACAAAAAAATCTCAGTTGGTACCTGAAACCAAATCCAAACCATAATAACAGTCACAGTTAGCTCAGGCAGAATATGAGGAACAAGAAAAAAAGTCACACTTTCTGAAATGATTATGGATTCACAAAGCAATGGAAACAGGAAAGGGAGCAGCACTAGGCTTGCTTTGAATGGCTGTGCTGTTGTTTGACAACAGGGAAGCTGCCTCCTCATTTAGCCATTTCTCCCACTACAGTAAGCTTGAAAGGACTGCAAAATTGCCATATACCTGAAGTGCCACTGCAGCTACATTTCACAAAAGAACCCCCACAAAACAACAACAAACTCTTCCCCCTGTCCCGATTTTCTAGTTGCTAGTGCAATATAAAGGAATTCCTGGCAGCTCTGACTAAAGAAGCACTGGGCAGGTTTTCAGAGTCCCCCAGCCCATCAACACTCTCAAAAGGCTCAAAAAACTGCTTTGGAGACTCCAACAACATAGAAGAACAGTTGTGCTGTAAGGAAAGGCTGAAAAAATAACCATACTTTAACTGTTAGCCCTTCAATTCCATGTCTGAGCACGGAATTTGCAAGGAGGGTCACAACCTTTGGTTCCAGTGAGTCCCTTGTTGTCCAAAGGAAGCTGTTTGGTGCAGATGTAATGTGGACAGGACTCCTTTCTGCATAAAGTAATTCTAGAATCACCATCCTCAAATTGGCAGACAAAATCCCTCAAGCCTTATTGGTAAAATCTCTTTTTGCTATTCAATGCAATGAGAGCTTTGCCAGGTTTTTCCACAAATCTCAGCCTTTGTACATGAAACATAGGTGGCAAATCAGCTCTTTTGCCTCAGAAGAGCAAGACAAATAAAATTCACCGATATGATTAAACTTCACATTTGCTATAACTATCCCCAGCCATAAGGAAAGCAATGCAAGTCAGGCTGTTGGCAGACTTGCCTCTATAGAGAAAAGAATAAATACGTATTTCTTTGGCTTTTTTAATATTTTCCTAATATTTATGCATGAAGTAACTCCAAGGCAACACAGCTACCATTCTATAAACAAGACATACAATTAAAATACTTCAATGCACTTTTGGAACAGGAGAAAAAAACTTAATGTTACCTAATATAATTTGCAATGGCACAGTTGGAAGTTCTTTAGGAATATCTAAAGGCTAAATTTAAGACTGCAGGGACCCTTTTAGGTTCCTCTTCTTATATTACTGTCATAGTTTCTGAGTACTTATTCAGAGAAACACAATCTCAAATCTCATTGAATTTTGAAAGCATTTGAGTACTTCACACTTATCGACTCTTTTCAAAATTACAAACTTAAAAGAATGGAAGAGGCAATTTGTCTAGATCAGTTCATCCACACTAACAATCTCAATTTATTACTGGTGAAATACTAAGGTTTGGTGATTGATGAGTAATTTACATAAACATCAAATGTCAGCGATAGGAAAAATTTCAACAAGAGACAAAATTCTATACTGAACTAAGGAGTCTACTTAGAAGACAACTGTAAAAATGTCTTAAGCTTATCTTTTAATCTTTGACATGCTCAGATGTTGACATAAAGATATAAGTAGTCTGGCTACTTCTTTCTTTTCTCTAAACACAAGAGTAATACATTTGATGATCCCTACAATGTATTTCCAATACCTCAGTGATGAGCAAACCCAAAATTACAACAATAATAATAAAGAAACAAAAAAGATTGATTCTCCCTCTTGAGGCCAGAGGATCTGGCAGTAAGCAACAATTTACTCTTGTAAAAGGAATTTTATGAAAAGGATAACTATATACCTAATTTATAGTAGCCACAAGCTACTATAGATGTTCACCCCTGCATATTTGTACATAAGCACACAGACATACTGAGTATTACTCAAGAGGCAAGAAAGTTAAAAAAAAAAATCTTTCCATGTAAATCTCCCTCTCCAGTTGTTGAGATAAACAAGAACCAGTGCCAAAATTCAGATTTTGGAGCTCTCTGCAGTCAGCTCTGAAGCAGTGGCTTGCAGGCAAAAGAGTCTATTGTGTGACCTTGCCAAGAATTTTCTTGGTATGGGAATAAAAAGAAACATTGACACAAGAAAAATGTGTATTGTTTTGCTTTGGAGCTCACATAGCAGTTTAGAGCAGCAGAAGGCCAAATGCTTAGAATTCAAGGCACTAACACTGTGCCTGATGAGATGAAAATTTCATGTTGGGTAAGTGCTCAAGTGAGATAACTTGGTTTTATTTCTACTTTCTAGAGCATGCAGTGAGAGATGGCTGATGCCCTCAAGTGCAAGCTGCCACCAAAAATCAGCACATTAGGAATATTTACCCTGGCACTTTCCTGAGCTATTTCCTCCGATTAGAATAGGAAATCCGGCTGGACCTGTTGCAGTGGTAACCACTGTGGATATGATGAGCAGGTTGGGTTGTAATCACTGTGCAAGGTGGAATTATATCCCTTTACACTTGTTAAGAATACTTGTTTCCTTTCTCTTTTTTTTTTTTCCTTTTGACTGCTTGACACACACCCGAAGACACAACTTTACTGACTGAGAAGAGATCCCTGACTTCCAGCAGAGATCCCTGAAACCAAGTGCTAAATCTTTGTATTTGCCTTACACATTTCAAAAGACTCACAGAATATGCACAAGCTGTTAAAATCTGCCTCCTACAAAATCTTGGAGTATATCAAAGCTATCTGCCCTGGGAGTTAGATACCTCTATCTATATCATCTCTATGTATGTATGTATGTGCACATGTATGTATGTATCTGTCTGTCTATCTATCTATCTATCTATCTATCTATCTATCTATCTATCTATCTATCTATCTATCTACCTATCTATCTATCTATCTATCTATCTGTCTGTCTGTCTGTCTGTCTGTCTGTCTGTCTGTCTGTCTGTCTGTCTGTCTGTCTGTCTGTATTATGAACATGGGGAGAGAGTTAACCCAAACACTTGTTTCAGTTGATCAGAAAAGCTCTTTTATCTTTTAGACATTCTAAGTACTTTTATCATTAGGAAATGATTGGAGTAGACACTTTGGTGAAAGCCTGTCACCCTCCTTGCCCTACTTTGTTTCTTCAATTATAAATACAAATTAACACCCAAACACATGCAAAGCTATTAATGATTTTGACATTTAAAATACTGTGGCTCATTTTACCTAAATGAATCTGCTATTTGAGTGTTAAAACTATTATTTCTTTTCTCCTTCACTATGTGCTGGCTCAGGTACATTATGTAACATTGCTGGAGTCTGGTTAATTTGAAAGGATACAGTATGATAAACTTCAGCATGGCCTGCAGACAAAGCATCCAACATCCCACATGTTGAGCTATTGGCAGTATCCACAGCTGAACCCCTCTGGCTATCGAGTATTTAATAGCTCTTTTAGTATCCCACAATCATCCATTCATTTTCCCCATAATGTTCCACGTGAGGTAAATTATATTCCTCACTAAAAAAAGCTATTCAGGCAGTGTAGTTTTGAAAAGAGATCCATATTCTCTTAAGGCAAGTCAGGTCTTTTAAACGCTGGCCAGCTATTTAAAGGGACCTCTGAAGGTCAGAAAGCATCATCCAATTTGTATCATAAATATATACATAGCCAATTTATGCCCATTTTTAATATTAACATGCCTGGTTTTCTACTGCCTTTGTGCCTTCTGGGTCTTCACCATTTTTTTTTTTTTATGTCAGCCTAAATTAATTAAACACTATTTGTCTATGTGAGGAAATAGCAGTTTCCTCTTTTTGGTGCCTGCAATCCCAGGGAACTGAACACTTTTATCTTTGGTAGTTGTGTTTGAGTTTGAGGAGGCAATACAAGAAACCAGCTCTACCACACTGCTGGCCGGGATGGAGACAGTAAGCAGATTGGTCATCCCACTTTCAGGATGCTCCAGATTTGAGCCACAGTTTGAGTGGCCTGGCTAGTGGGACTGGATGTGAAGCACAATACCTCAGCTAATGTGTTTCACGCAGACCTTATCTGGAGGAGGAACTGAATAACCAGCCTGAGCTACTGGAGGTAATGTGGCAAAACAAAACAACATCCTTTCTACATCTCTAAGCCTTAACTACACTAGTTAATTTTTATGTTTTGTAACCCTATAATTAGACTAGATATGCTAATAGTTTACAATTAAACTTCAAATACCTTGAGTGGGTTTTTTTATGTGTTTGTTTTTGTTTGTTTGGGCTTGTTTGGTTCGATTTGGGGTTTTTTGTTTTGTTGTTGTTTTCTGGGGTTTGTTGGATTTTTGTTGTTTTGAGGGTTTTTTCATGATCATATAACTAGAACTTGTCTCTATACATTAAAACCAAAGAAAACCTCTACTTGTGTCCAGCAACAGCATTGCAAAAACGGAGACATCAAAGCCAGACAAAATATAACAGTCAGAAATACCTTACATGAATAAGTGGAGTAAGGCAGTGGAATGACATTTAACACAGTTTCATATGGATCTCAACTCTGCAGACAGTATGTGCATGACCTTGAGCAAGTTACCCACACACAAAACTTCACAAGAATTTATGTTCCTAGTTCCCAAGAAAGACATTGGATGTAAAGAACCTAACTCTTTGTGAGGATTTGGGACTGAATTAAAATGTGTCTAAAGCCTCCGTATGCTAAGAATCAGGTGCGGTTTTTTTCTTCTACTGTTTTTCATTGCTTCCCTATGCTCTCAAGTCCTAACATTTGTAGGTGAGGACTCTTTGCTCTTGCATGTGGATGGACTCTTTGCTCTTGCATGTGGATGGACTCTTACATGAGAATCAAACTTTGTCTCTTTTTTCCACGGTCTTTATCTCTTCTTCCTAAGGCCTGTGGATATTGCTTGAAAAAATTATTAATGTTTTAGTGAGGAATGTGGAACTGGGTTGCCACAAGAATAGACTCTGATGACACATCTTTCTATGCACTATTTCATAGTTAAGAAATTACTATTCTTCACTAGTTCTTCTCTAGCCTGGTTTCTCGAGACACTGAATGTTCCTGTGACCATCTGTCATTTATGTGTCCATCTTCCCTGATTGTACTGGCCATTTTCAACCACATTTTCTGTAGACTTGAGGGTACAACGCTCGTACAAGTTTAATGATAATGTAAATGAAGGAGAACAAAAATAATTCTACCTTCTTTCTGAAACCAGTTTATCGTGAACATCACCTCAATTATGTGTCAGGAACATCAAACAGACAACATATTCCTCACCCTAGAAAGGAAATCTCACTATGATATATAATCTATAAATACATAAGTTTTAGCCCCAGGCATTTTGCAATGGAAATGAAACTAATCTTACCTTCATGATATTGGAATGTCTGAATTAATTCTATTTTTAGAATAGTTAGAACCAAAACTTGCAGATCCTGCTGTAAAAGAACAAACAGAGTGAAACAAACATAAAAATTCTATGAAGATGTCTAGGAGAAAGAAAACCAAAAACACAGCCTTATTAAATTCAGGGGGTTTGAAACAAAAGAAAGCCAAAATCGGCTAGGCAAGAAAAACCATTTATCTAGGCCAGTCCAATCTTGCTAGAAAGGAAAGGTCCAAAAGGCATTAATTCCACTTCTGTGTTATTATCTCCAAAATACATCACTGCAATTTAGACATATAAAATGTCTTCAACAAGCTTGGAGAGTAAAATGTTGACAAAGAAATATGTGTTATTAGTTTGAGCTGCTAGGTCACCCGCGGGACAGCAATACAAACAGCCCAGCTAATATAGCCAAAAAATAAGCGAGTGGCTCAGACTAGTCAGAGCAGGAGAGGAAAAAAGGATCACTAATGTAATGAAGAAGGACAGAAAATGAATATCAGGTTGAGAAGAAACATGTTGGTGGAATAGGTGTGTCAAGAGAGATAGCTGCATAGTTCATCTAAACGACAATACGAATGCTCTCTCCTCAGGCTCTGTTTCTTTCTGTCTTGTATATTTATTTTGTTGTTGTTGTTGTTGTTGTTCTTGCTTACAGCAAGTAGCTGTAAGGGAAACACTGTGAACCAATGATTACTATCTCACTAGTCTTTTAAGTCTTCAGACTTGTCCCTTCTCCAGAGGCAACCTAGAAAGAAATAAATAACCAGTTTAGGGAACGTGGAAGCACGGTAAAGAAAAAATAAGCAACAAAAAACTGCAAGACAGGGATGAATGTGGTTTTAATCCAACCCTTGTTAATAGATAGTTTAAAAGGTGAAATCATTATCTGCGCAAGAAATCTTTCAGTGCTTCTATTTAAAGAAAAGCATGCAGAAACATGGAAATACTGGGATCCACCTATGGACAGGTAAAGCCTCCCAGGACCAGAAGGACCCTGGAAGACATGCTGGGGAAGAGAAGCTCTGCCTCAAACATGAAAATGTGTTGATAGTGCCCTGCCCTTAGCAGTTTCATTTGTCAGTATCCAGAGCCATACTTTGGTGGTTTTAAAACTACAGATCTACAATAATTCAGTGAATCATTAGAGGAACTGAGGTCATGGTTGAAGGGAATATCACTTCCAGAATCAGTCACAAGGAAATTTGGGGTGGAAGAGACCTCTGGAGGTACCTAGTCCAGCCTACTACTCCAGACCTGCCTTGCACATCATAGGTACAGAACCAGGGAAGTGACTGTTCCCCTGTACTCAGCACTGGTTAAGCTGCACCTTGAGTCCTTTGTCAGGTTCTAGGCCCCTCAGTTTAGGAAAGATATTGAGGGGCTGGAGCATAGCCAAAGAAGGGCAATGAGTATGGTGAAGGGACTGAAGCACAACTCCTGTGAGGAGCTCCTATGAGGAATAGCTGAGAATGCTGTGGCTGTTTAGCCTGGAAAAGAGAAGGTTCAGGGGAGACCTCATCGCTCTCTACAACTGCCTGAAAGGAAGTCGCAGCCGGGTGGGGATCAGTCTCTTCTCCCAGGCAACCAGCAGTAGGACAAGAGGGCACAGTCTTTAGCTATGCCAGGGGAGGTTTAGGTCATACCTTAGGAAGAAGTTCTTCACAGAGAGGGTGACTGGGCATTGGAAGGGGCTGTCCAAGGAGGTAGTGGAATCACCATCTCTGGAGGTATTTAAAAAGAGACTGGATGTGGCATTTAGTGCCATGGTTTAGGTGACAAGATGATGTTGGATCAAAGGTTGGACTCGAGGTTCTGAGAAGTCTTTTTCAACCAACTTGATTCTTTGATTCTGTGATGGTTCCCTTATGTGCCTCCAAGAAAATTCAAGTAAGGATTTGCTTCCTCTTGCCAAGGCTGGTCAAATTGAGATGTTTTACATGTGGATTCTTTTCTACCCTTCCTTTGTCAGATAGAGTTAAACATAACAAAGGTAAGGATCCATAACTGTAGCAATGGATTTATTAGAATAGTAATACTGCAAAAGTTGATCACACAAGAGGACTCTTGGGGGACTGAGACAGTTAATCGTAAAAGAGATTATTCAGTGACCCAAGTTTCTACAAAAGTATGGATTCCTTGATAGGTCTTTAAATACTACGAATATGCATATTTGAAGCCTGGAGCCTGCAAACATATCTAATTTCAGGAAAATTTGCCTTTGAGTTGCAAGGTATTTTCATTTAATAAAGAACTGAAGATTCAGCTAATAAAACCAGAGACAAGTCCTAGGATATTCAAAATGTGCTGAATGCTGACTGAACACTATTATCACTTAAATAGAAAGAAAAGATCGACTGCTTTAGAAAATTTCATCCCCAAAGCCAATCAAAGTGTTTAATCTACCACTCAAGTCCAATACAAGTTCACATTCCAAAGGATATATTGCACTGTCCAACCTTAATTGAGCCACAGCATAAAATTCAATATTCTTCTATAGTTTTATCAACTTCATAACTAGAAAAAATATCCTTACCTTCAGCTAATTTCTACATCTTCTCCACTCACTAAATATTCTATTTTTTGGTGTCTGCAAACAACAGGTATTTGAAAGCCCTCAACAGGATTTCTTGCAAGACATTAAGCACTATCGCAAAAACAAGCTGCACACTGTGCTGAAAAAAGCTGAGATCAAAATAAACACTTTGCTTTCAACATGACACAATAAAAAGAGGCAAAATGTCTAGAGGGAGTGACAATATAAAAGAAAAAAATTTATCCATACTTGGAAGTTTTATTTTTTTACATCTTCTCTGATTAGTTAGAATTAGCTTAAAGAAACCTTGCCTAGTAACTTAAGAAGGCAAAGTGAAGTTTTAAAAATGTTTCTTCTTGCTTCTTCCTTGATTTGTATGTTTGTGGCCCCCTTCGTCTTCCAAGAAAGGCAGGACAAGCTTTGTAGCACATAAGTTGTGAGCTACTATGCTGCTGAAGAGCCTAGAGGGAGAGAGAAGAGAGAACTCAAGTAAGCTTAGATGGTCCTAAGAAAAGTAGATGGTGCTGTAGACCTGCCATTTATTTCCGAGGACATTTTGGAACAGGGAAAGGTTCCGAGACGAATAGGGTACCCAGTGAGCAAAACCTAGAGTGAATCTAGTGAGGTTTTTCTCATCACTGACAGAGCAACTTCAGAGATTTCTTGCTGTCATACTTTCAAATTGGCATGCAATCTCTCTGCTCCTTTTTAAATGACTTTCTAAAACACTGTTTGCAGCTCTTGTTTCAGATCCAGCCAATTGGCAACAGGGAACAGGGAACACCATACCAGGAGTCATTGGGAAGCATGGCTCTTAATGAGATTTCTGGAGCAACTTTTTCTGTTTGGTTAGGATTTGGGGTTTGTTTGGGTTGGCGTTTTTTTTTTCAGGTTGTTGACAGAAAACAGTGTCTGTAATAATTCTGTGCCTAATGTGATTTTCAAGCTCTTAGAGACCTGGCACAAGCAGAGCAGGTTTTGTCACTGCTGAGGGGTTTTTATCTGAGAGACTGAATTAACTCTGTCTTTTCTTTTGCATTTTCCTGAACAATATGGGAACATGTAGAGCAAAAGTAAACAAAAACAAACACCAAAACCCCAAAGGTCTGACCATGCAGAGGAAGATGAACGGGAAGATTTTCACTTTAGCCTCACCACTGGGATTAGCAATCCTTAGAATGAGGCACAGATACCTGAAACAAAGGTAAGGCACTTTGGGTTGTTTCTTGCTGAACTCTTCATTATCAGATGCTCACAAAGAATTCATTTGGGACAGAAAATATTAAGTCGTCACTCATAATAAGCCATTGCTTAGAGAAAATGAAATAAATACATAAACCAGGTGTTTACACTTCTGCTGCTGCTAAGGCACAAATACCAAAATTCAGAGCCTCACAGCTCGCTATGCTTCAGTATATATAAAAAGTGATAAAGACACAGGCGTTACTCAGAGATATACTGTACCTTTGGATAACTGAGCAAACTGAAGATATTTCATCAGTAATGTCAAACATGCTGCATAGGAGGGCAAGTGCCATGGGAAATCCTGCCTTTTGCTGTTACTGAACATCTTGGTCAGGACTGAGCTCTGCTCCAAAAGTAAACACTGCGATGTGTTTAGTGCTGAGGTGGCCACTACACAAACACTGCCAAACTGGTGTGGTTACAGACAAACTGCAGTGAAAGTGTTTCAGGCATTATCTGCAACAGTAGTCTATAATAGATAATGAACAGCATACTTAATAAAGCCTGGGAGGATCTATGTAGAAGGAGCAATAAAAGTAAAAGCAGTGTCCTGAAATTGAAGAGACCTCTGTCTTCAGGTTCTGATACTTCCACAGGACTTCTGGCCGATCATGGACAAGAGGCTTCATCATCATTTGACTTTCCCTAGGGTTGCACAACCCAAGCCCATGAGCAACCCAGGTCAGCTTTGGGTAGCCCAGGTGTGGCCAGTCTGTGCTAATGTGCTCTCAGTGCACCTCTCTGTGATTCAGTTTGCCATCTTTGAAAAGGACTATGTTTTACACTTGCCTAAGTGGTTTGTAAATCACCTTGAGAACTTTGAAAACAGCAACAGCAGCAGTTTGAATCCTGAACTTTCACAGTTCATCATGCTTCTTGTTCACCAGTGACCTGGAATTCCTAGAAGACCTTGTATTTTGGGATCCACACAGAGTGTGATGCTAAGAAAGCAGGAGTTTAAGCGGTGGACTCTATTTGACATGCAGGGCAATTAATTGCTATAGAGAACAAGCTTTTGAAGAGCCTTGGCATTTTCACTGAATGAACACCTGTGAATGCTGTATTTTGCTTACCTTGTTCTGTTTCCAGGAATTGCCTACAGGAAGGGGGAAGACCTTTTTCAAAAGCCTGACCTTCAGAGAGAAATGGAAAGGTGGAAGTAAGGTTCCCATGTACCTGCTTAAAGGAGATAAATCAAGTTTTCTACCTCTACAGAAGTAGTACACACAGGGGGTTCACTGTACACTAGAAAGAAGCCGAGAGACAATCACTACAGTTCACGTACCTTTTAATGGGCACCCTAATAAATGGCACATCCAGGAAATTTAAAGTGTATGTGGATTTACCCACAGTGAACCTTATTTCCTCTCTCCCACAGTCATTTCTGAGTGGAAAGGCAAGGAAAAGATATCTGCAGCATAGACCAAACTCATGACTGGTTTTGTAAAGTACAAGTCAGTACTGAAGTAAACATTAACTTTCTAGTTTAAGACATGTAAAAATCACTAACTTCTTTAATACGGATGTGACCCAGGAGTCACTTCCTGAAGAGAAGACTTCTTATATGGTCTGGTTTTGCACTTGGCAGAGCAGGGAATGCAGCATCCTTCTGCCTCATCCCCTGAGAGCTGCTGGCCTCAGCTCTTGGCCGATACAGTCAACAGAAGTCATTCCACAGATTGTTCCAAAATCAGATTGCCTATACCAAGATACATTATGCTGGACATGGTGTGTGAAAAGCAAAATATAGCATTTTCTGCAGTGGGACATGAGCAAATTCCAGTTCATTAAAACCTCTGTTGAATGCAAAAGATAGTTTTGTAGTCTCCATAGGGAAGTTAGAATGTACACAGAGCACTTGAGAAACAAAATGATCACTTGGAAAAACAATCAATTAGTAATTCAAAGGCCAATTATTAATATATATATATAAAAATATAAATTCAAATGCAGTCAAACACATCAGCCAAAACCAATGTGCATGCTGAAAATGAGTGTCACATGCATGTAAGCAGGTGGGTAACTACTGCATTTGTCTGCACTTAACCAGAAGGATAAAAAGAGCCAGTGATTAACATCCTTATCCTCCCCACTATTACATGCCAGCTAAAAGAAAATAAATCATGTGATGATTAATACAAAAAATTGACTTTCTAAAGTAAAGACTGTTTTTTCCCCATTTAATTGATTTGTCTTTCACTTTATTTTCTACTTCCTCTCCTTGAATGAAGTGCCAGAGGTAGTAAAAGAGGTGCTTTAATACCAAAATTACTCAGAAAAAGTTTCAGAAAAGAGAATGTATAGAATATTTTGGCACTTGCAAGGAAGAAATGTCTTGAGTTGGAAAGGTTGAAAACTCTTTTCTTTAAAAAAATCCTTTTTTATCTTGTAATTTTATTTTACTTTTGAGGTGGGATCTCCTTGTGATATGACTCTGTTTGCATATCCCACAGAACACTTAAAGGATGGGGTAGTGCTGCAGTTTAGGCTTCAGTCACACAGTGAGGCTAAGGAGTAAAATGATTAGTTGACCTCCAAGTGATGCCAGATTTTGCTTTGCTATCCCCAGAATTCATCTGTTTCCCAGTGAGCTGGAAGCTTCCTTGATACACAATGCAACCCATTGCTGACACAGCCCTGTCTTCTCAGCCACATTTCAATGCCTTCTTCATTTCCACGTTTCTGAGGCCTTGAGCATCTGTGTTCAAGACAGAGACAAGGGAGGTGCAACTCACCTTTCCTTCCAGCTTTCAAAAAGCACACAAGGAACAAGCTGATTATAAAGTAAAAATAAAAGCAAACAAGCACAGAAAAGCATAACTCAGAGATCTGATAGTGGCCAGGAAAGAGTATTGCAGAGTGCTGATTGCAAAATGATATACAGAGGTTTCCATTTCACACACTGTTATTCTAATCTTGCAATCCCAGTCCCATAATGTCAAGCCAGATCCCTCATGCAAGGAGTAATAAAAACAGGCCAAAAGAGGACAAATAACTACACAGACCAGAGCATAAAACAAGGGAAAGGGAAAGGGAAAGGGAAAGGGAAAGGGAAAGGGAAAGGGAAAGGGAAAGGTATAGGGAAAGGGAAAGGTCCAGTAATTTGCAGCACAGAGAAATTTCATTCACAAAGTGATGTTCCTGATAGTAAAGGCAAAAAAGCAAGATAAAAACAGAAAGCGAGGATTTTTGGCATACTTTGAGCAAAAGCTCCATGTGAAGTTATGATATGGTTTAAATTCCTCACAGGACTGTCAAACAATCAGATGATCCACTTATGACTCACCCTAATCCTCTGAGATAGCCTGTGTCTTGTGAAGAGGCAGGGTCCTTCAGTGAAGAGGACGATGACATAACGAAAACCTTTGTAGCTCTGCTTTCAGGAGCCTTCATAAGAATGCACAGAATGAGAACATTTTAATTTTAGACTATCCACAGGGACAACACTGAGAATATGCAAGAGCTGAAATCGTCCAAAAAAGATATTGAGAGCCTCACCATGAATTGAAGCACAAGCCTATTGAAGGAACAGGTGTCATGGAGAGCTGTTGGTGACTGAAAAACAAAATCAAGGACAAGGCATGAGAGAAGGCCTGGATCTCTGATTTTCTATGGAGGAAAGACACAATACAGTGAGAGGTACAAAGGGATGCAATGCAAAGCAAAGAACTGAGCCAGTGGAAAGATAAGCTACACCCTAAGGCTAAGATCTGTCCCAATACTTCCATCTAACTTTTTGTAAAAAATGTGAAAAATATAGAATGTACAAAACATCAGAGAAGCTAAAAGCAAAGATAGCAATGCAGATATAAAAAATGATGAGACATGAAAGAGAAAGAATAAACAACAGAATAGCAGGCAGAACCACAGTTAATTTGAATTCTGATTTCTGTTCTTCATCTCCACTAGTAAGATGCAGCACACGTGTCTTACTTTGTAAAAGCATCACCAGACCCTGTTGTTATAGTCGTAAAAAAATGCATCTTCTAAATGGTGATAATCTTATGCCAGACTTAATTTCATTTCAAGACATCAGTGGAATTTGAATGGAAAACTTTCATTTTCTTAGCAAAACTTTGCACCTCATAAAGGTTTTATCTGTTGCTATGGCAAAGGCTTTACCCAAAGGAGTTACTTGTAGAATGCTGTAAGAAGGGGGAATTTTTCAGTTCCTTTCACATGCACATTTTCATACCCCAGACATTTTAATTTAATCATATTTTCTTTTCATCCTTCAGAGAGTTTCTTTTATTCCTGAATAAACTGAGTGTCTACATCAGCAGCATGGAAGAATCCATTCTTATCATCTTCCCCACTGTAAATCAAAATCTGCTTTTAATTATGGAATAACAACTACTTCTTTTTGATGACATTCAAGTTCCTATTCCAAATTAAAAGAACAATAGAACAACTGCCATGGTATTTTCATATGTAATGATGACCTTTGTAATAATGACATTTTTAATGATTTCATGAAAACAATAGAGTTCCATTCATTAGGTTATATAGAAACTTGCCATTTCTTTTTTTTTCAGACATTCCATTTTCAATTCACAATGACATTTGACAGGAGACATAAAAATGTGAGCATATTGCTGTTTTTTCTGCCACCTCTTCTGACAAGAATTTCCCTCCTCCCACCCCACACCATTTCTTTTTTACAGTGCTATGTTGTTCACTCATTTGGGACTACTTCAATTTGCTTATTAAATATGTAAGATCTTCATTATGCAGCCCAGGAGCTGAATCATGTAAGATTAACACAAAGCCCTTGTGAAAAGATTTTTTTTTAACTTTATTAATATTAATAGTATGTGCAGCTCACGTATTTTTGCTCTTTCCAAACCCAAATGTCAATATGGTGGATAAATTGTACTTTTTTTTCCTTGCCTTATTGGCCTTCTTCAAAGAAAGGATGATATTCAACTTAACTAAAATCAAAATTTATACAATTTCCAGATGTTCCATTTTTATATCCCAAAAATGTAAACTCTCTTGCCTGACCATTGATAAAAGGGTAACCTGAGGAAATAGGTAAGAAGCATAAAGTTTTTATTCTTTGTGGTGACTTATGCAACATCCTGAATCACACAGTATTTAATCAAGCAGATTTCAGTAATAACCTAATGACAAATGCTATAATAGGTAAGCAGTAGGAACCTGGATTTGAACCCTTGCACAGAACTGAGGGAAAGCTGAAATGCTCTGGTTGCATCCAATGCAGACAATATGGTGAGGAGGAGCACCTCACACCTAACCAGGGGGCAATAGGAGGAAAGAAAAAGCATCTTTCATTCCCCTTCCTGTTAGACTGAAGCTTGAAACATGCTCCTGAAATGTTGGCTTGAAAAAAGTTGGATCTTCTTTTCAAAGAACTTAGAAAAACTCATTCTTTGCAAACTTAACTGGAGGAAGTACCATGTACTTGCCCTGGATACACAGAGACTTAGCGGATGAGGGTTCACTCAAGAAGTGGCTTCAATTGTCTGCTATTTCTGACATGACATGATTTAATTTTGCATCTCAGAGAAATTCTACACTGGAACATTTTGACAATCGCTGTGCTATCCTATCACTTCCCCATCTCCACTTCTGACCTTTTGCTGCTACATTTGCCTCCTAGTTGCACAGACTACACAGGACTGCTGTGTCTATTGCTGGAAAACAATGACAGCACTTCACCAGTGTTGGGCAGTGTCCTTCCATAGGAGACTGTTCTGTGGACACATTTCTGGATTATTTTATTCTCAATGTACACACAATCCTGTTCTCACTCTTTTAAAAGAATCCTTCTGTTCTTTTCTCCAGGATTGTTATTTCTTTTACCACTAGCTAACTTACAGAACTACTTGTTATAGTGTCTCCCAAAAGAAGGTGTCTTTATCACAAAAGAAGAGAAACCTGTTAATTGTCAGGCATAATTCATCTCTCCTCTCACCTCCTGTTTCACAATCAAGCAATATAAATACTTTTCCTCCACATGGAGGCAGCTTCAAAAAGGAAAGACCAACTACAGTCTACTTCTTGTGTCACTCTAGGGAGAGAACATGAAAAAGCAACAAGTAGAGACAGAAAGAATCTGAGTCTTCTGCTTATTTCAAGTTTTCTGGAAAAGAGAGAAAATCAGTTACAACTTGAAAGACATCAACAATATTATTCTAATAATTGTTCACAACCGATGTGACTTCCAGGAAGATCCATGAACATTCAAATTTATATTTTTAGACCACAGTCCAGAAAGAGAGAATGAGAGTTCACTATGTTCTTGTTGGGTGCATAAAAGGATAAAAATACTTTGCAGTATTATAGAGCTAATTCTAAACCTGTCAGATACATTAGGATAACTTTTTCATGATACAAGGTTGCAGCTTGTGCATAGCTTCTACATTCAGAAATGACCACAGTGATTGCCTATTCAGGCATGCTGTTTAACACAGGACTGACAATTCTTCCGAGTTTAATGTTTTTAAATACTGTTTCCTTCTTTTTTGACCTTTTTGCATCTGCAAAAGATTTAAACCAAAAAAGAACCTACCAAAAAATCACGTCAAAAAAATTATAACATGACTGGAACAAAAGTACACTGGAGTGTTTGTTGAAATTATGCTTTCAGTCTCATTCCTCAGGCTGAGGACACTGAAAATTTCGAGGCACTGGTCTAATGCAAAACAAATTAAAAGATTTATTTCTCTAAAACCCACTGGGATACCTTCTGATTTGGATTGTATGTGGCTTTAGCTTGGAGTCAGTAAACAGCGAGCAGCTCTCTCCTCTGTGGTGACTATAAAAATCTTATGTTTGCATATACAAGTAAATTAAACTATGTTCTGGGAATGACTCAAAGAAAATTAAATCAATCACATGTATAAGCATCTTGTAACCTTTACCCATTCCTCTGGAAGAGAAACAAAATGAAGACAATTGTACCTTGGTTTCCACAGTGTTGTCTGGATGTTTGATAGGAATCTGACTGGGAAATAATACCGACAGCAAGATAACAAGAAAACCATTTATCACTGTGACAGGTGCTCGGTTTTCTATGAGTTTAAATTACCAGTGATGGAGTAGGGTTGTCTTTCTCTCATCTCAAACTCATAACCACTGTTTAGACTCAACTAAAGTTTCCATTTTGTAGTAATCAAGTTACATGGACTCAAATTGTTATTCATGAATTCAAGAGGGTTAAGACTTAGGATTCATTAATGTGATGTTGTCAGCCACAGCTAGCAGGTCCATGGCCAAGAAGAGTGTGGTAATTGGTAAATCTGAATGCTGGGTGGTTAATGGATGTTTATTAGCTTCTAATACATTCTGTGTTATTTAGTCTTACAAGATTTGACACTAGATATTTCTACTGAGTCACAACACTCTGACAGTTCACCTTTCTTGTACATCAGTGGATGTGTGTCAAAGCTTAACTATGCTGTTGAGGAAAAGAAATACAAATCACCACTTCTACCTTCTGCTGTGCAATGTGATCTTCCCCCTTTGGATACTCAGGGATCTAGGAAGCTGTTATGAAACCCAGGGCACCATTTCTAGACAAAGACAGTGTCAGCTGTGTCATTTCTATATGTATATTGAGTAATCTAATTTTCTTTATTTTTTTTTTTTCTTTAGGAAAACCCTGCCCCCTAGACTGTTTTATCTAAGGAGAGCTCAAAACCAAAAGAAATGAAAATATGCTTATGATTTTTCTGGAAATTGGTCCATCAAGAGCAGTCTCTCCTATTTACTTCTGAAGCACAAAATTTTACAAGGCAACAGTCTGCAACAGAAACATCCCTTTTCACATCTCATTTTGATTTTAGGATTGATTGCTAAATACAAAAGTTTGTAAGAAGGAGTCATACTCACAGTATGACACTTGGCTAGGGAGAGAGACCTGGATTCAGCTGGGTCACTAAGCAGGATTCAGCTGAGTGACTAGGTCCTTAAGAGGCTATCAAAGTCCTGTCAACATTTGGCACCTCATATAAATTCCTGCTCTTAAAGGAGCTGTGTGCTGATATATGCTTACATAAGCATATGTAAGGCGTATTTCAGGCTGCCAAATCATAGTTCTGAAAATTAGAGGATTTATAATTTCAACATAATTGATTTGTATTTTCTTCATTCCTTCTCCACCTTGCCCTTTATCTGATACCCATCCTGTAGGTCCCCTCTTCTGAGAAATTTAGAAAGAACAGATATAGCATTATGTTTATTAGGGTAAAAAAGCAAGAAACCCTTTATTCTCCTTCCTATATGAAGCCTCCAATTCCGTTATTATTCCCTGCTCCTGTTTAAGTTTCTAATAATTCTCTAACTCAAATGAGTAGAAAAATATATAGGGAACTGGGTTGAGCATGGATGGACACCAGATGCCCACCAATGCCACTTTCTCACTGCCCTCAACAAAATAAAGGAGGGAAAATATAATAAAGCTTACAGTTTGAGTTTAGGGCAGGCCCTGACTAGCAGCAGGTCTATCTTGGAGCCATCTGGGATTGGCTCCGTCAGGCATCAGAGAAGGTTCTAGCAGCTTCTCACAGAAACCATCCCTGCACCCCCCATTACCAAAATCTTACCACACAATCCCAATACAGCAATAAAAATAAGGACTACAAAGGCTTTGCATATAAGTTGCTAATACTTTACTATTTCTGTTGTAAGCACTTTGTTTCAGACACAGTAGAATAATTTCTTTTTTCTATAGATGTGTCATACCATGACTGACCAAAACATGGAGTATATTTTTCTTCCCTCTTGGTGCTAAATATTGATAAATAATGACTGAATTTTTATATTAGTTCTGGAGTGCATGATCTGCTTCCATTACTCCAGGATCTAAATGTCACTCTGTAAATTCTGTATAATACCTGGACCCTTCTTCTTTATTGGTATCCTTTCTACCTTTAAAATACAAGCATGTTTCAAAAGCACTGTCACAGTGATAAGAAGATAGGCAATTTTAAGCAAGATAAAAGGTTTCAGCATCTCAGCTACAAAGCTCCCTTCAGCCTAATACTCTACTTTGTTGCATTTAAGTTTATCATGCACCCTACCAACACAGAATTACACAGAATTAATAAGGTTGGAAAAGACCATGGAGATCATCAAGTCCAACCTTTACCTAGGTTAACAACCTACCCAACATCAGTCTAACATCTATACCATCTAAACCATGCCACTAAGTTCATCATCTAACCTATCCTTAAAAACATCCAGGGACGCTGACTCCACCTCCTCCCTGGGAAGCCCATTCCAGTGGGGGATCACTCTCACTGTGAAAAGTTCCTCCTGATATGCAACCTAAACCTCCCCTGACGCAGCCAAAGACTGTGTCCTCTCGTCCTGTCACTGGGAGCCTGAGAGAAGAGACCAACCCCTGCCTGCCTACACCTTCCTTTCAGGTAGTTATAGACAGCGATAAGGTCACCCCTGAGCCTCCTCTTCTCCAGGCTGAACAATCCCAGCTCCCTCAGCCGTTCCTCATAGGGCTTGTGCTCCAGCCCCTTCACCATCCTCGTTGCCCTTCTCTGGACACGCTCCAGCAACTCAATATCCTTCTTAAACTGAGGGGCCCAGAACTGGACACAGTACTCGAGCTGTGGCCTAACCAGTGCCAAGTACAAGGGAAGGATAACTTCCCTGGTCCTACTGGCAACACTATTCTTGATGCAGGCCAGGATGCCATTGGCCTTCTTGGCCGCCTGGGCACACTGCTGACTCATATTCAGCTTCCTATCAACCAGCACCCCCAAGTCCCTCTCTGCCTGGGCATCCTCCAGCCACACCGACCCCAGCCTATAACTCTGCATGGGGTTATTGTGGCCAAAGTGCAAAACCCGGCACTTGGACTTATTAAACCTCATGCTATTGGACTCAGCCCATCTATCCAGCCTGTCAAGGTCTCTCTGCAGAGCCCTCCTTCCCTCTGACAGATCGACACTCATTCCAAGCTTGGTGTCATCCGCAAACTTACTAGTAACGGATTCCATCCCCTCATCCAGATCATCAATAAAGATGTTGAATAAAACCGGCCCCAAAACTGAACCCTGAGGGACTCCACTCGTGATTGGCCTCCAACTAGACATGACTCCATTCACCACCACCCTCTGAGCTCGGCCATCCAGCCAATTCTTAACCCAGGACAGAGTTCTACTAGTTCTGTTCCTTTCAGTTTTAATTAATCATCTTTCTTATAGCAAAATATGACAAACTTCACATAAATTGAGATCTACAAAAATTGGACTGATTAGGAGTTTTCATGGTATAATGCTATTGAGATACTTTTCACAAAAACTCATAGGAATATTTAAAAATATATAAAGCTCAAACAACAGCTGTTGAAAATTAGTTTCCATGTATATTATAAATCCAACTGCTTTTTATGAAATGTATATAACAAAGGTACTATGCATATAATTTTCAAAAACATGATCATATCTTGAAATAAGAACAGACATTGATCCTCTGAAAAGACACTGAAATCTCAATGACAGCGGTGGTTTTGCTTTTAAATGGTATCCCATCAAAAGAAGAACAACAATAAAATAAACAATCCAGGCCTGATAGATTTCATATTGTGATGCAGTGTTGTGCATATTAATCACCATAATGAAACTTATCCCAAACAATTCACATGCTACATAAACAGCTTTGTAAAGTGATGCATTGTAATTTTTGGCAAGAACATTTTTCTCAAATCTGTGACTATTACAGCTAAAGCTCTGGTTTTTTACCATTTTCTTTGGAGTGACAAGCTTTGTTCTATCCAAATAATATTTTTAATAAAATCTAAAGATGAACCCACAGGAAAGAGTATGAAAAGCCTTCTTTTTTCCTGAGCAAGCAATGGACTTGGAGAAGAGTGGCAGATCATGGCCAAAAGCTCCCACATCTGGTGGATTAAGCCTTTCACACATGGTGAGTTATTGAGTATTTCCAAAATTATAGCAGCAGTCTCTATTCATCCATGTACACTGGTGATATAGATGATGAAAGTGACACAGTTGCTTTCATTATTAACTTCATTATATGATCTGTAACATTATTAGCACAAGACTGCAAGTACAGAAGGCAAGCTGCTAATCTAATTCAGCACAAGACACTGAAAAATTGGGAATAATATGCTATTTGGATAAAACCAACTTCTTATTAAAATCATAGCCAGGGCAAAGAGCTCAAAGGTAGACCCAGAAGTCTTCCAGCAGAAATTGCAATAAAATGTACAAAATCTGTCAATATGTGATCCTAATTAATGAGACTTAATACTATTTCTGTCGTCATTCATATTTCAATTACTTCAAGTAGTCACAATCAAGAACCAGAGTCCTGCTGAGGTAAACTGTTTACCCAAGTATGAAACCCTATTTGCCCAAACAGATGATGAGGTAAATTCAATGGGACAAATGCTTAAATGGTTTGCTGAATGGCAATTGATTTTATACTGTGCTTAAAGTTACTATGAACTAAATGGTCTTTCTCTTATTGGACTTTTTTTTTCTCCACTCGTTGTGGTTTAACTCCAGCTGGCAAATAATTACCATGCAGCCAGTTTTTCACTCCCTTCTCCATGGTGGAATGGCAGGGAGAATTGGAAAAAACAGTAAAACTTGTGGCTTGAGATAAGAACAATTTAATAATTGAAACAAGGTAAAAATAAAGAACAACAACCATAATAACAATTATAAAAAAATTGTAATGAAAAGGAGAGAAATAAAACTCAAGAAAAAGAAGTGTTGCACAATACAACTGCTCACCACCCGCTGACTGATGCCCAGCCAGCCCATGAGTAGCACTTGATGCCTTCCAGCCAAATCCCTCCAGGGATACTGAACACTGTGTTCTATAATATAGAATATCTCTTTGGCCAGCTGATGGCAGCTGTCCTGACCCTGCCTCATGGCTTTTTGTGCACCTCCTCAATGCCAGATCATGAGAACTGAAAAGTCCTTGACTTATAGCATGCACTATTTAGATAGCACTAAACATCCGTGAGTTATCAACATTGTTCCCGTATTAAATCCAAAAAATAGCACTGTACCTGCTACTAAGCAGAAAACTAACTATCTTAGCTGAAGCCAGGATACCATCTAAGCTTTCTTTTGGGTTATAGATGCCTCTGGAAATTATATTTTCATGTTGAAGATAAACCACATTATGTTTTGACATTTTCGGAACTAATATAATATAAACACCAAAAATACTGTGTGGATTGGTCCAGTCAAATAATTTACATAAAATGAATTTTTAAAGCAAGATGTCTATAAAAGTCATGTCTTTGTATTTTGATCTTTAAACGAGCAATTCCTCTGAAAATTCACAAGAAAGGAATGAAAACTTTGATTTTCATCTAAGGTTTTATAAAGTATGACAGTGAAGTCTGTTCCTCTGAAGCCTAAACTTGAACTACGACAAATCTGAGACCAAGGAAAACACAGCTATTCTTCTCTGTCTTGCACCTTGTCTTTCTATTCCAGCTCTGCTCCAAGAGAAGAAGTGTGTTCTTTTTATTGCACAGGCCACTGTTACACCCAGGCTTACCCTGATCTCATTCAAAAGTGATGGGTCCTTGTAGTTACAGCAGCAATGCATCATGTCCATGAATTCTGCCAACAATAAATTACACATAATTTCCATTTTGCACAAGCATTGACACTTGTCAGGCAAAAGAATCGCCGTGGGCCGACATCCATGAAGGTATTCAGACCTCTAACCTCTGAGAGACAGACCTAGATAACTGTTTACTTCCTGGCACAACTTATTGCAACTGTCATGTAATTGCAGTATTTCTAATCCATTGGTTTTAATCACAGTACTAATTTTATTTCAGCCACTAAAGATGATGCTTTAACAGTGTATATGTCTAATTCTACCTATGACATCATCAGAAGCTAAGTTAGGCTCTTGAGCTTGTGATGACTGTTTGTTAACTGCAGTCATGGGTTAATTTTACTGAGAAATCTCAAGCACTGGAGGCCTCTATAATTTCCTGTAGCACTTGCTCCTCAAGGGAACTGATTCTGAGCTAAACTTCAAAAAATTCATCATAAAAATATTACCATAAAACAAGATAAGGCACACAAATCCCTCCTCAAGAAAATAAATAAAACATCAGGCTTTATCACTCTCCTCTAATTAACATGGCAACCGTTCTATTCCTTTCTGGAGCCTCCAGGGCAAATGATGTCAGGTGGTGACATGATGCAAACACCCCAGTGAAAAAGGGAAGCAGCTGGTGTGTGTTTGAAGTGGGAGTTAATTCCTATCAATCCAGATTCCTCTGGAACTCATCTCACACCTTGTGCAGAGAATTAACTTACAGATGTTGACAATATGTCACCTTTGGAGAAATTACAGTATGTATAGTATGCAAATTATATGCAGTCATGCTGCATTTTGATTTCTCCACATTTGTAGAATTGGAAAAGATATACAGGAACATAAAGAGAAGTCAGAGGATTGGTTAGCCACAGGCAGTGAAAGCCTTCGTTAGGAAGTGAAGTTCTTGTGGAAGACACCTATATGTGATGTTTTTATAATACAGTTAAAGAGGTGAGAATGAGTTACACTTTTCTTATCCCAAATCCACATCTGTCCAACTACAAATAGCTGATAAACACACATGATAAACACATGAGTGATTATGTGACCTATATTATAAGAAGGATTAGCTAATGGGATCAAGACAACATCTTTGGGCCTTAAAATTTGTGATACTTTTTCTGTGTCTTAATGTGATAGAGTCTGTCACATACTCTGTACTAACCCTATAATATAGACCTTTCCACCTGCTTCTAAGTTTGTCCCAGACTTCTCCCTTAAGGCAGGTTTAACTGCCTTAATTTTGTTCCTATTGAACAGCATCTACAGATAAGAGCAACAAAACAAGAGATCTGCGATACGTTTTGGCAACAGAAAAGCTTTGGTGATTATCTCTTTGGTTGCACTTAGGCAGGGATCTAATCCAAAGGTTAATACAACAGGATTCTTTCCTTATACTTCAATTCTGTCCAGCTTCCTAGACTTTTCCTAAACTGTTCTTGACTTCTTTTCCCAGGTCGTGGCTGCAGCATATAGTAAACAGTCTGGCATCCATAATTCACACCTTCTGGTAAAACTCCTCTGATGCTCTGAAAAACTGGAGCATATGTAGATTGTAAACCCTGCTGTCATTTTACAAAGCAGTAATAACTACATGTGTGCAGTATTCTCTCACTGATAACAATATTTCAAGGAGAAAAACAGCTGGTGACCTAAGCCAGAGTGCAGCTGAGGAGTACAGAGCATTCCCCATGCAAGGCTGCTCAATGGAGATGGAAATTCTTAATATAGAGGTCCTTCTTTCTTTGCTTTACCAGGCATTTTGCCATTGGACTAGCAGCCATAGGACTATGACTTGCAATAACAAGTGAGTATTGGAGCCATACAGTTCAGGCACACCACTGCCAGTACATCCAGAGGAAGCACACAGTAAGGATGGACTGATCACAGATGTGGTTGTTGAGACAGGTCCTACCACAAAGCCTGGGGCTTAATCTGCGTAGATTAATAACAATGACTGTGCAAAATGACTGCCCCTTATTAATTTATGGCATAGTTTGCTTGGGAACCATTACAAGATGTAAGAAATTATGAATAGTGGACAACAGATGACAGTGGCAAGGAAAAGACAGATGCTTTCTGGGTATTATAAATGGCAAAGTACAAGAACTTGCTGCACAAACTATCAGGAGAAAAGCAATGAGATGATAAAAATCTCATGTCAGACCCCTGGAAGACATTGGTGGCCACAGAAAATTTCTGTCTTTATAAAAGAAATCTAAAGAGAAAAGTTAACAATCCCTGAAAGCACATCTGGATTAGGGGGATGAGTGCAGCTGTCTTGCAGGAAGATTTTAGGATATGCCACAGACAAAATGAAACACCAACACACACATTCTGAGCTGAGAGAGATCTAGCCTGAAAGGACATAGCAGAAACTGCTGATTCAATGCAGATTTTTGCAAGAGGCCAATGTACACAACAGTTGAGGCACTGATGACAATAAAAAACAAAAGAAAAATAACCTACAGTTGAAATAATAGATGGTTCATGAGTGAATTCAATACAAATTGTAATAACTTAAGGTTTTTGTGACCGCATGCAAGTCTGTTTATCCTTTTTATCCTGTTTAGAAAGGCAATCCCAGAGAATTTCTTCTCATTTATTTAGCATCATGAAGTACCTCAGTGCATCATCTTGCTAAATGTTTAATTTAAAAGATATCTCTAGAGGATGTAATGACTTCTTTTACAGATTGGAGAAACATCTCTTAAAATGGAACTTGTTACAGGATCTGTGCTTTCTTTTGATTTCATCAAAATTGTCAGTGACTGCATGAAAGGTTGATTTTTGGGAAAAACAGCAGCAGTAGCTAACAGCAAATCATATTAGTATTCTGACTTTGACAAACTATTTAGAGAGCATATGGTCATGGTTGCCAAGATGCTCATTTTAAATTACCTGAAGTATTCTATGTGAATTCAGCTACATGGCACAGACAGTAGAAGGGTGAACACTCTTTACTCTTTTTCTTTTTTTTTTTTTTTTTTTTTTTTTCAAGGAAAGCAACTTCATAGCAGATTGTAAGTGATGCTGGAACTTAATTCACATCCAAAGAGTTCTAGTTTGCCGAAAGATATAACATCACAAATGTCATATTGACTCCATGCTGTATTGCCACATTGCAGATTACTTCCTGAACTGATGCAGAATTATCAAGTTAGTGTGCTATCAGCCTAATAAACTGCAGTTTATTGCTACTGCTAGCTGAGAATCTCCCAATGATAGAAAGAATAACTAAAAGAACCCAGTTTTTCAAGTATTAAATGGTGAACTATGA
This sequence comes from Serilophus lunatus, assembly GCA_013399895.1. Taxonomy (NCBI): domain Eukaryota; kingdom Metazoa; phylum Chordata; class Aves; order Passeriformes; family Eurylaimidae; genus Serilophus; species Serilophus lunatus. The sequence goes on from VXBA01003546.1 coordinate 596,062, forward strand.
ATCATTCTTCTCATCCTTTTCTCCTAAAAAAGCAAATTCTGAGGTCTTTTTCTTCTTCAGACCCAGAGCAGTAATTCTTCAAGCTTTTCCTGTAATGACGGTAATCCCTTCACGTATTCACATGCAAGATGAGGAGTGTAGCCTATGTGCAAAACATGCTTTTGTGTGGAATAAAACAGGCTGTTTTAACAACAATGTTATTTTCAGAGTATATTTAATGACCTAGACATGATCACTTTGAAAACTGATCTACAGACATACTTTCAAATTAAACAAGCCAAATGAGAAATCTTCTCCTTCATTCAACCAAAATGGGGAAAAAAATAAGAAGGGCTAGCTTTTGTTGCAAAATGAATCATGTATTCCATGCCAGCTGGATTTATTAAATACACCAAGTTTAGTCAGCCCTTATTTTTACTATGAATGACCTTTGGTGGCAAGAAGATATTGCTAATACAGCAAGAACCGACAGTTTCAGCACTTTCCCAGCTCCTGTGTGAAGTCTTGGAGACATTTTCCAGAGCCTGAAATGTTGATTGCATTTGTATGCCTTTTTAATGTGAAGAAAGGAAATGTGCAAAATACAAAACCGAATGATGTCCTTTTGAAAAACTTACAGTTCCTTTCAGTTCTTTTGAAGGTGATGATCTAAGGACAGAAGTAGTCCCTTTGCATTTACACTTAGTTAACACTCGTGGCTGTATGAAACTTATAGACAACAATATTTTTTCACTATACTCCTGATGTTAATCAGGGCAAAGAGCAATAAGAATGAAAAGGTGAAAACTTCATCATTTTAAATGAAGTTAATTACCAAATTAAAAAAAAAAAAGAAAATAAGAATGTAGAAAATAACATGACTCTTTTTTCTCTCTACTGTCATTTTTCCTAAAACTAGGAAAAGTATCCTTGACTTTTTTAGCATTGTTTCACAATTTAGGAATAATTCTAGAACTTCCAAGTAAGACTGCTTTGACAACAACAGCAACTGAGACCTAGAGAGACAGAGACAGAAAGAAATCCATTAGATATACTATGTATTTACACTAAGGGATTGTAACTTAACAAATAACAATCCCGGTGAAATTGTAACAGCATTGAAAACCTGCAACATCCTTACAAGTGCAACAAAGAATATCCTGGCATAAAACAACAATAACTGAAAATAAGAGATCAATAAGTTTTTAGAAGGATGATAGAAGAGCCAATGAAATAATTTGGGTAGAATAATATAAGACAAACTAAAATAGCCTTATTGATGCATGCCTAGGTGCCAATACTGTCATTTAAGGTGTACCTAACTTTAAGCATTCTGGTTCTGATCAATATGCTCTCCTTTCTGAAAAAGAGATTAAAGCCCAGTGATTTATTACTACTTTTTTGCCATGTTCAATATAATCGCTGATCCACCATTTTCAATCAGTCCTTCCAAGGACGTGATAGAGGTCCCTATTTAATCTTTTGTCAGACTTTGGAAGGCTCAAGAGGACAATCAATAAATACTTGTCAATAAATATGCTGGAGGCTGGGCTAGAGTTACCTCTAATTTCCCATTGGAAGAACTGCTTGTCCATTGCCTTGTCCTGGAGTGATGAAGTGAAGTGTGTGCGCTTCCAGATGTTTGTATATAAGTCAAGCAGTGCAGTCTGTACATAGAAGATGTCTTCAGAGCACCAGGAGGTGAGTCTGGCTGCAAAAACCCTTCGTTCAAACCCTTCCTGGGATGAGTGGTGAGTTCTGTGGACCCGGCAGCTCTTGGTTACACTCAACAAGATGTTCTGTCCTTATCTGTCTCTGATCTCAGCTCAAGAATTTGCAATCACAGGAGAACTAAATGAAATAATCTAGTTTTCAGACAAGATGTCTTTGTCTTAATGAAAGAGAGTTACACACTAACCGACTTCGTGCTGTATTACTCCTCAGCAGTTTCTAAGTTTCTCCACTCTTTGCAAATCAAACACATTTGTGAACTCCTCGGGCTATTCATGCTCACAGAACCAAACAATACCCTCCTGCTATCAGACAGAAGAATAAGCATTCTTACAAGTTTCCCGTCCCTGAAAATATCTGATAGAACAAGTGTTCATTTCCTAAAATTAACTTAAAACTACTGTTTGTGTTGTTATTAAAATATCAAGAACCTTGTATGAATCTGATATGAAAGAAAACTTTGAGATACCTGAAGTCCTTGCCACAGCACATATGTGCTGTCAGTACATGTGCTGGTGTCTGATTGTGAATAGTAATTGTTTTGGTCAGTATCTCTTCAATGCTTGTATATGGCACTCAGATGCTGAATGCACTGTCTTCCACTGCTATCACTGCTCAAGAAGTTTTAGAAAAATTCATAGAGAACTCTTCTTCTCACATTTGCATTTTACTTGTTGAGTGGTTTTTGTTACCAAAATCCAGAGCTGGTGGAAGACAGTGAATGAGTACAGTTAGCACGTAGAATATGCTGGGATATCTACATTATCATTCTGATGTGCTCAAGGAGTCCCTGCTAGATGTAAGTTTGTCTCATATTTATAGTAGAAGGCACAAGGTATTGGTTCAAGGGCATCACATGTGCTCAAGTTGTTTCCCCATGGCCCGTCATGTGCCGGGTTGCCACTGAGAGAATCCCACTTGTGAGGAGAATGCATCATCACCTGCCAAGCAGAGACATGGTGTCTGAGGCTTTGGTTTGGCGATGTGCATGAGCCTTTTGTTGGCACACGTGTGATGCTGGCATCCAATTTAAGAGCTCTAATGGATGGTATCAAATCAAAGCCCAAATATTTTGTTTGCTTGTTTATTTGGGGTTTTTTGTTTTGGTCTTTTTGGTTTGCACTGCAATGGTTGGCAAGATGACAAACCTGGGAATCCTACCTTTTATGTACTACTGATTGATGCAGTAATCACAGGAAGGCTAATGCCCAAATCCCAGTGGATAATACACCTAACATATATGACCCGTAAATAACAGCCTAAGTTTAACTGTTGCTTATCTCTGAGATTTCCCAGTGGCATCTTTATACCGTAAGCAAGGTGCTATCAGCACTTGCTAGAGAACTTAGAAATCTGTCATATCTTTGCAGGGCTCACAGAAGCCCAGAAAGACTTTGAAGGAAAGACGATAGTGCCATCATTTCTGTTTTATCTAGAAACCATTGTGATTTTCATTTCCCTTTCCCTTAGGGTGCAGTACATTATGTGGCATATTTTTGGGAGTGACAGAGTGTGATTTAACACAAAAATAATTGAAGGAGGCTTCTGCAAAGGACTGTCTTATCCAGAAATTCTGCTTGGGTTGTAGTTGATAGTAGCTACTGGTACCAGTAGATATAATTATGCAATAAGTTCACACTGCAGAACAAAAAATACTGAGAACTAAATTCAATATATCTCAGCTCCAGGCACTGGGACAGAAAAAA
>VXBA01003546.1:599510-615881 GCA_013399895.1 Serilophus lunatus
AAAAAAAAGTGGCAGGAATCTTTCAAGGTCAGTCACAGCAGTGTTTTTCCAAAGAAAATGGATTTTAAAATTCACTTCTAAAATTAGGATATATTTTACACTGGAATTTGGATTCCAGTGGAGCTGAAAGGATGACCCTGCAAAACCAGTGTTTCTGTTTCCCACACCTGCAGTCAATAAAGGACTTAACTATGGTATTTTGGAAACCTCAAGTTATTACTTTGCTTAAGTCATACATTTTATTTTCATTTGGTTGCTTTCTCTGTGATATATCCCAAACTCTCTCATGTAAAAAATGTTCTTCAAAGGATTTTTTAAGTGACTTTTTGACAGGTCCCGGAACACCATGAGTTGGATAGAATTTACTATATTTAACACAAACAGCAATTTTAGCAGTATCTGTCAAAAGAGTACAAGTGATATCTTATTATTAAAAAACACATTGAGTGAAGGAAGTATGAAGTTTCAGTGCACTGTTTCTCCAGGGAAATGACCTGTCTGACCACATTTTGGCTTGTTTGTCTATAGTTGTTCTCATCTGTTGATTTGCCAAGGTTAGGTAATCTGATGTGAGAGCGTGTCACCAGTGGGTTGGACTCCTTGTAGGAATAAATCAGATTTAAACCTCTGAAATGTTGCATCAGGAATCAGGACACTCTTTTTATCTTTTTCTTTTTCTTTTTTTTTTTTTTTTTTTTTTTTTTTTTTTTTTTTTTTTGTGGACTAATTCCTATAAAGTATGAGCAGATGCTTTAATTAAATATAACAAACATATTAAAAAAGCATTTCTTATTTCTCTGTAAGACAAAAAAGAACATGACCAGAACATGGGAAGGAATAAAAAAGAAAAATAGAGAAAGCTGTACTATTAAAAAAAGGCTAACATAAAAGAATTCTATCTGATAGCCTGATAGTTAATATGTTAATAAAGGCAAACCATGATGAAAATAGCAATTCAGACTGAGCAATTTTAAAGGCTGAGGTGACAGCTGATCGTTTCCTCCAGCACCCTCTATAGTTCAGGCTAAACAGCTTTGACTAGTTTATCTGCTCTTGGGTTTGAATTTGTGCTTTGGAGGATCTTAGTCAACTATTGTCTGCATTTCTACATCAAGGCTGTAATTCTGATTTGACCTAGTTTTCAAAAGGTTTCCAGTCTGATTTCCAGGGATGAAGAATTCAATGTATTTCTAGATGAGTTCCTCTAACTGTTATACTGCCTATGTCTGAAACAGACATTGTGACCTTGGTCTAAAAGAGTCAAAAGAGTCTTCGACTTCCTTCCATCAGGTACAGTTTTCTGATACAGATCTCCAGCCTACCTTCAAAAGTAGTTGTTGACCCTATTCAAATCATATCCCTTCCAAGTCTAAACTCCCCAACCAGCTGCCCTGTTCTGATTCTCCTGCCTATATTAGGTGTGCTGTACATAAAAACGTTTCTGTAGGCCATTTTTTAACTCTCTCTCCCACAAAAGCCTCATCACTCCTCAATAAAAATGAAGCATGCACCCAAACAGTTTTAGCCAGCTACACTCTGTCAGACTTTGAAACTATAAACATGTTGGTTAAACATCAGATCACACCTACATGGAGAGTTTGTATTCTAGCATTCAGTATTCCATTACTGAACCAGTGATTGGTGATATGTGCACTGCCCTCTGAAGAGCTGTTACATTAATAAATTGAAATGGAAAAATGACTGCTTGTTCATCTTTGGCCCTTTCATATTCCTTTTCCAGTTTTTTTAAGTCAAATAAAACCAGTAAATTCTTCAACTCCTGTACTAAGACTTAGTAGCAGATCTGAAAAATATAATCCTGTTTCCAAACAGAGTTTCTGAGACTTCACACAGCAATGAACGAATGCTGGGGACTCAATTCTGAGCCCTCATTTTCAAGGCAGCATTGCATGGTGATCTCAGCTGAGAGCCTGGTAAATCACTGGAAATTACCTTCTATGAGAAAAATAATTCCCACAAAAAAGAGGAAGTGTAGGATGTGAATTATCCTTCATAACTAGGTTTTAATACTGACATCAGGTTTACACAAGCAAATCAAAACCAACAATAACAAAAATCAACAAAACAAATAAAAAAACCCAAACCAAACCAAGAAAAAAGCAATCCAAAAGCAAACACAAAAAAACAACAAACCTGCTCAAAACATGGGGATGCTTGATGTGAAATTCAATATTTACTATCTAGATGGTCTTGTTCATTACTAGGCCTTAATAAACCTTCTTAGAGAAGCACTAAATAATATGTTTTAAGGTTCATTGGGCACATTTATGCTTAACTTTGAAATTTTGCCAGAAGTTAAGATGAAATTTTTACTGAAGAAAGATGGATTTAAACACATGCTTAAACAAACTTTGGGTGTACTTTCAGTTCAATAAAGATCCTAAGTTTACTAAACTTGCTATTGTTTTTGAATTTATGCTTTAGAGGATCTGAGATGGCTGTTGTCTGCATAAAGCAATAAAACATGAATTCAGACCAAATAATATGCATGGTAGATTTAAAATACTTAGCAATGTGTAAGATAATGAAGAAAAAAAATTTGTTATCTTGCCACTGTGATAATTTGATGCATTAGACACAGCCCATTCTTATTAGGAAACATTAGACATTATAATAGTTTTTGAGCTTGAATAATGCAAGAGGCAAGAATTTGGGAAAAATATGCATGCTGGCTGATAACAGCTTCAAGAGTACATTTTTTCCCTCCCTGCCCCATCCACCCCCACTCTTCAAAGAGAATTAACCTTACTTTGTCTGGTTCTTAGCAGCCAAAGACAATAACATGTATAAAATTATACAGGAATTACTTTGGAATGTTGGACAAAAATTTGTTTTGGGAACAAAATTATAAAAATATGGTCAACTGCCTGTACTGAATAGCAATACAAGGAAATTCAGAACCAACAAGTTAGTAACCTCAGCATGACAAAGATTATGAAACTGTTTTTACAAAATTATTACTTTTCCAAATTTTTCAGGGTTAATACTTAATAAATAAAAAGAAGATTAGGGATTTGTACATTGATAAAAAAAATCACTGTGAGTTAATGGAGATTTGGACCACCAGCAATATACAAATAGTCAGAGAATTTAGTCTAGATGAATATGATAATAATCAATTAAAACTTGCTTAAAATTCGGGGTCTTGGCAGGTGATGGGTAGTGCTTCAAGGAGCACTATGTTGCAAGTCAACAGATATAACTACTTTCATTTAGAGGATAAGAGAGGTAACACAGAAGAAGGACTGGCTCTACCCAGCTCTCCCCTGACAGGCATTTGTCTAATATTTTTGAGTCCTATGCCTCCCTTGGTGATCCCTGACTGCTCCCCAATTCCCACTATTAGAAATCTTTCCTGAATGTCTAATCTTCATGTACAGGTACCTCCAGTACAAGTCTGTGGCTTCCCAATCTGATCCTTACATCAGCTTATTCTCTTTGCCTTTTCAGTGACATTTTTCAAATTTGAAGAACACTGCAGCAACTTGTTTGCGTTTTCTTTCTCTGAGCTGAAAATCTCCAATTTTCTCTCCTCTTTCCTCATAGCTTTGTATATCCTTGTCCTCTTCTGGCCTCTCCTCATTTTGTACCTACTATACAAAGATGGCTTGGATAAATATTATCCCTCTTACTGTTGTACCAAGATAGTAAATGCTTTGCTTCTGTTAGTGTCAAGGCGGGAACAAGTCAAATTTGAATGTGAAAGAGATCTGGGCACTTCTAGGGAGTAAAGAATGTTATAGGACCTTCCCAGGCAAGTTTAAATTTTTTCAGAGAATTTGCTATTCTCCCTTCAGTGTTCACTCCAGATGATTTAACATCCACAGAATTTATTAAAATCTTTTAATTGATTTTGAAGGGCTTTCAGAATACTTCCTCCACCCACTCTTCCCGTAGGCAGCTGATGGTTGCTGTGAATGATTAGGGAAGAAGTACTAATGAAAAATCTATTTCCAGAGTTCTTTAATTCAAAAGGAAGGCATTAGCCATTTTTGCTCTTGCAGAAGATGAAGACTATTTGAAATATATTGTCCATTTATACATTTATGTAAAGCTCTCTTCCCATTGAAATCACTTCAAACTGCAATATTTTTCACATCTACATTATCCTTTTATGCATTACTCTCACTGCAAAATTGTGAGAAAACTCTTTGACCTAAATATGCATAGAGTAATGTATCTTTCTACATAACATAATGATATGGAGCACAGATCTCCAAAACTAGTCAGTGTCTGGCTCTGCAGATAACTGCAGGTCTGATACAGGGAGTGGAAGAAGGAAATACAAAGGCTCCAAATGTTCCATCACCATTACACAGGGAGAAATCTCCTGGTTTAGCTTGTGGGCAAGACTAGAAATGTCCTATTTTTACGCAGGAAATTTTTTTTTAGCAAACCTATCCAACTTCTCGTGACATTAGTGGCAGTTTTTCCACTTGCTTCTGTGGGACCTGGCTATTCATTTCACTGTTAATCCCCATGAACACGTCCAGCATACATCCTACATATTTCAGGTAAGCTCTTTAGCTTTTGGAAATGCAACTCTAATCCAAATTTTGGGCCTGACAAGAGGCTCATAGAAGTCACAGTAAAAGTAATTACTGCAGGATCCAATTCTTTGTTCATGAAGGAAGTGTCAGACAGCTGGTAATCTGTGTTTGATTTGTCTTGATGGAAGAAAATGCAACCTCACATAGCAGCTGGAATGGGCACCCTGTTGCTCATACATTCTGCCATTAGACACACAGGCTCCCAGACACAGACGATCACAACAGGGCAAAAGCAAGGCTTTCTTATCTCAAGTATCACGTTTTTGATGCTCACCTTTGGTTTGGATTTTTTGTTTGATTTTTTGTTTCCTGTGATCACAGCTAGTCACTCTCATGATACTGTTCATAAAAGGAATAATTGATTTTTAATAATTTTTGAAAGAAATTCATGCTTTTGTAAATTATGTCAATATAATAACCAACAAATCAACAAAATATCAATCTTCTGCACAGAGAAGACTCTTACCTCTCTGCTACCCACTGAGATACCAGTGATCAAAGATGCACATATACACTGAGTATTACAACTGTCACAAGAAAAAAGACTGCAGGTCAAGCGTAGACAATGCAATACTCAAATGTGAACGAGAGTTGTTTTCTGACCCGAAACAAATTATTTTAAAATAATCAAAACTAGTATTCCTCTTATTTCTGGAATTTGTGACCAAGGAAGACAAATTATTCAACTTTTGAAAGGTTCAAGTTCAAGAAAATACATGGCTCTGCCACAGTGCTTCCCAAACCATGGATTTTTAATTGTTTAAGCCTTAGTATTAATAGTATTTGCTGAAAGGTAAAAGTTACATACTACATTTTGGGTAGCTAGGGTAACTGAAGTATGTAGTGATATGGTAGTTGGTGTGAGGCCTTGGGGATGTTCTTCCAATTTATTCTGTCATATTTTATTCTGCTGTCCCCCAAATTGCATGCACATCATTATTTTTGCTACATAGGAATTTCTTTTTTCATCTGAAATATAGGAGAATGAAAAAAATTATCCCCTTAACTCACAAAAAAGCAAACTCAGAAATATAGAATATTTTCTTTGGAAAGCTAGAGAAATAGATGGCTAAAGATTAAAAAAAATCAAAATCAAAAATAAGCATTTATAAAGCAAACACCTTTTTGCTTATTTCTTCTGCTTAAATGCTATTTTTATGGATGACTTGTTACCCAGATATACAAAAAATGCAGTATAAATAATGGGAGAAAGGCCAAGATGACAGTCACAAAAATACCTTGCTTTTCTTATAATATTTTCTCTCTCTAAACCACAAACATAGGCATATTTCTCTTCATTTGGTAGTGTCACAAATCAGCTGAATGAAAAAGGATTAAAAAGCAACTGTGTACCTAAAAGCATACATATCTGCAGTCCCAACTATACTGGCTTGATGACTATGGAAAACTGATACTGTTATCAGATCAAAGAAAAATCTTTTGATGCACTGGGATAAGTCCAACAATAAGTGAATGAGAAGCGGTAATGGATATGGGAAAGCCTTAAACAAAAAAAATAACAAATAGATTTGTGTCTGCAGAGGTGTCTGGTTCCTGTGTTAAATGCTAACTACAGTCAACTGTGAGAACAGACCTTGGATCAGAAGGCATGTCAGAAGCCACAGAGATCTCTATGGATCAAAAGATGAAGGCTGTGAATGGTTTTGGAAGGGTCACAAAATATTGTAAGGCTCACTGGAAGAGGCAGGACTGGTACAATGCAGTGATGGTTTGCTTAGTGGGTTTACAGTTTCTGTGGGTTCACATACAGCTATTTTTCCTACTTGAAAGAGATTACATTAAAAGTTTAGTATATTTGCTTATCTATATTCATATCATATTAATTCAAATTGCACCACATTGTTGGAGCCTTACATTTGTGAATATGTTAGCGTGGCAGAGACGGTATCATAGAACAACATTTCCTTGAGCATAGCACTGTAATGATTACACCGATTGGATATAACAGCCCACAAATTTGAAGTCTCAGAGCATCAAATTACCCAGCTCTGCTTTCTTTAATACAGATCTGGACTAGACTGATTCTGCTGTTAGACTTTAAAGGACACCACATGCTTGTAGAGCTTAGTTTCTTCTGAGACCTCTTGAAATTTACTCCAAATGTCAGATGTAAATCTGCTATACAATAAAACCTTGAAGTTAGAAAGCTGGAAAAGTAAAAGGTTTAGAGAGTCTGTAAGGGCTTTTTTTTTTTTTTTTTTTAAAGTAAATCAATACTCTGAATTCAACCTCTTCTAGAGAGATATAAATGCAACGGATTACCTAAAGGTATTTCTTCTTGACAGCTCTTCAATGCAAAAAGTCACAAACTTGAAAACACTTTTACTAGTGGAAAATAAGATTTTGTTTTAAAATCCCCAATTTATATGAATGAGATTAATTTTTTGCTATATTTTAAGAAAGACTGAAATTTCCTCTGAACTCACAGACCTCTATGATATTGCTTGATTGGAGGTTAAATTTTTCCTTCTGGATAAAAATATTTTTCACCACTTCTGTCAGTTTTTAGAAATATTTTTTACTAAAAATACCTGAAAATATTGAAATCTAATTTTATTGGAAAAACATGCTCTTTAGAAAAAGCTACTCTGTCCACAGAAACATTTTGATAGTAAAATGTTTATGATCAATATATTTCTTCATTTCTGATGTATTTTGAGAATCAGAGTTAAAAACTTTTAATGAAAACAACCCTGCTTATCTACAATTAGGATACCTTGGAGTAAGCAGAACCCAACGACAAGCTCAGTTCTCTCTGATTTACAAAGAGACATGTTTCCCACCTCATGGACACCCTTCAAACACTTTGAGATGAAAAAAACTCACATCAAAAAGTAGCAGCAATTTGGGAGGCAAATGGTATGGAAAATTCAGTTAATGAAGGACTACAGCCTCTTCCTCCCTTTACTTTTCCCCTTCCAACACTCTCCTTCCTCCCTGAAGGTTCACATGAGTCATCTAAATGTCATTGCAAGTGACAGAAAATTTTGATGAACATAGGCTGGGAATGTCCTGCCAAGAACTATCAGATTTGTCAGAAGTTCAGATGAGAATTACAAAAAGTTTGGTTAATTTCTAGCTATTCTTGCAGCTGCCTGCCTATGACAACTTTCTTCCTAGGACATGAGCTTCCCTGCCTCTCCAAAGAGCAGTTTGCTGTACCCAGTGAACGTTTTCTAGGCTAGAGAGGTCTATGGGTGAATAGGTAAAAACAAAACAAAACAAAAAAACCTGATGTGCTGGCAGGGGGAAGAATATATTTTTAAATGTGTTCCTAAAAGTTCAGGGGTTTTTTTTTCCTCCGTCTTCATTGCCAAAATATTCTAACCTTTTTGAAACGTTTTTACTTCTCAGCTCTTCTGTAACTGTCTCTGTGGAAATTAATTTGAACTTTGATCAGTGAGAGAAATAGGTATAGTTATTACTCTCTCAATCTATCTGCACTTGGAAAACATGTCATAAATATGGTACTTACAAGCGTATTTTGGGACATATTTCCCAAACAAATAACAGTAGATGTGTCTCATGTACTATTCTTTTATATTGATTTTTTTTCTTATCAGATTATTTATTTTGCTTAAAATATATGCATGCAAACATATACCATTCCAGTCACACAATTATCCCTGGTCACTCCCCAGTACCATCCTATCATCAGGGCCCCATGCAGCAGTTACACAGATACCCAGCTTGGGGAATAGGGCAGAATCCAGCCTTTCTATGATAAAAAAATACCAAGAATGCAGCAGAACCACTGTTGCCAATGGAAAACAGAAAGAAGAGCAGATCAAGCCTTAAAGACAGTGGAGGCTATAGATTCTTCCAACATGTAAAATCCCTTCTACTCAGAGTGTTTTCAATGTCTCATCTTTGAAATGACTTTCCAAGTAGCACTTGACTTCAGTATTATTTCTGTTTGTTCACACTTTGTAATAGTCTTAAGAAGCCTTTCAGGCAATTGATAAATAAAGTTTCCAGTTTAGAGTTGAAATTTCCATACATATTAAATGTTCTTTCCCCTCTTTTAGTAGCTAAATACAGAAATCAAGATATGTGACTTTTTATTACCATATTCAGCCTAAATTTTCTATGTTTATTTATATCCTGTAGTTCTGGACAAGACAGATATAACAGCCTGAGCCTCACAAGCCTTTTTGAACCAGTTGTATGAGGTATAAATCATAAAGCTTGTACTGAAGATTGACTGCTTGTCAAGGGCAGGGACTTAGAAGCAAAAACAAAAGCAAAACAAAACAAAACAAAATTAAATGAATGGAAAGAGTTCTGAAGACTAAAATTATATGCCTTTTTGTTATACTGTTAAAAGAAAGAGAGAGATTGGCTCATCAGAACAAAAGAAGCCAGCTGCAACAAAGGTTTCTAGTAACTGACATCAGAAGTCCTTGTACAAAAAAAGCATGTCTTTTTTGCACAGCCTAATTGTTGCTGGGTGCTTGTATGTGGTCAGTTAACAAATTGACTAACTTTTAAGTTTCCTTCAAATTAAACACAATAATTTCATAAAAAGAGTATCTATACATATATATATATATAATTCTCCAATATAACCAAAGAAATAACTACACGTAACTGGAGTAATAATGGCAGTTTTCCTTTTTTTTTTCCTGAATGATGGAGTTTCTTTAATTAGCAAGCATTTTCATTTGTAAAATACATCGAACTATTAATCATTAGTGGAATTTCTATTTTTTCCAAATATAAAGAAGGGCATAGCATTTCATGATGGCTTTCATAATGCATACTTCAAAATATTTCATGTTTTAAGTCCAACAATACTAAAACAGTTAACACTTCTGTCTTTATTTTCCTTTTCTTGTTTTTTACTTGTTTTTATGTAGATTTTATTCCTTGTGATTTCGAGAAAAGATAGAAAATGTGATAGTACAAATTCAATAATTTGAAATGATAAAAAAATCATAAAAACCAAAAAAAGATCCCCTACATTTCTCTGATTTCTCATAATCTCTTAGGATCTCTAAACTTCTACATCATTTTGGGGTAGACATCACAGCTGCTTCTTAACAAAATTTTTTTAAAGAAGCCTTTATATATTTAATGGCACACAGCTGAAACTTAGTGTAATAGAACATCAATAGCTCAAATAACACTTAGTTTGACTAAGTTTTTAGTCAGTGCCAGGGAATGGGAAAGATCTGCCGTTTCCACATGACCACACTACATAAAGCTCCCTGTTCTCAGAGTAGGCAATTTGGGAGCTTTCTGCAGATGGCAGGAGGGTATGCAGGTTTCTGCTATAGAACAATATGTTTGAACTGTCCACCAAGCCCACCCTGGGGGGCTGGGGGAAGCTGCCAACACGTTGCTGCCGTGATGCACTTGTGTCTACCCTGAAGAAACTCAGCACAAACCAGACATCAAGTGGCAACCTCAACCTTTTGTCACAAGTGTTCTCACAGGGGTCATGTCCACACTATTCATGAAAAGAAGCTGCAAGGCCTGGCCCTCCACCAGGGTTTCTGCACATGGTGGAAAGAGACCACTGTCCACTGCTGAAGGAAAGGCAAAAAGTCTCCTCTCTGGACCTCACAGTAGGCATCGCTCCTGGCTCAAAGAGAGGCCACACAAGGGTCATAAGCAACACTGAAAACTAGAGGTTTTCAGAAGCCTCTTTCTCCCTACTTGGTGAAAAACGGAGACATTTTGACATTTTGTTTTCTTTAGTCATTCAAAAGTGTGTATTTTCTCTCGGTAACTCCCTACTTAATCATGACAAATTTCTTTCTCTGTTTTAATATTTACTCTTTAAACTGATGAATTTTTATACTTTATAAACATTATATACTGCTGTAGAGATTAAATGATTTAATGCATAAAATCCTACAGATTATTAGGACTTCAAAACAGGATTAGAGTTCACTTGAGTGATACACTGATATACTCTTCTCTCTGATACCTGCCAGATATATAAAGATTACTAGGGATCTTCGCACTCACTCCCCTTAACAGGTCCTTAAGAACCTGGATTTATTATGACATGCTTCTATCATCTTTTTTTTCTTAATATTCTGCAATTCAAGTCTTCTAGCTCTTCTGTAGAAAACCTTAATGGTTTAGCCCTTCAAGGGCTCACTGCACAGTACCAAAGAAAGCTGAGACTGGAAGGATTTCAACCTCATTACTATGTGAAATACTGGATGGTAAAATATTCTTTTAAAACCCATGCTTTATGTAATCACAAATTTACTCAAAATCACTTGAAACTAATTTAAGTGAGAGATGTCACAAGTTGAAATGTCATTTGTCACAAGTTAATGTCGTGCTATTTCTGGAGAAAACAAATTTAGTAAATACCCTGATTAAAAAGGATTTGTCAGAATGTAAATAAATGAAGTCAAAGAAATCAGTGATGTGTTTTATATACAGGCAGTGAGATTTCTCTAGGGCAGTAAGAAAAAGTATCAACCTTGCGGAGAACAAAAATGGAACCGAGATATTCTGTGATGTCCAGCCTTGTTTCTAAGCTGGCTACCAGGCCAAGAAATTGCAGAGAAGCACCCTAATACATGAATCACACTGGGTTTGGTGCAAGCAGACAGAAAACATCTATTAGTTTCAGACTCTTTAAAGGAAGTGTTCTTCAAGCAAACAAAGAATATGAGGTATGCTGGGACAGCCTAATTTATTTACTAGCTCTGCTCTTTTCATAAGAAATGTACACTTCAGATATCTGCAGAACCAGTCAGAAAATCTCATGGGAACCCATGTAATATCCCAAGTGGAAAGATCCAACAAGGGAGTTTCAGAAGCTGCCTTACCTCACTCCCAAATAAATCAGAATTAAGTTTTCTCAGGGGGATGGACTACCTCTGAGAATGAGGTTGTTTGAGGACAAATAGTCTTTTGAATGTTTTTGCTTCTACTAAACCTTTTTTATTTTTTAAATAGTCACCCACTATCACTGAAAAATTTTTGTTTCCTAAGATTTCTGTGAAGAAGAAGGATGAAAAATAATCAGGGAAATGTCAACAAAACCCTAATTCTCATTTTTCTCTGCTCCTCTCCAGGGAATAAAAAAAAAATAATCACCTAGTTTTAACTGCAAGTTGTAATCCTTTTATTCTTGCTGTGAAGAACCCACTGCTTGTGGCTGCAGTAAAAATTCCAATCAAAGGGACTGATCAAGTGCTTTTACTAACAAGCAGCAGAATCTCACAAAATCTAGCTGGTACAAACTGGCAAAGTTCTTATGATAGCAATGGAATTGGCAAGTTTACATTATTTCTATGAAAGTTGTTATGTGGACCTGCAGGGGGAAGAGATCTGCCCACATCACTTCCCACAGAACAGATTTCAGTGAATTCCCAGTAGTGTGCCTGATAAATTTCACTTTTTATTTTTGCTCGTCTCTGGGGAGGATAGAGTTCCTCAAACATATTCACTATTCAAATTTTTGTATTGATTTTTTTGTTTCAAATATTAAGCCTATGGATCATTATGTGCCATTTGAGCTATGCTATCATTTCGTTCCAAGGGTCAGGGGAATCACGCAGTACTGTTTCCAATCTCTTTCTTGGGGTGTTACCTTAAAATCTTGTTTCAGCAGCTTCTTGCATGGCTCTGAAATCCTCTTTTTGTGATCATGCAAAATGGTGTGATGTTACCAGAAAGTGATGTTTTTGTTGATGCAGGCTGCTGCACCAGTGAAGCCCTTAGGAACTTAAGGCATATTTTGTAGAAGAAAGATAAAGAGACACGGTACATTTTTCAACTCTTTAGAATCATGTAGACACATTTTGTCCTATGCTGAGTTTGTATCTTAAGTACATACAGTCTCCTACATATTAATTAGTATAGAGATATAATATTTTGACTCAAATAAGGAATGTATAGATAATTTTTCACCTAGCTTTGCTCTAGCAGTGACAACCACTAAGCTCCCCAGTATCCCCTCATCATAAGATAAAATTCAAACCAAAGAACATTGCTGGTTTTAATACCTCCACTTAGCAGGCATGCAGCTCCATCTCAGAGCAGAAGGAGGTGCTGCAACGATCCCTAAGCTGCCATGCCTAAGCTGGCTGTGTTGCTGCTGTTGTAGAAAGGTGAAAGAAAGGCAGAGAATGATTAGAAGGGAGTTGGTAGGTGGCTTCCTTCAGCAGAGAGGTACCAAGGGCTATTACATCAGGTGAGTACTGGCTAAAGCATTGATCTTCAGGAAAGGTCAAAGCTAAACTGTTATGTATAAATAAATAAATAAATTAGTCTCACTAAATTATGAAAGCTCACAAAAGTTGCTGCCACAGGAAGCTGGAGGCAGAAAGGCACACCAACATCTCCAAAATAAGTAAAATAAATCATGGCCATCATGTCCTCACAGCCAATGAAGGGAATAGGCAAGGATGTGCCGTCTCACATTGCTAATCCAGTGACTGCAGATACAGGGGAGCATGAGGAGAACCACCCACAGGCTTTGTCCAGGCTCACACAGCCACCCTGACCCCTTTGGTGACACTGAAAGGCAGGACAGAACCTTGCAGAGCACTTCTAATGCTATTACGGGGCCTAAGACCTTTCCCAATTGCTCAGCAAATATGGATTTTCTACAGAGAAGTTTCCTAGCCTGAAACAAGCTTGTCCGGTGGCCATACTGCTTTACACATGCATCATGCAGGCTAGGAGTACCCGAGGCAAGCCTGAGCGGGGCTGTTTCGCTGGCCATGAGCACGCAGTGAGAAACAGAAAGAGCTGCTGTGCATCTGCTGCCGGGGACAGCAAGCGCTCGGGCAGTGACCGCAGGATTACTCGCTGTACATTCACACCTCTGTTTGCCTCAGATTAATCAGTTCCTGCAGCTGACATCCTCGGGCGGCTATACTGAACAGGAAAGCTATTTGGTTTTTCTATTTTCCTGCAAAACCTCCATCAATGTGCTCTTGCCTTGGGTGCCTACCTTTAGCATAACTGATTCCTACCTGCCTTGTGAATTGCCGATGTATGTTTATGCCACTAGCAAATTTTGGAAATTATGTATAAGATGTCGATGTTTTTTCCCTCGGATAGAGGCTGAGTGAAATTTCCCGGCTCCTACCCTCCTAGTGGAGGCAGGGAAGTGACAGGTATGATACCTTTCCCCTTGAGACAGTGTGTCCCAGGGGTGGAGTGTGTTTCTAAATGTAACAGCATATACTGGGAACAATAAAGAGTCCTGATGGGACAAAAGGAATTCTGAGCATCAGCTAAATTAAAGTCACGTCATCTAACCCACCACATGTATCTGACCACTGTGAATTTAATGTTATATGCTCTGATTTTAGAAACTACAGGGACACTGGTTTGAGATGCTTTTTGCTCCCAGCCCTATAGAAAGCTGCCTGCACTTCCCACTCTTAAGCAAAAATGTATCTGAATGTATAGTGTAACTGGTGACTACAGCACTCGAGTTAGACATGACAGGAATTATATTTCAGGTGGCCTTGGCATCTGAACACCTCAAAATACAAGAAAAATATTTTTAGTGTAAGGGTAAACAAGGACTGGAACAGGCTGCAAAGAGAAATTATAGTTTCCATCCCTGGAAATGATTAAAAACAACTGGACAGTTGTGGAAGACCTGCCCTAGTTGTCCCTTCTTGGTCTCCAGAGGTGCCTTCCAAGCTCAACAATGTTGTGATTCTATAAAAATATGTTTAAGGTGATTCTAGAGATGCAGAAATCCACATGCAACATCCGGCTATTCCTTTAGAGACCTTCTGGTACCCTGCAAGTCCTGCTTCCCTTTGACTTACTGCACACAGACCTCTGGTATCCTAAAGCAGCTCAAATGGCAGTGCACCACTACGTGCTGAGGGTTCAGTTGCAGGCTCTGCCCAGCCTCCCCAGTTACTTTTGAAAGCAGATTTCTAAATAATCCCATAGCAACATGCTGCAGCTCTGGTTATAAGGCCTCACTTGGGAAAGTACTTGAGGGTTATATGGAGGCAGCACAGACTGCCTCTCCCAGCTCCATAGCTCTTGTCAAACAGATTTGACAAATCTAATTACTGATACTACTAACAGGAGCATGATTCCTTACAGTTTTTTGGATTTGTTTCCTCAGCAACTGAAAATTGCAGAAACATTTATTTAATGAGTAAACTGGGGATTAGCCTCAGAAAAACAAACAAGCAAACAAGTTCTCTATATTTTTCAGCAAAGATTTAAATAAGTTTCAGAAGATATATTCATAAGCCTTCTAAGTCATATCACCTAGTCCTCACAAATTCATGTATGGGCTTAAACTTTTACTCAAAATAAAATTGTAAGTGAATATTTCAGATTTAATGTAGAGAGCAATTATTTTGGAAAAAACCCTCTACTATGCTTATTCCTTACCATTCAAACAAGAGAAACAAAGCCTTGAAGTAAGACAGTCCCATGCAAAGAGCTTGAATGTTGACT
Source organism: Serilophus lunatus (assembly GCA_013399895.1). Lineage (NCBI taxonomy): Eukaryota > Metazoa > Chordata > Aves > Passeriformes > Eurylaimidae > Serilophus > Serilophus lunatus. The sequence continues at coordinate 614,522 of VXBA01003546.1, forward strand.
CTTGGTGCACACTAACCATCTAAACATTAAAGAAGTGATATACAGCTAGAAAATCATCCTTTCTCTTCCATTTTCCCCTCAAACTTCATGCTTCAATGTCCCTAATTATTTTCATACTGAATAACTTTGAGAAAAGGTTGATCTGCTCACCAGCAGTCTACAAATAGAAGGGAAAATAAAATCTCATTTTCAAAAGAAAGTGGTATACATTGTACTCAGTTAATACCAAAAGCAGCAGAGAGAATTCAAACTTCTGTGGAACAATAGGGAGACGGGGGAAAAATATATTTAACTGTATTTATATTCACAGCCTCCTAGAATGTGGGAGAAATAATTATTTAAGAGCAAGAGAGTAGGCACAGATATCATAGCCTCTTGTTATCTTGCTCCAGGTAGGATAAATAATAAGTACTGAACATAGCTTGGGTAGGCATAATTTCAGTGCTGCAGACAATGAGCTATAACCTAATCTTAGACACACTTCTGCAAACCCCGGCCCCACTGCTGGGCTGGGAGCAGTTGCCCAATGTATTTGCAACAGCTTTCTGCTGGGAAAAGGTCCATAAACTTCACACACAGTTCCCACACTTCTCCATTACCCCATGATTAAGTGTAAATTACTATAAATGCCCCATAAACTTAGCCTATCTCAAATTTTCTAAATTCTCTGCTGTTAGACATGTGTGGTATTCTATTAGTATTTTAAATTACACAGGAAAGCATAAAGCAGATCTATACACACTCTTTAAAACAGGACTTTTGGGATGGGGAGATCATTCTTGCTAGGTGTAGCAGTGTCTATGTGACTGATTTTCTATTATACAGATGTTCTTGTTTGAAAGGGTTTTGGAGCTTTAAAATAGAAAGATATTTGCCATTGTGTTTCCTTTTCTTTTTGGACAGCAGTTTTTTGATAGAAAGTATCACCTGTACACTAGAAAACACAAATAGGAAAACTTCTTCAATAGTTCAACCAAAGCCTAGGAGCCAGTCTCTGATGATGACCAAAAGAACATGCCCAATGAATAATATAAAACTAAACCAAGCACATTCCTTAGCCTCCAGGCATTTTCAGCTCAGAGATTTTCTGAAGACAACTTGTTTTGAACCTGACTGAAAAAAACCCCTCTAAACCTAGAAACCAATAGAAATTACGCCTAGAATTAAAACTAAGGAAGTTAATGTAGTTCAAAGCTTTCAGATATATATCCTTAATATCAGACATGGCCTGTTACAGTGATGCCCACGTATAAGTAGTCTTTTTCCCAAGGTCACCATTAGGAAATCCATCAGCACCAAAAAAGCAGAACCCTAGAGTGCAACAGCTCTGGGGAAAGAAAAAAAAAAAAAAAAAAAAAAA
>VXBA01003546.1:615917-657082 GCA_013399895.1 Serilophus lunatus
AACCAAACAAAGTGATCCTAAACTCCTAATAGATAAGTCCAAATGGGTTGACATAATATCTGTAAAATATCTCCACTCTACTTAGTGGAGGCATTCATCAGAGGACAGCTGAGAAATTTGCTCCTTCTCCTTTGAATATTCATTCCTAAAATAGCCTTTTCTACCTGGAAGAAGGGCTCTATCCCCATTCTCCTGCAAGATTAGTAAGAAAACTAATTCTGTTTAGTTTCTGCAGCTGCTGTTCTGTCTTGGGGAAAAGGTTCTGCTTCCTGTCAAGGCTGCAGAGAGAAAGTCTTTATCTCCAAGAGATACTTTATTTTTATTTTTTCTTTAAATGCCAGCACACTTGCCAAAAGGCATTACTGTTGCAGAAAAACTCATCTCTAATATCTGCATGTTATTCCTAAAACAGTTTAGCTTTTTATTGCCACTGTTTATAGAAAGCCTACAGTAATATAAATGGCGTTCATAAAAGTTGCCAGGTTTTTAGCAGCATGCTGTTCCTCCACAGCAGTTACAACAATTCTGCTGCCACAAAATAGTATCCAATTGTAGTATCTACTGGCAGAAGCACAAATTGTTCTCTTAGGTTGGACATTGCTGGAATAAGATCACATTTACTAACACCTTTTTTTGTTGGTTTGGTTTTTTTTTTCTGTTTTTTTTTGGCAGGATAAAATGTTTATTTTTCTTTTTCCGCATAAAAAGAAAGGATCAGGGAGTTGTTTGGGTTTCTGCCCTGTTAAATGAATGTTTTTTTTCTTCTTATGATATTAAGCTTAATTACACTTCTCTGCTTGATGCTTGTATTAGAAATTTAGCTTCCCACAACTGACATGTAGTATGTCTAGAGAAATCTAAACTTGTCTTCTTACACAATGCCAAGAGTTCAGACAAAATCACTTCTTCTCAAGCACTCTAAGGGCTGCTTCTCAATCAGGATTAAGCCGTTTTGTCTGTAAGCCAAAGCATATCCGAAGTAGCTGCAATACTTCAAACTTCATTTGGTGGAGGAAAACTGATAAATCCCTGTCCCAAGAGAATATGCACAGACTAGAAACGAATTTTAGCTTTGACCTGGAGAATGTCTTTTACTTTATAGTTGGTATGGAACACTATGAAATTACAGCCAGACACCCAAAACCTGGAAAACTTCTCTTTGCTAGTGCTGAATAAAGACCACCTTCCTGGCCTGTCTCATGTCCTGCACTCACTCATTCCTAAGCAGTACATTAATTCAGCGTATTCTGTGATTCTGTGATTGTGGTTTCTCACACATGTGTTCTGTGGATAACATAACTGATTCCATGACACAAAGAAAATCCCTTCTCAGTTTTGTCTGGGTCTTACCACAAGGCTTCTGAAAACTTGCTGTCAGTTGGAGCTTTTGTGAATTTCTGACCTTCCTCCCTCTTTCAAGAAAAAGCACCATTTCCTAAGGCTTACCAAACCACAGTTGTGATCCTTTCAAGCAGCCAGAGATATCCCATTTGAGTGCAGCTTTGCAGGCTGAACTGAGTTTTTTCCCTTTAGGACTGAGATTAGGGTTTGCTGGGAAGAGATCTCAGTACGTTAAAAAGGACACGCACTGTTTATGATGGCCTGCCTGGCATCTGGCTGTAGCGTAGAATTTCAAATTTGTTTTTCCTTCAGGGAGCCAGAGTACTAATCTACAGTAACACAGGCTGTAGGAATCTAATCATTGTACCATGACCCCAAATGATCTTGTTATGCATTCAGCTTCTGCCCAGTCTATCTTGTGGATTGACAAAAGTTTCTGCAGTCTGGAGATAAGGAATGTGGTCGCATCCATTTATTCTTACACTGCTAGCCTGGAGACAGCAATATATTCCAGACATTCAGATGAGAGACTTGCTGATGAGCACGTGGGAATGAATGGGAACCAGTGAATTGTGTTTAAAGCCAAAATGTTGCTTTAATGAAGGGTAAAACACACCTCTAGAGAATTGGTGCTGACAGAATCAAAAAGGTGAAGATGGGAGCATCAAGATTCTTGGGACAAGAAGTTTGGAATTAAGTAACGCAAGGTGCTATCATTGGTCTCAGAGAGATCTCAAATCAGATATGAAAAAATTTCCTGAAAGTAAAAGATGGTTTACCCACCCTTTTCCTTCCTTTATCCCATGGTAGTTTCTTCCTGTAGACTTGGAGGAAATGAGTAAGTTGTGGGGAAAAGACAAGCTGCTTGCATTGACATCATCACCTTCCCTAAAATGATAGATCTGCAGTGAATAATAACAGGTTGAGACACATACTTTCAGCTCATTGGCATCTCTATCCCACTGGGGGGAAGTAAATTCTACCATAGCTTTTATGGACACAACATTATGAGAGGCCTGAAGGAGGCAAAAACCTGCCTCTATCTCTTTGCTTATGTAGCCCTTCTTCATATGTTTTGTTCAGGTGATGGTATTGAACTATCAGGTCATATCATAAATTCAGCAAGGAGTGAGGAAATGGTCTAGAAATTTAACAAGCTAAATGCCTGGGAAATTAGCTTACCTCTCTTGTTTTGAGAGGAATTAGCTTATTGCTTTCTGCAGCCCCAATAGGCCAGGAAGGTCCACCAGCCACCTGTGCACCTGAAAAACTCCATGCTCAGTTCATAAAAGTGACAGAAGATGGTATCACTCATTTAGTGCTATCTGGATATATGTCTCTCAAGTCTCATTGCAAGTCTTTCCGTATCAGCACAGAAATGCTTCTCACAGTAATATCTATTAAGTTAATTTTCAAAGCCTCATCAGCTGACCAGTTTTCCTTTGGACTTCCTGGTACAAATTATCTGCCCTGCCCCATAAATCTCCCCATCCTTATTCTATTTGCCCACAGATCTAGTAGGATACAGCAAAAAAACAAATAGGTAAAGCTGTCTTCAGCCGCACAAAATGCTCCACGTATCTTCAGGAGACAAGCCTAATACAGGATGAACTGAGTTACTTTGATTCTAGGTTGGTGTACTGCCAGTGAAATAATTATCATTTAAAGGTTAATTAAAGAATCTGCCTTTGCAGGTTGTGAGGAAGGCACTTAACAGCAGGAACTGAGCTCAGGAGTTGTCGGTTTGTCTGCATAATACATAATGTTACAGGAACTAAATGCACACATCTTCCAGCCTCACTTTGATCTCACACACAGTAGAGTAAATGCCATCCATCCCAGGACTTGGTGGAGCTGCTCTGAATTTACATGTTACAGTAGGCCCAGGAAATAAAAATGCTTTGAAGAAATCCATTTCATCATGTCTTTTTATCTGCAGCCCCACACAGAGCTTGCTCCTGACATAAAAGCAGTTACACACCTAAGGGTTACCAAACTTACCAATCACTCAGCACTGAAAAATGCATTTCTTGGTTCAGCTGTCAAGACCTGGTCAATAACTGGAGGACTGAGATACTGTATCCCAGAATAATGGTGTTTGCCCAGTCACTGCTGCAAGGAGTAAAGCTTGTTCCCCAGCCAGCCATGGTTCTCTGAGTCTTCAGACTTCACTGCCATGGTGAAGCTGTACTGCCTGCCCACAGTACTTCATTTTACTCCCTACTGACATACATCAGTGTTGCTGCAGCTCTTTGGAATACCTGTCTACAATACATCAAGAAAGACAGCATTTTTCAAAGGATTTTTTACTTGGCCTTCAATACAGCACCTACAAAACCTCAAGTCCCAAGTCTGTGTGGGGCCCAAAGCTTCACTCCATCCTCATTACATATATATACCTTAAGCATGTCATCCCTTTTGCTTTCACATGCTCTACTGGAACAATCAAGTATCCATGATGATTATGGTTTAGTTCACATAGTTTATGCACTACCAAGAGTGATTTACATTGATGTCGCTGCTGTCTTTTCCTTAAAAGCTATTGCTCTCTTGAAAGAGATATAATCATTGCAGGGGCATCCACAATTTCTTCCTTGTTTTCATCAAGATTAAAGTAACAGCATTTTAGGATGTGCATGTATTTCACACTGAGAGCATAGAACAAGTTACCAAAAATTCAGATTATGACAAACCTACCAAGGGTAGATGGAGACAGACAAATTGAGAGTTGGAATAAGGGCTTGCCTGAGTACTCAGCATTCATTTTCCCCCTAACAATGCCCACATCTAGCAAGCTTTTCTACAAGCTCTTCCCAGTGTACCTCTTGTGCCATACATAGAGTATCATTCAAGACAATCATATTTTGAACAGAGGATGGGAGATGATGCATGGGTGTAGAATTTGGTATCATATGCCATTGTCACCCTTCTCATTGATGGTGGCTTGGAAATAGGAAATAATTTGTTGAAAATGCTGTGAAACTGTACAAGACCAGTAATCTCACATTCAGCCTGTGTGTGAAAAGGAGAAGTGGGGATTGGAGGGAAAGCAGAGCTGTTAAGGAACGAGGGAAATAATGTCAATTAAGAGAAGAACAAATTAGATAAAGGGAATCCCAAGAGTCAATATGAAATAAGGGAAGAAGGGAGAAAAAGCAGCAGGCAAGGATGGGTCCCAAAACAAATTGAAAATGCAGAGCCAACTTTTATGAGGTCCACATCCCTAGGGCAGCCACTCAGGGCTTTCTCCTGTTTGACTTCCACTCTGTGTCCTTCAGTTTGGTTTTCTTTGCACACAGTTCGTTTGATCTCCAGCATTCTGAAGGTGAGAATTTTTTGAAGAAATGTTGTTTCCAATTTTGAAACAAAGTAGTGACTCTAATGAGCTACCTGAGCTATATTTTTACAAAGTCAAACCTCAAAAGATTTTATTTATGTTATGAAGAGTAGACAGAACAGATGTGAAACAGGAAAAATCACAAACAACAACAACAAAAAGAAAGCCATTTAGATGAAAGCACATATTAAAAATATGTTTCATAATTAGATATATGTTTTTAAAAACAGGAAAGCTTGTCTCTTTCTGATAAATAGCTACTCTCTATTGGGAAAGACTTTCTTGTAACAGCTACCTAGTATTTCCTTATTCTTATTTTCCTACTGGGAAGAATCATTAAGGATGTGATGCCCTTTACATTTAGCAAACATTTAACCAATACACATTTAGTCGTTTAAGAAAAAGCCTCATAAATAAAATGCTTTGTGTATAAGAATAGTCAGGGAGTAATTACAACTTTTAATGCCTACAGAATAAATATGACATCCTCCTGTTTTGGAATTACTGACTAACTCTCCAGAACAGAGGAGAAATACAGAGGAAGCAATTAAGTGTGTGTGTGTGGGGGGGGGAAGAAAATAAATACATTGAAGGCAAATACTTCTGAAGTTCAATCAAGAAACTTTGTTGTACTTTGGGATTGTGAGATCCCCTAGTGAGCAATAGACCTTTTAACATAATTGATCTTATTTCAGTTAAAGTATTCTATTTGGACATCTTTTGACAATAAACAGATTCAGCTTTTGTTTGTCAGAGTTCTCTTAGCTGGCCTAAGAACACTGGGGGAAAATAAAAGGTAAGAAAAAAAAAGAAGGAAAAGGGAAAATATGACACTGAAGGGAAAGCACTTCCAGCATGTCCATAAGGGTTTGGTTGTTTATTGCCATGATGTTCTCAGTGTGCAATCAATTGGGTACTCACCAGAAGTCACTGGAGAAAATACCACAGCAGATAGCAGAGATATGGTGTGCCTGGGACTTAAATATGGAGAAAACTTGTTTCATTCACCATGTCCAGTAACGTAATTTGTTTCCTTTTGTTGATTTGTAAAGAAAAATTTGACAAGATCAGATGGAATTTTCAATAGAAACAAAATCATCTACATTTCATCTGGAAAGGGTAAGTGGATAATTTCCCCAAATTTTTATCTCTTATTTCATAAAATATAACCAGAAAGGCAAGATTTATAGATAGCATAGTTTTTAAAAGTCATTGTCAACATTCCCCTAGGATTTTTCTAAATACTTTTGGACAAAGAGAGAGTACTCTTGCACAGGTCACAGAATGAAATGCCCTTCTCACACAGATCCACTCCATCCGTTTCAGATCTCCTTACCAGTGTGATGAAGAAATATTTCACACACAACACATTCTGTGTATCACTACAACAGACCATCAGAAAGTTATGCAAACAGATTATGGGCTGTTACCTTAAATCTCTTTCTTTAAAAGTACTTCAAGGAGTGGATGCTTTGAAGTTGTAAACAAAGCATCAAAATATATCATAGAAAAACCATAGAAATTTGTCAGTCTTCACATTACATTTTTGTAACATTTATGTTAAAATATAAACATAAAAGACTGTCTGAGTGCGAATATATTCGTCTTGTAGATGGGAGTGAATGGGAACCTCATTTTTTTATTTAAAAATGGATAATACCAGATGCTTCTAAAGGGTTCTACAGTAATAATTAATCTTGAAAATTACTTCCTCTCAGCTCAGGTTAGGAGGAAAAGTTGTCACACACCTATAAAAAAAGGCACCTGGTTCAGAAAAACCTACATTTTGCAACACAGACAAATTATTTTATCTCTTTGTGTCTCAGTTTCTCAGCTCTCAAAACCTGAACTCCTGCNTAGACAAATTATTTTATCTCTGTGTGTCTCAGTTTCTCAGTGACACAACATTACTGTGAGGTTAAAGCTCTCAAAACCTGAACTCCTGCTTGCTTGCTAGAGCAGACCTCCATATTCTTTCAGAGCCTTTAGTAAATCCTTTACTATTGTTTTGGGGATGAACAGGAGATAAGATGACATGAACATCTTGACTTTTCAAATAATTTCTCTTCTCTGCTTCAGCCTGATAAGATTTGTTTGATCTTCCCATATCTTTAATTTGATATGTCTGCCTGTTCTTTATATTGGTGAAATTAAAAGGAGTTTCAATGGAAAACCAAGAAAACAAATAGAATGAAGCATTCCCAATCACCATCGCTACTTTGTAGGAGTCTAATTTGTGATTAAACCTGGTGAAATCCCCACTAAAGAAAACACAACATCATACTTTTTTATATGTGATGAGATGTAGTGTGTATCCTGTATCAAGGATATTATATTATTCAAATAATCCCTTCACATGGATTCAGCAGACTTCAGTGATTCAGTGTTTGCATTTTGCTGCCTCTAAGCAGAGACTGTGTCAAGCTAATGTGCAGTGTTCTGTCCTGATGTTAATTTTCAGACTGGTCTAAGAATGAAAGGTTCATTAGAAAAGTTCATTAACTGATTGCCGCTGTGTTTTCATAGAATATAATGCAGAAAATTGAAATTATCTATCTGGATTGTTTAATGTAAAAATTTACATTCCAAAAGAAACAAAATTCATATTATTTAAATTTAGGACAAGCTGCCAACACCACTCAAGACAGAAATAATCAAGAGTCCTGTGAAGAAGAGCATAAGAAAATACAAAGAGATTCAGCTCAAGAAATAATGTTACATGTCGATAATACACAGAGGAAGCTTATCCACATGTAACAGGTAGAAGGAAAGAACAATAAGAGAATTTAACATTACAGGAGGAAGATCATCCAGCTAAATTCATAACCCTATACTGGTACATTGTTTGGGTTCAGGGAATCCTCACTGTGCAGGGCATTGTACAAATGCTTTCCACAAAACCTAGCATCTTCCACTTAACCACCTGCTCCATTCCCCTACGCCTTCTTCATTTCTTTACTCCTCTACTATTTACTTCTTTTCTCTATTTCATCCTTATGGCCTCGCACCTGACAGTAGTATGTCTGCTGAAAACTGCCTGGCAACAAGACAGCTTATAAAACTGCAGACCCAGCTGGTGACCCAGTAAAACATTTGGTGCCTGGGAATCTGAATAAACTTTAAGTCAATAAAGAAAAAACACAAGAGAAAAAGAGAAATCAGGTTATCACACACACACACAAATACTGTAGAGTTAGGAGTTTTTTCCTTTTACAGGAAAGGAGTGTTATATGGAAGGATTTGGGGAAAGAATGTGAACATCGACAATAATATTTTCAGTATATTTTCCACATTTTGAAATCCACAGCTATTACTGTGAATAGTTATGAACATCTCAATCCTGCATCCTAACCACACTATTTTCTTACTTTTTGAAAGGAAATATAAGAAGAAAATTAATTTCACAGGCTGGTGATTTGACCTCCATCCCTCTGTCTCTGTTCTGGCATGCTGCTCTAACAGCTAAAATATTCTCAGGCACCTGGTGGTCAAGGAATCCAGGAACCAGAACCAATTGTTCATTGCTTTTTCCTCAGAAAATGTTACCAATACTGTCTGTGCGTGTGCTTCTGTAACCATCTTTTTAGCAGCTTGGCAACTATCAATCAGATTTGACATCAGGAGTTATGGCATGAAAGTAAACAGTAACCAGTTAAAGGAAAAAAAGAACTTTAATTATCTCACGAGGAAAAAACTATAACCATAAAAAATTCTAATCTCTCAAAATTGCACTGGGGGTTCAAATATTGTAAGTTGACAGCAGGAAAGGAAAACAGATGTCACAAATAGCCCAAGTGCTGAAAAATATTTAATTAGAAATCAAGACTTACTAGAGACTGTAAAAGTGTACACCAGAACCAAATCCATGGAAATCGGCCTTTACTATTTCTGCCCCTTGTTTGACATACTTGGCAGTTTTGAGATCTGTATTTAGAACTTTGTGCTCATCAGCTTTGCTGGGGTATTGCAAAGTCTCTGTTTAAGCTTCACCAACTGAGAATCTCATTACTTCCCACTGTAAACAGACACAGAGCATTTTGTCTCACATGTTCTCAAGGAAACAAACAAACAAACAAACCAACCAAGCAAAACCACCTCAGGTAGTTGTTTTTAAGAATATTTCTGCTGTGCTCTAAAATGTGGACAATGTGCTTGGAATCTATAGATTTTGCTTGAAAAAGTAGGAGTCTTTGCACTTAACTCACATATTAGTGCTACAGCAGTTTATCACACTGAAGTCCTCAGACCTTCTGCAAGGATTAATTTTCCAGTAACCTCTTATCGATCAAACAGAAAATTTTCCTAATCAGCACATGGAGTTCTCTGGGCTACACCTTTTTTCTTTGGGCTTGTGAGGCAACCTACACTCTACCGAGGAAATTTCATGAGTGTGAATGATATGTTCAATAATGAAGGAAAAAAGTGAACATGGGGAAGGAAGCATCACATCTCCAGCATCGGGGGCTGCTGATTAGGACACTTACAATTTCATCAGCAGATTGGATAATTCCTCCCCACTCTTCCATCCATAGGGATTTTCTCAAATCTAACTCAGCAGATAAATATTTTTAGTGACATATTTCTTGGTCCAAAAATGACATAGAAAAGGTAATAATATTCCACTTTTACAAAAAAGAATAAAAAAGATACCAGGTACATTTTTTGACATATGAGCTGTGTTTTTCTTGTCCCTTTACACCTTGAGTTTTCAGTATCCTTCTAACAAACAATTTCTCAAATGGAGCTTTTACAAATGGTGTAATTCTGAAAATATACCCATAATTTTATTTTTTTTTGTTAGAAAGATATCAGATTGCAGGAAAAGTGTCACTTTCCTTTATTTCATTTTGAGAGATAACTAATTATACTACCATCCTTCTAAATTAAATGTCTCAATATACTTTCAGAGGTTGGGCTCTTTCCAGTCAGAAAAAGCTTTGCATGCTATCATTGACACTTGTAGGTGGAAGTATGAAAGACTATCACATCCTTATAAATCATCTGTACTTGTTCACTGCAAATTGGCTAGCTTTCAGCACAGGGTTATTTTGGCTCTTTTTTTTTTGTTTATGTTTGAGAAGGGAGATGTTACTGTTCTTTTTTTGCTTTTCTTTTCACTTTTCTTTTTCTTTGTTTTACTTTTTTTCAAGAAAGAAAGCCAGTAAATACAAATCCTTGTTGCATTCTGAGTAGTGCTTAGTGAGAGACATAAAAAACCAATCTTTTAGTAGAAAGATTACACAGTAGAAAATCCTAAAGAGTATAATAATTCCTGAGATCCTTCGTTACCCAGCACAACAAATTAGAATTTGGAACCTCCGAAAGCTCTTTAAGCCCAGTCAGGTCTGGGGAGGGAAGCTGCTCTCTATAATTTTCCAATAGAAGCATTTCCGACATAGCCAACCACACTGTGACATTCATTGAATTATTCTTATGTTCAGTTAGCTATGACAGCATATAATTTTGGGGAAACGTATTTTACTTCTTTACAAAAAAAAAAAAATTCTAAAAGGTTAGGAATAGCAAACAGTCATCTCTTGATTTGAAAACATAAAGGACTGTATAATTGCTAGATGACATATCCAGCACAATATTCATTTTCAGACAAATCATTTCCCTAGACGAAAACATAATTTTGAACTGGTGTTCCTGGCATGAGTTATCCCAGCTCTCATCTGAAGTCATGCCCTTAAGTATGCGGCTTTTCTCAACTCCATTTAATGTACCTTTGTAACTCAGAGTATTAGAGGAAGAGAGGTGAGAGTGCCTGGTTTTTTGCACCCATAACATGTTGCTTTAGTACCTCATTAGACCCAAAGACTTTTGCTTGAAGAATGAGATTATTTTTAAATAATTCAGAGTGGTGAAGCTACCCCCATTCCCTCTCAGAAGGTTCATCCAATAATGACTCTGACAGTCTTCAATGTAATGAAGAGTAATTGGAGGTACCACAACAAAGTATTTCTTCCATTACCTGAAATCGAATCCTCACATAATCCATTACAAGTGCTTTTTCTAGTTATGCATACAAAATAGAGACTGCATCATCTGCTCTAAGCTTTTCAGGGGTCTGATCCAAATCAACAGGTATAGCACAATATTTGAATGGTCTGCCTCCATATTTCACGGTACAATGAGGAAATCAGGATACAGAACAGAACATTCTGGGTAAAAACTGAGCATTCATCTGTAAGATTGCATGAGAAGATTTCACAATGCTGACAAAAATATATAAGCCATGTGGGTTTTCTACCTCTTAATTATTCTTTTATGTACCTCAAAGTATTGGAACATAAATTTGAGTAAATAACAATCCAAGGTAATCACAGTGAACAAATGACTCATGTTCAAAATAGAAGCCCAGGATGTGATTCCTAGAAATGCTGAACTTTGCTTCACCTACCTTATCGCCAGAAAACCTGGAAATGCAGTAATTTTTATCCTATAGAAAATACTTGCCTTTCCAAGGCAAAAATGCCTGTGGAAAGTATGCATCACACTCCAGGTATGTCTTGAATTTTACCTCTCTGTTTATGGACCCACAGTAAAATGATGCCAAGAAAACAAGAACAACAACAAAAAAAACCCCCCAAAACAGCAACAACAACAACAACCAACAGCAACCATCAAACTCTGCAAAATTCAACCAACATGCTGAAATTTAAGGTCAACTCCCATAATGAGTCCCTCTTTTTCATGGTAGAAGATATTAAATTCTTCAATTTTAAAATGTCTGACTGCCATAAGGTTTAACCAAAGATAATAAGTATAGAGGGCATTAACTGCTCAATAAAAGTTTCAGCTTTCCTTCCTTCATCTCTTTAAAAAACATCCCATTTCCATATATGATTTATCTCTTTGCTATTTTCTTGAGCAGCTTCAATTTGCTATCATTTCCTTCTTTATTCAAAATGATTTTTACTGCTAGTAAACCACCTATCTTGACAGTGCTGCCATGGCTTTTTTGAAGTGTACAGAGAACTCGGGATCCAGAGCTCTGCATTAGAAGAAGGAAGGAAGAGTTGGAGGCAGCATCACACCACACATCCCTTCAGTGCCCCACAGGTTGCATTGTTGACTGATGTCCTGGGGGAATGAACATAACAACCCCAGGGATCTTTGGGATCTTCCACCTCCTGGGAAGTTACCTTGGTGGCATTGAACTGTGAGACTGGTCAGTCAGCCTCCCTGTGGCAAGAATGAGTGGAGTGCAGGGAGACTGACCCCATGATGCATTCCTCATATATGAATTTTGATACAGTGGGTTTTTCCTACCACTAGCAGGAAAATGTCTTTATGATGAAGATATCTAACATCTTCACAGGTTACAAGCTCATATGTAAAATTCAATACACTAGTGTAAAATAGTCATGCTGGAAATTGTTCCCTTCTCATTTTGAGGTCCCCAAGTATGAGCTGGTCACTAGAGTCAGGAATACAGTAAGACTTCTTGGTTAGTAATGGAAGAAATCTTTTGTTTGAACTGTGATCATGCTTTGTGCCTGGCCTTACAAAGTCAGAGCTAAAACTCTGCCTTTTGGAGAACCACAGATAAAAGGATGTTACAGAGAGCATAAAAAAGCCCCCCCAACCCCCCCCCCCCAAAAAAAAACAACCCAGAAAACAAACAAACAAAAAACCCCAAACAAACAAAAAAACAACAAATCAAACCAAAAACCTCTGGTCCTTAATTCATGCTTTTCTAAATGAAAACTGAAAGCTGGAACTTGACAAACCATGAACAAAATAAGAAAAAGAACATGCGTTTCCCTCAGAGTTAATTGTGATAATTGATCTTCAACTCCAAAATACATTGTTTTTTTACAATAGCAGCTTCGCAATTCTTTCCATTCCCTAGCACAAATTGTGAAGAAACAGTCTGTTGCCCTTTTATATTATCTCATAACCTTAGTATTAAATGCAATTTTTACCTTTACTTCCACTTGTTTGTTTCAAAGCTAATAAACCACGCTTACAAAATGCACATTATCCTACTCCTGTCTTGAGACATTGCATTCATCAACAATCAACAGCTGCAGTTATTTTTTCATTTCCAGTTACTGCAGTTCTGCTTCTCCCCAGTATAGCAAGGATACTGAAAACTTCACCTGATTAAATACCTCACAGAAGCAGATTATGGATAGGAAGCTTATTCTTGTGAAATTTTGTAGTCTTTCCTCTGAAGATGGAGAAGATGGCTGAGAACCTGGAAACCAGTTATTTTACCCATGTTAAGTTTCAGCAAGGTAATTTGGGAATTCTCCCCTCTACCCCACTTATTTCACTGGCAGAATTACTGATTGGTTTTGAAAGCAGTACGCAGCATACTGTTATACACATCCATCAGCTTTATGATCTTACAAATATGAATGAAAAAAAAAATGAGAGAAAAACCCCCAGCATTTTAGTCTATGCCACAAAGAAAAGGCAAATAAGGTCATTAATTTTTTACAGAATCAAATGCACTCAATTATCTTTCTTTTGTACAGGAAAGAGAAATTTCATATGAATTAATTTGAGGTGGCTCCTAGGGCAGAAAAGGGAAGGATCTCAAACTTGGTTGTTTCCCATTTCCCCTTACATCCTCCCACCCCCTTATGCACTTAATTCTCTGCTGCAAAGAATTTTAATAGTGAAGGGTCTGCAGCGCTAATCCTGATAACTGTATAGTGCTGTGCCTATTTGTCAGTTTAATGATTATGTACATGAGAAAAATTGTTGCCTTCCTTCAGAGGCTGATGAGCTCTTCAACACATTATTACCAGAATAAATGTGAAAAGTAAAGTAAGAATTTTCAGTGGAGGGAGTAATTAAGCAACCTCACCACTGAATTTTAATTAGTGATACAAGGACTATTTCATTGCTCAGCTCTAAATGTGCTTTTTGATGAGGGCATAATACCTAAATAGATCTTGTGTAGTGTTCCTTTTGGAAGACAGGGGAAGACCTCAGGTTTGAAGCAACAGGACTATTTCTTCCAAGTTAAAGGCCTGCCCAGCACAAGGGAACTCGCAGCATTATCAAGGCATACTGCTTTTTTCGCTTTTTATAAGAGTACAAAAGGGCATGTTGTTTCTGGATTTGCCTCTGCGTGGGCTTCAAAGTCATGGAAGGTGGATACCCTGAGCAAATTAAAGGAAATGTCAAGTCCAGGTAAAGATTTTGGTTGATGGCTCTGGATTCATAGTGAGATGTGCAAAAAGGACTGCTTTTAGGAGGTGCCAAAGCACATTCAAGAGCTTTGGTGGAGCAGCAGTTTGCAGTAGATGTTCCAAATATTTACCATTCAAACACAGAAGAAAATTAGACTAAATTACAAAAAAATACTGGACAACAAAGAAGAAAAAATACAGAGAAAACTCTAAATTACAGACTTGAATACTGGTGCCCATTAACAGGTGAACTTAAATTGTGATAGATTGACAAACCATCACTTCAATTTTCAAAAATGTGTCCGCATTGCCTTCCAAAAAGGTTGAAGAGAAGCTATAGTTTTACAGGAGGAAAGTGAATTATGGACTACCATCAGTATTATACAGAGGTGGGAGTGAGAGTAAATGATAAAAAAGGTCCTTTCTTGCCCTTGTACCCTCAGAAATTCACAGCACAGAAATTAATTTTACAATAATAATAATAATAATAAATAATGCAGTCTATTCCAAGATTTTAACTCCTCTGAAAGCTGTATAGCTTAAATATTTTCTTAATTATTTTGCTGTCACCAGGAAACAAGAAGACTGTCAGACAAATTGGTGCAACCCAGTAGTTACCAAAAGTTTTGCCCCACAAATCATTGCAAACTTTCAAAATTTCTCATCAAGAACCTTGTCCCCATTACCAAACCACTCTTTTATTTAAAATATACTCACGGTAATATTGCTTATGTAAGGCATACTTTTATCATGACCTCAAATATCGCCACTGTTTGCGCACCATGTCCCACTATTACTGTTGTCTTGTATGCAGTTATACCGATATCCTACTGATTCATAATCTCATTATATCTTTTTTATGTGGAGAACATTTTGAATGTGCAATAATCTTAAAGAAATTACTTAGGTAAATTCTAAATACTGTTTCATAGCCTTGCATTCACCTGATTGAGATCTGTGTGCAACCATGCGTTTCTATGTTTTTATATGTATGTATGAATGCAAACCCATCATATTGCACAGTATTAATGGACACAAGACCACAGGCTGCAACATTAATATGCAAAAGCCATTAAGTTCCTGAACACACTGCTATGATGAAACCCTTAATAGGATGTAGACTGCTGAATTAATAACATTCATCGTAATTATAGTGAGACGCCAAGACTAATTGGAAAAGGTATTTGATCATAAAAATAACTATCAGGAATCTTTTTTCTAATTTTTTTCCATAATGAATTTAAATGTGCAATGAATAGGGAGAGAAAGCAGAGTAGGTTAAAAAAAATTATGCCTGGTATTGTGCATGTTAGGAACACAAGTTAAATTAATAGAACATTTATTTCAACACTCTTTCGTGTTTTGTCAAATTTCTGTTTTTAAAGCCCCAGTCTAGATCAATCTTTGTATAAGAACAATGCTCTTAATAGAGTTATGTACTTGAGCAAACCTATTCAGAGGTGCTTCACCTCTACTGTTGATATGCATGTAAGTAAAAACAGGCAATTAAAATTTACATCAGAGTAAATTCTCTATTCTCTTAGCATCTTACGAGCTTAGAGCTTACCCACCTCTCAAATGCACGTCTGTGGAAGTATACATCAACAGGTTTCCTTGTTGTTTAAAGAACTGGCAGTATGAAACATGCTCCAGATTTCATACATGTGATGACTGAGTGTCAAAAACAGTCATGAACAAAAAGTCCAGAGTAAGAACAGCAATGCTGGGCTGTTTTCAGTATAACTGTTTAATATTTTGAACTGCTAATTATAGGAGGTCAAGCTAATAAATTAATTTCAAAAGTTTTTCCTAGTATTTTAGTGTTGGCAGAGTTTTTTAGTTTTAGGTGGGGTTTTTTGTGAGGGGTGTTTTTTTTCTTGCTTGTTTGAAGGGGGATATTTTGGTGGATTGGTTGGTTTGTGGTTTTGTTTGTTTAGGGTGTTTGGGATTTCTATTTTTAAAGCTAATTCTATTAAATTCTCCTTTCCTAAAGAACACTTTCTGGAACAGGAATGTAATTGTGGGGTGGAGAATTCCTTGTGAACTTCAGTAGTTTTATTCTATAAACAGCAGCTGCAAATGGGATCAGCAGTCTTCCTCAATGGGAAGCCAGACTGGAGGACTCCATAGACACTTTCATAAAAGTTACATAAAAAAAATCTTCCTAACCTGAGATGACTAAAAGATTAGTCCTGAAAACTAAGACACTGAACATTTTAAAAGAGATTTGTCTACAATGATTCAGATAAAAGCTTTCTTCCATCAATCCCTCCGTTCAGGATAGCATTTTATGTTTGTCATGCAATGCTAATATAATTTTAAAAACCCAGAAGACACACATTTCCTTTAGTCTGTTTTAATATGCTTCTGGAGAGTTTAATTATTTATTGATTAAGTAATACAAGAAAATGAAAACATGAGCAACTGGATAACCTTCTTTTGGAAATCTATCTTTATGCCTCAGGTTTTGTTTGTCTTTCTTTTTTTACTTCTCCAATGCTTTCAGTCTCCTTTTGCATTGAATCCTTCTCATACTCCATATCCTGCTTACTTCCCTATTCTGACCTCATACCTCTGCAATAACCTTGGAGGAGCATCTGTGTTATACCAGGCAGAGGTGTTTTCCAGTCCATTTTATCTTGCTGACCTGTGTCAGCCTCTGTTATACAGGCTCTCTCTTCTGCAGAGGTATAACCACACACCCAGAAGGAGGTAAATCAAAGCCTCAAGTCCCTCTGAACTGCAGGTGTTAACCTATTTCCTACTGTGTCTCGAGCAGTCTGGCTTCAGTCGAGAAGGAACATTCTTTCAGTAATATAGGTAAGGATCAGTATATCAAATGATGTGTCACCTGTACTGGTTTTATTTTCCTGCTTATATATATATTTTTAAGCTGATTTATAATCCTTTAAGTATATAGATATTTAAAAATAAGTCATAGACACCCTATACCTCAAGAAATTAGAGGCAGAATGTTGAAGAAGGAAAGAGAGTAGTTCACAGGGAAATCACAGAATTGAGACTCTAAGAGGGATGGAAACTCTGGATTCAACTTCCTGTTACGTGATAGACATCATCATTCTTTGGTGTTGAAACATAGTGGGGGTATTTTTGGTGAAAATAAAGTTTCAAAGTACTGACTACCTGAGTTCTATATATTAAAACATACATATATACATACACGCATATACTCATGTTGCTGGAGTCTTCTGGGAGCAACTTCTGTCTCCAGTCTACACCAAATAAGATCTGATAAGATTCTTATCAGATGTGACCAGAACACAATTTGAGTTTGGAGGGTTCCGGGAAACACCTTCTAAATGTGACAAATTTCAAATTTGTTGTCTTTACTTGAAGTGCAACAGAATCAGAAGGAATTTGTAAAATCTATTTTTTTAAGTTCTTAAAAACTAAATTGTGTGAAATTTAAGAAATTCAAACAGTTCTTGCTACTGTCTGTGGTACAAAAGGCCAAAGTATAAATACACGAGTTCTGTGCATTTTAGATACTAAACAAAAAAACAGCACTTAACCACTTCCAAATACATGCTTTTTCAAAATACATGAAAAACATAAGTGATTTCCATCAGTAAATATTTCAGAAATACTGTAATACTGAAATTTTTCAGTGAGTGAAATTTTTCATTTTGCCTTTAAATAGATTATTTATTGAATTAAATCTATACTATTATATAAATGACAAAACAAAACATTGAAATAAGATGTTTGGACCTTTTCAGAAAGAGACAGCTTAATCAGGTAGTTTAAAAATAAAATTAAATAAAGAAAATAAAATTTCCACTCCACCTTCATAAATTGTGTGATAATAAAGGTTTTCAATTTATTAACTACAAAAAATATTGGAAATACTGGAATCATCTACAGTGGAAACTCAAAGTTTAAGATAAGAAGTCTAAACTCAACACTTTTTGTATCACTTTACATCGAAGACCAGTGCATTAGGGAATTTCAGAGATAAAATTGATTCAACTTCATTACTTTATCTTCTCATGCAAATACATGCAACATTGCTTTTCTGATCCATTTATAAACATTGCATGTTAGGCAGAGCTTGAAGTAATCAGTCATTTTTCAATAGAAAGATAATATATCAAAACAAGAACATCAAGAGTACAAGAAAAAAAATTGGTGCTCTTGAATCAGACACTTCAAAATAAAATACATGATGTTGAGTTCAAGAAAGATAGCCTTGCTATTTCACTGTTCTCTTCACAAAAAAAGATGCAAATAGAAACAGCTCCCAGAGGAAAGAGGCACTCCCTGAGCCCAAAAACTTTCTCAGACTCTGCAGATGCTTATTGCAGATCATAACGAGGATTATTTTACAGAGCTTTCTGTTTCATACATTGTCCCTGAATTCCAGGCATGGAAGCATCTGTGTATTGCTAGATGGAAAAGGAAAGCCTCTGTGGATATTCGAAAATTATACCAAATAAGGACACCAAACTAGAAGCATATGATACAAACATGATGCTCTGGAAGATATTACTGCATCAGCACACATGGCTTGCAGAATGGTAATAGATCACTGGACAAAGAAGCAAACTCCTCATGAATACCAGTCAGTATAAAGCCTGCCATTAAAAGGTGTGTGTTTTAGTTGACTCCAGAATATCCCTTTAAGAGACAAGACATAGTGAAGCCAACCATGGCAAGGAAAAGCATAGGAATGGTAGATGTTTAATTACACTGAACAGACATGAAGTAAGAACTAAGGCCAGGAAAAGAGAGATGCTAAGGTAAGGACTGAAAGAGAATCCCCTTCCTCACCTGACTTTAACACAGGCAACTCCTATTAAAAATCAACATTAAAAATTATTTTAAACACCTTTATACTTTAGTGCTAACAACCTCTATATAAGTAAAATTTTAATCTATGTAAATGCATCCTCTATTCTTTTACTCCCTGTACACCTTTGGGAAAGGAAGATTTTTCATTCACTCTAGTAGTACTTGGAGCTTTCTGTGTATAAGCATGAATTTTGGTCCCTGTAAGTCCTATTTATAAGTAAAGTCAATTTTGTACATCATTAAAATCTGCATAAGAAGAACTGCACCTTAAGGCAATGATGTACCTCAGCACTAGTGCTGAGGTGGGGATGGGGTTGTATTATCGAGGAGCAGCACAAGCGACAAACCTTGCTGCTTTAAACACAGAAGAATTTTTCAAATAGTGGTACACAGCAATAGATATTTTACTAACAAATGCTAGTGTATTAAGGGAAGCTTAAAAGGCACATGAGGTTATTCAAAATTTAATCCATGGTTTATTGTCTCTGGAGTTCTACTACGATCATAAATGCTGAAAGCGTAAGAAAAATAAGTAGGTTTTGGAGTGCTTTTTTAAAACTTATCTTTAAAAAAAGTGGGGAAGGGGAGAGAGGGAGAGAAACACTTTGAGAACTATTTTTATTCTGTCAGAGTTCTCACTGCTTGTTTAATTTGGTTCACAGTCTCTGTCCCCTTTTAATTCCCTTGTCATCCAGAATCTATTATGGAGAGTTAATGCCCTCATGGCACCATCTGGCATTATTTAATATTTAACACCATCTTATAAATCTAATTATAATTTATAATTAATCAAATAATCTGTATTTTTAATAATCAAAATCTCTATTAGAAAAAACCTGTATTTATTAATGCACCATAGCATTATAAAAATATTTACATTCTGTGGTTATTTTTTTTAATTTCACAACTTGAAGACAAAGGCTTTTATTACAAAAGCAGGTATTAATTAGAATGTATTTTAAAATATAGTACAGAATTTTTCCCAAAGTTTTGTATAAGTATGCCATCCAAAATTTTAGAAAATTGTAGAAATGAATTCAAATACACAGTTGAACTGGAATCTGATTTCCACTGTATTCACTGCCTATAACAGTCATGATAGACACTGCTCTGTGTTCTGCATCATTGGGATCACCAGCAGGAATTCTCTCTTTCAGTTTAAGTATCCCAGCCTCACCCTCCAATGTACTCAGCTATATCCAAGGACAAATATTTTTGACAAATAGATGCTGACTATACCTATTTAATAGTTTATCTTTCATCCCACTTCCCAAAAGGCAAATGGTGATTATGATGGCAATCAGTGAAAAAAAACTATATGGATGGTTTACTACAAAATTGAGTGTAATCCTCTTTTTTTTCCCTTTCCCTCCCCCAATGTATATAATTAAATAGATACTAAATCAATGATGGGGGAGGGGGGGGATGTTTGTGTGTTTGTTTGTTTGTTTGTTTGTGAATTTTGTTATTGTCAGGGGTGATTCAACTGGAATTTGACAAGACAGCTAGAAAGAAAAGGTCAAAGAGGAAAAATTATTAATACTTGCATCACACTGTTCCACACCACAGTCTGAACTCTGGATACCACAGCATCACGGGCACCAATGTACTGAAACAAAATAACTAGATATCTGTAGCCTGACCACTCCATTGTTATAACATTTCTTTCTAAGACAGTAGATTTCACTGCAGGATTCTCCTGCTTTCACCCTCCATGAACTGCTGCCAGGGGCTGCAAGAAAACACAGGGCTTTTGTGAAGCTCATGAGATCTGAAGAAATGGGAGTCAGACCTTGTAGCAATACCTGCTAATATTCCTGTTTAAAAAGCACAGAAGAGGAAAGGAGATGGAGTAGAATGGCTGGAAATATGTTTTATCTCCCTTCGATGGTGCAAACTGAAATGGACATCTGATGCTCCTCACCTGACCCTGTGTCACAAATCATGGCCTTAACCCTGTGGGGACCACACTTCAGCAGAGTTTAAAGCTAAATGCATGTGGACACCACCATTTGAAGGTAAAGTGATGAAAAGGAGAGAAAAATGTGAGCAAGACCTCTGAATGTTGCCAACGTTCCCAGCCACATCAGGTCACATGCCGCCTGAGCCCAGTGACAGGAAAGGAGGTACCCTGCCAGGGTGTCCATGTCAGTCTGGATGATGACTGAAAAATAGGCACTGAAAAAAGCAATAAATTATATATGCACTTTCTCATTCCAGACTCAAACCTGTGCATTTTATCTAAAAGTTCCTTCAAAGTTCAAAATCTGTTTCAGAGAGAAATTCCTAACCAGATTTTCAAAGACACAATATTCATTTATTTAATGATTTTGCATAGCAAAAAGACTTTAAGGGGCTTTTAAAATGCACCTTGGTCATGCTGTATTCAATCTTAGAAATTCTCATTTTTGACCCTTCTGTAGATCTTTATTGCTAAGATACAGAAGAAACCGTAACTCTAGTGAGTGTTTAAAATGCACGCTCTTCTGCTTCTTCACTGCGTGCAAGCATAATCCTCTGCTTGTAATGTCATGGTTAGTGCTTATGAACAAAAGAGATTAATTTGTCAGGACAGAGGATTACACATTTAACAGAGGCACAGGCAGGTGAACGGGACATGCCCTGGGAAGGGAGCTCCACCATCACACAGATCTAACCCATCAGGTCATTCACTGAGATTATAGAAAAAAAAGAGTTGAGATAAGCAGTGCAAAGGAAAAACCAGAGAGATAATGCTAGGCATTCCAATATAATTTGGCTTTAAAAGCATACGGTGAGGTTACTATGGAGAAAAGAGAAATTATATTGGAAAGCAGGATCTCTGAGCTAATGCAGACTTGAGTTACCATGTCCAGGCTGATGGCATAGATGATATTTAAATTCCCTGTCCCGTTAACTCTTGAGCTAAGGAGTGACATCACACCCATCTCTAATCCTATGGAGAGGAGTCTGATTGGTCAGACATAGCAAGAAGCTGAGGAAGTGAGAACCATGGAGCCAAAAGTGCTCATGAAAGCCAGCAGCTCCCAAATGCAAATGGACAGGCACCTGCTGCTTCTGGCAGGAACAACAGAGCATTAGAGAGGTAACAGGTGGCACTGGGCTTCTTTATGAGGCAAAACCCCTCTGTTACTTCTTAGCACACTCCAGAAAACCTAACCCAAATCATACTGGGGGAGCAAGAGAAGAATCTCACCATGAAAATTTTTTTCTGTACAAAGAGAAAAGCACATTCCATGCTCTGCCAGTGTAAGGATTTTAGGAAAGAGCAGTGGAGGTGAGTTATTTATCTTGAAATCCGTCTGTATTTACCGCTCGCTACCACACTTCTACCACCCTCCAGCCTCTGGAACTTTTATTTACCGTGTAAACAGTCAACAGAGGGGCCAAAACAATACACATAGGTTATCTTGTGCAAAGCCTTTTACAAACACCACTCAGGCACAGCAGAGTCCCTTATCTGTTTTAGTACACATACAGCCTCCTGTTGCCAGCTGCCAAAATACCCACAACAGCAACCCTGAGAGCAAGCAGCACGGTGGCAGCCTTGAGTCTTCAGACTTCTTAGGGCAGCAAACGTAATGCATTAAGCAGAAGATTGTGGAAATGGGCTCTCATATAGAGAGGTAAATCCTTGGATTGTTTTCTGGCCCATACAATTTGTGATGTATGGCACATTCAGGGCATGGGAGTGCTCACAAACATTCAGTTCAGTCACACAGAAGTATCATTACAGCCTTCCAGGGATCAGGACTTGGACCTCTTAAGCCAAGCAGCTACACCAGGTGGAGACACAGCTGAGGCTACAGAAAGGTGTTTGAGGGAGCAAATGAACTAAAGCAGAAATTTGTGCACTGCAGATCCATGTGAAGTAAACTGCTAATGACTCCTGCCTCAGCTACAGATGTGTGTTGGCTTTTTGATACTGGGACACTAAACAGGGAATAAACCAGGCTTTAGGCTTTGTAAAACAGCCAAACAGAAGAGTAACTCACCATTATCTGAAACGTGCACACTGGCAGCTAAACACGTTAAGACTGTGCTGGAAATCCTATGGGTTGACAGAAAATCCTAGTGAGGGTTTTGGGTTATCCTTATAACGCTGAATGCAAAATACAGTCCGTCCTAATTTAAAAACCATGCTTAAACTTGCAATGAATAGCACGTTCACATGCTAATGAATACTCACTTCTATATTTAACTGAAGCGCTTTTGCTCTTTAAGTTTGGAAAGTCATAAAGAACATGGCCTTATGAACCCCCGACTTCCCAGGGAAGCTTTACTCTGCTGCTCAAATATGTACTTAAAGCCCCTTCCAGTTTGGATAACTGGACCACTTGATTTTGTTCAAATCTTGTGTATAAGTCTTTCATGAATTGGGATCTATAGGAGTAGGTATATCACTGCTAAAAAATATTTTATGTGATTGCAAGAAGAGAATGCCTACAAACCTGCAGATTAGCCTGCTGGTAATTTATTGCTGCTGGCACCACTTTCTACTTTAAATACTATACAAATTTACTTTTCAAATACTCTTCAAGTAAATATATGTCTAAAGGGGAGTATTTTATCAGGTGGACATTTCAATGAAATATTTTATTTCTAAGGTAGGACAAATGAAAAGTAGCTAAAGAAATATGCTGACAATAAAATAAGCAGTCAAGAGAAGTGGCTTCATAGCAGCTGCATGAATGACGTGAAGAAAAGAATAAATTTAATTTATAAATAAGCATGAGGATAACATTAATATGTGTTTAATTAATTGAATTATTTCAATTTAATTAATTGAAACCTGTAAATACAATAAAATTTTTATCATTTGTATTTTAGCCTTTTTTTTTGTTCCTGTGAGAAAAATCGAGAAGAAGGTGAGGAACAATATTTGCAAAGCACATATTATATATGTGCTATATATGTGTGTGTACACATATATATGTTGAGCAAGAGATATAAAGGATACCTGCTTCATGTTTACCTATTTGCTGTCAGAAATAACTCTCTGGAAATGCATCCAATTTATATAACCACAGACAAGTTCAGGATCCCATTAGGGTTATTTACAGCACCTGAACCTTATGGGGAGCAGCAGCTTAGGGTGATGACCATGGAATGTTGCATAAGAAATGCTGTGATAAGAAGTGCTCAGAGGGCAGCTCTGAGACTCACCAGAAAACAGGTTTTGTTAGGCCCTACTTTACCATCAGGGAAGGAAATTCACTCTAAAGTCACAATTACATCCTGGGTTTTCTCTATTTAGTTTGAGGGGAAAAAGCAGTTTTGCAATATTGCAGGGAGAGGAGCTGGCACCACCACTGTTCACTGGTCACCAGTGGTCTAGTCCAGACTGGGTTTTACTCATTTCTCTCACTTACTCTAATCAGCAGTTTCTGTGGCAAACCTAGATGGTCTTGACCTCTCTGCATCTCCTGGGCTTCCATCAGCCTCTTAGGTATGTGTGTATCCTTCCTAAGCTGTACTGTGTACCATTCCCAATGTCCCCCACCGAGAAGGTGAACCCTAGTTGCTCCCCTTCTCCTGCACAGAATGGCACAGTGCGAAGCATAGGTTACTCTGCAGGGAATCAAGACTGAGAATGAAAGGAGAGGCAAGACAGGAAAAGAATCTAACTTCTACCAATTACTCTAATGGTGTGAAAGAACTATAATGAAAAACTAGATAGCAGAGATTAAATAGCCTTTATGATTCAGCTTTGCACTTTGCATTCTCTTACATGGTTTACTTGCCTTGGAAATTTGACTCTGCATTTTCTTCGCATTTCAAGATGGTTTCTCTAGGGATAATTGCAAAATCCCAGTTTTTGTGATTTTTTTTTTACATAAAACAGTTAACATATCCTAAACCTTAACATGATCTAACATTTCTATACTAGGTGAAAATTAACACCAAAACATTTATCTCAGCTGCCTAAAATCTAAAGCAGCATTGTGTTTAATGGAGACACAATTTGCATGTGTCTAGTCTGTGCTGTAAATAAAATCTGCCTAATCACCCTAAGGAAATGATTCCCTCTTTTTTCTTTTTATCTCCCATAAAGCTCTATCACCCTTATGCTGTGGCACACTGTCTGAAAATGTTATATGCCTTCACTCCTCCAATGCTACTTCGTAAATATGTTCTGAAGCTAGCAGAAAAAATGTTTCATCAGATGGTCAGCTTGGTAAAATATTTTACTTCTAAGAGGGGGATGAACATCAGGCAATGAAAGAAATACAGCTATAATAAAAGACGTAGGCAGTGGAAAGGCTGTGGTAAAATCAGCATAAATGTCACCCCCCCCAACAGAATAAATTTTCTTTATAAATAAATACTGTGAGAATAACATTAATATCTTTAGCTGGGAGTAGGAAAGCATAAGAACAGTAAAAAAGTGCTTTTATATAAACATACTTTTCTCTTCTAGTACAGGAGATATGGGACAAGAGTTATAGTACTTATTTAATTCCATCTTGTTCCATAGTGACTTTTGAAATGAAGCAGAGGATGACCACTCCCATGTAATTTGAGCAAGATGGGGCCAAAGCTTGAGTGACAGTTAGCAGGGTTCCTACTGACCTAGTACATGGTACCATATGTTTTTATGCACAGCTTTAGACCCTCATTTGCCTCCTGGTTCTGTCTTTTTTGTCGAGACTGTTTGCAATTTAGGGCCTTAATTAAATGGATGCACAGCACCTTTCCCACCAAGCAATTCCAGGAGATGCTATATCACAAATCAAGGTGAAGAGTACTTGCACTCTGCATTACATTTCAAGTGAAACTGAACTTGAGAAAACTGGGAGAACGCTATTGATATGTTTTAAAGTGTTTTAGGTTTTTTAAAATTATTTTTAAATTGTTTACAACTAAAAGACACACCATTAGCAGAGTGGGGCAGGAATTTGATTAAGTGGGAAAGAGAACTAATATTAATAAGGTTGATACGATTAAAAATACAGTAAAAAAGCAAGCATCAGACAATAGTTATACATTCTAGCAAATAAAATGAAACCCTCTGTTCCAATAAGACCAGTGATTGGCTTGGATAAGAAGATACTTGTAGAACAGTGCTGAAGTAAAAAGAATCTAGTCCTTACTGGTACTAGATGATGGGAAGGGAAGGGGAGAGAATGGGAGGGAAGGGGAGGGGAAGCTGGACAAAGCATCATAAAGAGAATCTTGCTGTCCAGCCTGGTTGCTGTATTAGTTTCTTTGTTGGATGGGAAAGTTAGGATATCTTTTAAGACTGGGAAGACCTGCATTCAATTCCCTTATGTATTCCTAAGTCTTCCTGTAACTGAAAAAAAATTAACTGGGCTTAGATCTTCAAATGTACCTGAGATTACCAACTAATACTGATTTTAAGAAAATATTGACTCAAAAAATCAGATAAAATTAAAATGAAATTAAAGTTGCTGAAGCAAACAGAGTGGAATAACAACCAAATTAGAATGAACAAGTGCAAACACAAAAAACAACCTCAGACAATTTTGCTTGCTGTGCTAAAAAACAAAAAAAAAAAAAGAGGGAAGTATTGTTTTTCTTTAAAACAAGAAAACAAGAACCCAGGATTACAAGACTATATAGATTTTTTGAGCTCTTTGCTGATTCCTGATCTTCTGAATTTTAGATGGACTTGATTATTTTATTTAAATATGCTTTCTCACCTGCACTGTAGCCGCAAAGTGGAAAGCCAATACGAGGATCCCAAGGGACCTGGGAGGGCTGGTTCTATGGCAAGGCCACTGGTCTCAGGTTCAGTAAAACTGTTTATTAGGTATTGCTTAAGTCCAGCCGCATTAACTCAAATCTTCACACAGACAAACACATCCTCTTCTACAGAGTCCTGGATTTTCCTTTGAACAAACTTCTCAGCACAGATCAGTAAGAAGGGAAAGGAGGTAGTGGAGGAGGGCTGTTACAGTAACAGGGGACACATGGGAGAGGCTAAGATTAAAGAGAAATTTGGAAGCAACTTTTCAGGCAAAAATTCCTCTTATTGCATGATTCTTCCTCCTCCCCCTGTATCTTTTGCTCACATAATTTGTCTCACACACACACTAAAATAATTCTTCACATGAGAAAATTTATTAAAAACTGCGTCCACCAAAGCATGTTTGGTCTGCTAATTCCCCAGGTGCTTTGTAACTGCCCTTGCATTAGTGACTTCCCATTTGCATTTTGGTTTTGATCAACCTTTGTGTAACAAGAGTTGCAAGAAATCTTAGAAGAAACAACCCCTGGGCTCATTGTTTTCAGCTACTTTCTTCATCAGGTGTGTATGCAGCCTTGCCACACAATACAAGTGTCTATTCTGGGATCCTTGCACCTTTGATCTGCTCTATAAATGTCTTCTTCCTTTTTTAGCATGTTCCTTCAATACCAATTGAAATCCTTTTGAACACCCAGCAGGGCTGAGCTCTCCAGTTCCACAGCATGACAGAGGTCCTGCTCAGCATCTTCAGATCTAGTTAGCACTTAGCACTCAACCTGCAATCTTCTGAGGACTTGCATCTAATGTTTTAAAAAAATACAAATGGCGCCTTTAAGATCATTATAGCTTGGGTGAGGTTTTAGTATTTTTCTCCCTAAACCCAGAAGAGACTGGAACACAATGCCTTCATCCTGCAGAACTAAAGGAGATAAATTTATGCAGAAGATGCTGGTCTCGCTGCCGTCCTCAACATGATGAGGAGACTTTTGGTGACTCATTACTAGGACAAAAAGAACCAAACCTCTTTACATATAACAACAGTTGTACTCCCCCTGTTCATCCCTAAAAATTCTGCCTAAGGTAGACTATTTGTCCTATAAATGGACATGTTTTATAGAGTAGATGGGAAGAACAGGACGGTACATGAGAAAGTCTTTAGCAAAAGTCACTGCTGAGACATTTAGAGAAACTCCACACATAGAAAAGAGACAGAAATGAGACATGCATGTGTCAAAAGTAAGGAGTTTATACTGAACACTGTCTCCCACCATCCATTTTCACTTTTTGTTTTTTTTCTCAGCTAACAAGATAAAGGTGAAAAATCAGAAAAAGAAAGGAAAAAACCCCCAAAAATTCTAATTCCTGCTTCTGTTGAGTCCTTCTTCTGTTGTTTAATATGTTTTCTTGCACTCACAGCACGGAAGCTTTTTCTGGTCATATTCCTGTGCCACAGCACATTAGACCATGCATGAATCCTTTGGTGATGTCTACTCACATGGACCATGCTGGAGAGAAAGCCAACAATTCAGGCCAATATGTGGGATACACAAAGAAATTTATTTCACAAGGAGAAGCTAGCTTGCAGAACAGAAGTAGATGTGTGATCTCAAATAATTTCGGAGGTAAAATATGGGAAGATCACAGTGTACTAACCACAGCAATTACTATGTATTCCAATGTACAGTTTAGTGACTGTAGTTTCAACATATATTCTCCACCTTCTCATATTAGTAATAATTATATTTACATGTTTATATTTATATATCTGCTTTGTCAGTAAATGAAACTTGTCTTTGAGGACAAGTTCAGTCACCATTGCTCTGGTTACTACACTCAAATCAAAGCCACACACTGAGAGTTACTAATCCAGGAACATGGAGTTCACATAAACCATGGTCCTGTGTCCATCTGTGGCCACATACTAGACACTTTTCAAAAAAATATATTGAGTCAATAAATTTAAAATATGTTTGTTGGTTGTTTTGGGGGATTTTCCCCTAAATATTGGTCTAAAAATTATTTTTTCAACTGGTTAATGAAAAAAAAAAATAAAAGCAGGCTGTTTTCCAAGGCAGTGCCCTTGCTTGCAAACAGATCTTATTCTGTATCAGAGAGTCAGGTCACAAGGCATGCAACAGAAATCTGAATCCTTTACCACAGAAGTTTTTTCCCAGAGAATTGATTGATATGAACTTCTGTTAATTTGTTCCTACTCAATATTTTTCAGAGATGCACAGTTTATTCATTCATTCACAATATCTTTGGCACGCTCTGTTTTCATTACTTTCTGCTGGGACAGAGCCGTTTCTCTGAATGTGCCCAAATTGTTACAACCCCACAGGATGTCAAATGAGACTGTATGATTAAATAGCTCAGCTCTGATAGTTCATTTCCAAACACCCCAGGGAAAACACAGCAATGTCAGTTTGCAACAGTTTTTCTTAGAGCAATGGATTTTCCCCACCATCTCTTCTCAAGCTGTAAACCTAAGGACAAACTTACTCTTACTATAGTTGCAGGATAAAAAAGAGCCAGAATGGAAACACACTGACCTCTCTGCTAAATCCAATGGCATGGATGGGGACAACTTCTTCTCATGATGCCCCCCTGACATCCTCTACAGGTAAAAGGGTCATCACAAGACATAATAAGCTGTCCAACCTTGATCCAATGATGTTTATGGCTCCAGTCATGCATTTCCTCTGTGTCTTTTGGTCACACAGGTGGACTGAGACAACACAAATATTGTATAGATTTGGGTGGCCATGCCATCCAAGATCCTACACGTTCTCTTCCTGTATCTCACTGCTGAGGTTTTACTGGGAGACGTCTGTTATCAGCTGCCTACAAAGCTAAACTATGTCATACTTATAAATTACTGTGCCAAATTGAACCCTGGTGTAAGCACACCCATCTCACAGCCATGGCTGGCTGTAACCCATTTGGCCTAGAAAAAAACACTTATTACGCTGCCTGTGATCCTTTATACTGTTACCTTAGTACAGACTACAGCAGGTGTAAGCCAGCACATTTTAATTGCTTTCAGTGGATCTATACTGACCTATATCTTTTTCCTCTTTATCTACCATCCTACCTGTGTTTCTGCTCCTGTATTTCCTGCTTAGTTACATTGTTTCTGCCTGTTATCAGACTATATCAAAACCAGATTATTTTTTTGTAAAGCTTTTACATGTAAGGTGGACATAAGTATTACACTGGGGAGGAACTGTGCCAATAGAGTTCAGCCTCCCAGCTCTACCAGGTGTCCAGAGCTAATTGAGGAATGTAATAATGAGGACATATTGAGAGCAATTTATTCCTCAGTGCAGTTTCCTGATTTATTGTAATTAGTGGTACAGAGACATCTGGAATTAGAAGTAACAACCAGGCTACCATTAAGAAACATGAATTTATCTAACCTTTCCGTGAACCCATTTGTACTCTTGACACTATAATAAAAAAGAAATAAAAATATTTTTCTTGTGTCTGCCAGTAAGATACGCAGAAACCTTGCACAAGGTGGGCATAGGCACAGGGTTTCAATACTTCCTCTTTTATAAAGTCAAACTTCAGAAGATTGATAATAGGTCTAATACTTTGAAATGAGTTTCAGAAAGGAGAAACGAAGTTGAAAAGAATGAGGCACTTTTTTTTTTTTTTTCTCTCATGCTTTTGCATTTAATTTACTGGTAGATGGAAGTTGTTGGTGCATAGGGCTATGTAGTACAAAACTGATGGAAATGTCATTTTCACTTCACCCAACTGGAACTGTTGCCCTCAAGGTGCCTATCCATAAGACAGCTGTTTAAGGCTTCTTTGTATCTTTACCCACCTGAAAAGATGAACCAAAATCAAGCCTGGATTTCAACACAGATTTTAGGTACTGCAATATTTTTATTTCATCAGCAATAAGTAATAAGGAATTATAAGACAGAAGGGACTATCTGTGAGATGAAGCTTCATTAAAACGGCTGAAAGGATTAGTGCATGCCAAGTGTCTATTGTTTTTCTACTAGCAGCTGCCTCCAGGTGCATTCTCAAATGTTACAGATTAATCCAGGTCCTTTCTGAACCTAAGCTTCTTTCTCTTGCCCTACTAGTCATACAAAAATATTTTATATCAGAGCTTGCTTCTTGGCCTGCACAGAAAAGTCTTTGCAAAATGGCAGACATCAAAATGGCATGATCTCACCAAGTAAAATATCCCAGTCCTGCAATTTAGTTTTTTTTCCAGTGTGAGTTCATTAAATTGTCTTCCTGTGAAGTTGAGTTGCAGTTTTAATGGCCTTTTTTGATATTCAAATTTTTACAGAACATTCACGCCCTCTTGCTTGGTTGGAAAACTGAACTATTTCTTCCTCTGTTCAAGTCATCTGTACAGGGCTTTCTGGTGGCTCCCACACACATTTGCAAATCCCTGGGTGGTCAAACTTTATTTTGTTCCTGTTTCACATGCAGCTAACCTTTGAAATGATTTCCAAGGGCTATTCTGAATAGCAGGATCCCAGTTGGAGCTTTTTAAGGTCGTGACATAAGATTTATCTTTAACACACATTCTGATTTTCTTTGCTTTGCCTTTTCTTTGATAAGAATTTGTTTTTCTCTGGTGTTTTGCTTTGTATTACATTGTTCTTTTTGTGACCATATACCATTTTCAAGCACTTACAAGTAAATTATTGTAAGCAGTGCCTTGCTATTGTATAGTTCCTTATCGGTGAGGGAGGATGTACGCCAGCTGATAAAAATAAGAAAAGATAAAAAGAGTTCAACATCTAATCTATCCAGTGGTGGAAAAGGAAGCTGGTTTTCCTGCAAAACACTAAATGCTCATCATCAGTGGGCGCAAGGGAATATGATGGGCAGCTACTTTATAAGCTTTGACAGACAAATGCGTTTTAGCTGGGGTTATGAGGACTGGTGGGACATTGCTGTTCTGCCCTAGGGAATACCTTCTTTATGTAGCCCTTGAGAACAGGGTTTAGTTGGTTTATAATACATGAAATTATTTGGGCTTCTACCTGATACCTTTGATGCCAGCGAAGGTTTCACTAGTGAAGTCAGGGAAGTGATAACCAGGCCTTTAATTACTGTAAATAATACCTTATCAGGGGTATAGGCAGAGCAGTAGAAGAAAAAAAATGGGCATTACCAACCAGGCAGGAATGGTATGATACCACCTCAGGTGTCCAAGGAAAAGGTTTATTTCACTTAGCAACTCAGACGCTCAGTAGTGAGAAGGAGTGGTCTACACATTGTTCCTAGCCCGTTCATTATTACATCCTCTCAGCTGAAAGTATCATCCTAGAATGATTTTGCAATGCTTATTTTCTTTTTACTTTTTTGAATACTCTTTCTATGGAGAGAGGACTTTGCAGCCTCTCTCAAGTCACCAAGGGCACAGCAAGAACCTCTTTAGCAGTGCACCAACCAATGCCCACAGAGGAGCAAGACATACAGCAATTTATGTGGACATAGAGTCACACTTTTCTATGATTTTTCTTCATAACTAACCGGTAAAAATCAGACAGATTATCTTGAATCTATATAAATTAATCATGAAGCAAACCCACAATTTCTAGTGGGGTCCAACTGGTGTTGATTATTCAATTACTTTGTGTTGACATGCTATGATTAGACTCTTATTTAAAGATTAACCTATTTATCTAGCAATTCAGCTTCTAACTTTTACCTCAAAAATAGAAACAAAATAATGCTTAATATTAATAAACTTGGCATTCTCATGAACTGTGTCCATGTTGATCTGAGTGGTAACACAAGATGGTTTGGTCCACTATGAAAATTATATTATCTGCACATGATGGGGGACCAACAGAAATAGTCACCAGAAAAAAAATCCATCTAACTTTTGTAAAAACACCCACTCTCTCCTTAAATACATTGACCACATCTCCATGTAATAAAAACTGCTTCAGTTCTGCTGGCTTCAGCAGAGCCCTTCTAATCTACACATTAGCAAGACATGAATGTCTTCAACTACTGACCTACCCGGCTGTGTTAGGGACTGTGCCTTTGATAGCTATTGCATCAAAAGGGATTCCAGTTCCACTCTGTGTCAAACACAAAAAAGTATCTATTCAAAGAGATATATTAAAAAAAGGAAAGACTCACAGGAGCGATTAATCTAGTAAAACATGAGATCAACAGACTTTGAACAGAAAGAGAGAATGTATCACTGGAGACCTGTAGGTTATCTATTCACAACCTAATGAAACAGGAAACAAAACTTTTTTAAAACAGAATATCTATGCATGTATACTTTTGTATGTGTACTGCCTTCGTGAAATGTTATGAGAAAAAGTGACTATCTGTAGAAAAAAAATTATCCTGGGAGACCAGTCTACCCATGCATAGATAACAAATTTCAGTTGCTATCATAAAATTGTGACATATAAGTATCTTGAGTTAGCCCAGCATGCTTGTCTTCTACCGAGAATCTAGATAACTAAGGTCAGCACAACCTGGTAACTGCCCTTACCAGTAGGAAAAAAATTCATAGCAAAACTCCTTGAGACACTGATAAAGAGAGGATCTAAACATCTTTGTTCTGCAGTTTAATACCTTATCAGATCTGGCTGCAATCTTCATCTCTACATGGAGGTTAGCCTCCGTGGACCAGGCTTAACAAAAGGTATCTTAGGTCTGATGGCTGAGGCCGTCAGGTTTGCAATGTGCTTATGACATAACGTACCTTTGACAGCTGAGGTATCCTGTTAAGTTCAGAACACTTTAACAAGATGCTTTAGTTGCTAGAAAAAAGAAAATAATTTTTATACATCCTTGCAGCTGGCAAAGGAAAGTCCTATTAGGCTATGGACAGCATGTGTCTAGATTAATACATAAATGTGAATACTTTGAAAAAAAATCTACTTCCCCCACTCCCCATGCTTTTTAATCAAAGAGGAGAGAAAAGAAATTTAAGTCCATCAGATTCAGGAACAGAATACAACATGGTTCGTAATTATAAGCAGTGTTTCAGGCAAATTTGTCAGGGAATCAGCCTTCTTGCAAGCAGCATTACAGGGCCACTGTAGTTTTCTTTCTAATTGATTTAGCTATGGAACTCTGCCTCTGGTTCGTATCCAACAAGGGAAAAAAGAACCCAAAGAATAATCTATGATTGCATTGAATACCTATTAAAACATTATTGCATCCTCAGAGGAAACATGAAGCAGTAACCAGAAGTCAGTTTGTTGGTGTCCTTTGTCAGATAGATGACTATGGTTCTTGTGACATGCAAAACAATGAAACTCACATCTGGTGTCTGCAATATCTGCCTGCATGTCAGTTCACTTGCTAACATACTAATGTATATGGTTAATTCTTTGAAAGGACAGTTGCCAAAATGCCTGTGGTATTTTATAGAATTCTGTGTTGCTATTATTAAGGATATATTAACATCATACAAATGCTTAAAATAGCATAAGTAAAAGAAATGTGGTGATCCTGAAGAGGAAGGCTTGGCTCTTCCTCACAGATCAGTCATTACTAGGACTCGGCTGAATTGTACTATAAACTTGCAGGTTCACTTCATTTACAAAGACCCTGCACAGACACTCAGGAGGCACTCAGAAGTGTCACGTATTTCCAAGCATTGGATGGTGTATTGGAGATCTTCAGTTATTACTGAGAGTAGGCTGCTCATCTTTGGGGTTTTGATGTCTGAGGCTACATTTAGCAGTTGAGGGAGTATTTATGTGGTATTTTGGAGAAATTCAGACCAATACTGGAATGCATGCACCAAAAGTGTGAGTATGAAGACCCAAGCCGCAAACTGGATTTGTGATAAATTCTTGGCTGCCACCAATCTGTAGCACAACCTAGAGCAATGTACTTGCTGCCTTTGCTTCGGTTGCCTCTCAGGGGAGTAAAGATCACTATTCTGTGTTTTCCTGTCCTTTCTACCTCTCTAAAAGGGAAACTGAAATAATCTGGAAGGAATTCAGACAGTCAGTTAAACCAGTAGAGGCTTAACCTTCAAGCAGGTCATGACATCAATTGGTTGGTGACAGTAACATCTTCAGCTGGGACAGTCAAAAGCAATTGCATGAACACAGACATCCAGTTCAGAAGAAGTGCTCTCACACCCAGGAAATTACTGAAATGAAAGTGTTTTCAATTCAGCCCGTTTTTTTCCATTGCAGTTCTACCAGGTTT
Organism: Serilophus lunatus; assembly: GCA_013399895.1. Taxonomy (NCBI): domain Eukaryota; kingdom Metazoa; phylum Chordata; class Aves; order Passeriformes; family Eurylaimidae; genus Serilophus; species Serilophus lunatus. The sequence continues at coordinate 650,446 of VXBA01003546.1, forward strand.
TTGTTTTCCCATGAAGGTTTTTCTACCCACTTCTCCCCTTCCCCCAGATTTAAGGTTGTATTATTTTGGAGGGAAATATTGTGAAAGCAGGTTCCTCTTGGGCACGCATAGGATAGAAATTAGTCATTAATCAACTGAATCCCCACAGAACCACTGCCTTAATGCAGTAAAATGAATGATGGAAAAAAAAATGCATCTGAATTAAACAAAGCATAAATATTATATCAACCAAAACACAACACACACAGGATATTCTTGTAAGGGAGGGAGTTGAGGAGTCCTTTTCAGATTTATTATTTGGATTATTAATACTGATAGGTTGAGGAGAAACAGTGAGAAAATCAGTTTTCCATCCCCTGGTGCAGAAATAAAGTATTACTCGGTCTAGAAATAGATGATACAGATGTGTCTGGACTGAAGTTGTAGCAAAAAGCAGCAATATTTTAATTTTCCCCCTTTTCTTATATAAATTGGAATCTCTGTAGAAGTTTACTTATGGGATATGGAGGATGGATCATTCTAAAAGGAAATACTTCCTAACAGTTCTCTCTACCAAACTAACCTGCTCAGTCAGGATAGGAGAGGGATAGAACGAAATATGCCCTTGAGTGAAGTGGCTCTGTATCTTTCTCATTGAAAAAGCTTTTGCTTTAATGAAACTGGCCCTACATAGGCCAAAAGGATTGGATGAAACCTATCAGCTCCCAAACTGTAGGCATTTCCACACCTGAGGATGTGAGAAAATAAGCTTGTCCTCTTGGAAAATGAGAATCAGTACGTGAAGCTTGGCATGCCCTGCCTCTGGGATACAGCGGCCATACTACTCAGAGCCCAAAGCCCCAGTTCATCACGCCTGGTGCAGCAGCAGCAGCAGCTAAAAGCTGGCAAAAGCTCTCTGCTTCCCTGCTCCATCCTGCTGGAAATGCCATGTCCTTGGTGCATTATGAAAAGGATTAACTTTGAACAGTATGAGAGCAGAAAAGGGAATTAAGGACTGAACAACCTCAGGTCTTTAGTTAGGTCCCACTTATGCTCTTTATGGTTTATAGGTTGGGCCCAGGAAAATTAGCCTCAAATTAAAGTGGTCTACCCTGAGCTTCATTAGCTGTAAACAAACCACGGTTCATTAAGGGGTGAGAGACCAAGATCACCAACAGCTCTCCTAGGAAGAAGTTACACTAAACAAATAACTGGATATTAAAGACATAAAACAGGTAGTACCACAATATGGGAGGGAAAAATCAGAGCTGCTGAAATGCAAATTCTCCCAACTTTTATTAAATACTCTGTAGCTTGCAGTTCATGAAAATTTTGGCCTCTGATGAGAGAACAGATTAGGATTTCAAAAAGCATTTGAAATCAGTCCGGTTGGGATCAAATACTATTTCTGACTGGATTTGCACACAGCTTTTCTTACTGCTTGGTGAAGAAAGGAACATTATGAGCATCCTTACCTGCACCTTTTCCATTTGCAACAGGATTTTTTTAGTCCCTTATTTTGATTATGATTTCCCACATGCTCTCTTCATCATTCAAACAATTCAGCTTACACTTTCCTGGCAGAGTTACAGAGACTGCCCCAAGAACAAGTTGATGGGTAAGCAAATAAGACTCAGACCAAAGAAACATGCTGCTGTAAAAGGCAGCCCCTATCCCCGTGCCAAACAACAAGGAAATTTGCTCTAACTTCTTTCTCAAGCTTTATTGAAACGTGTTATTTTCTCCATACAGAACGACCCTCTGGTTTGTACAATGCAGTGCAAACTCACAGCTCTGCATACACAATTTTTGGCTAATCGAAAGCAGCAAGCTTTCCAGAAATCTGTTTGCCCTATGCAAACAGTGTTACCTTGTATTGATTTCCTCAGTGCATGTTAACATAAATCTGACATTAGCACTAGCTTACATGGCACTCCTTTCACTGAGAGCACACTGATTTACAGGCTGTGCTAACATGGGCTATTTTCAGACAAACAACCCCTGGTCCTCTCTACACAGTGATGAGGCATCTTTTTGACTGAGAGCATTTTTGTTTGATTTCTCTTTTATTTTTGTAAGCTCCACCACACTACTGGTCTGTTTTTCTGCATTCTGCTGTAACACATTACTGCTATGCCAGGCAGAAGAAAGTCTTGATCTCATATTTTCTCCCCTAGGATCCCAACAGGGGTGACTGCAACAAATCATTCAGAAGACAAGCTGTCACTCCTTTAATTTATTAGATGTTGTATAACCATTCAACCCTCATTTAGGTACTTTAAAAGCAACTTGTCTCTCCCTTCCCAAATGGAAAACTCAACAGGCATATTCACAGTTCATTTTACATATTTCCTCTCAAGTTAAAGCCAGGTCCCTTTCTTCTATATGATTACTTCAAATGTTTCTAAACAAAATATTTTAACTGTCTTATGTAGATTTTCTTTTTTGTGATTTTAAATGAGACTTCACTTTTTAATATTTCCTTTCAGGCAGAAAAGCATATACCAATGTTACTAATATGTTTTGTGCATGTTTCTATTTTTTTATGTTCTGAAACCATCTGGCACTAATCTCATTGTAGAGTTACAGGTGTATTCCACAAGAATTCATCCTTTATCACACCAGTTAAAATATCTTATATAACACTGGCCTTCTTGGGCCTCGCTTTGTTCAAGGCAAATCCTGACCACCAGCCTCACACACACACGTGATATGTCAGAATGATCACACAAGGAAAATTCCATGGGAAAATATGAGGTACAAGAACCATCCCCACCCCAAAACACATGGGAGCACTGTACCCAAATTGTCAGTATACTCCATGTCCTACCTTCAGGTTGTGGTTTTGCTCCTAAGTGGAGTACTCTGGCAGGAACTGTTTGTTCACAGGACCTGCCATTGACTTCCTTTTTAATATCATTTCTGGTACATAATAGCTATTTTTTTCTTACAGCTGCTTTTCCCAACATTTTTCCTTCCTTCCATAAAAGCAGGAAAGTGACTTTGAGTATTTAGTTAAAATACAATAATTTTCTGAATATAATCCAATAGAAAAGTAGAAGCTATTATTTGAAAAGGGCAGAAGCAGAGGCAAGCACTATTAGAAAAACAATTAACAAATTAGAAATCTGAAGAGTCATGGATGGTATTATGACAAGCTGCCTTTTAAAACTTATTAGAAATAAACAGATTCACAGTAATAATTAAGGAATTGGCAGTTGGGTACAAGAAAATGGAAGGAAGAGTCAAGGAGATATTCTTGAAAATATTGAAATTGCAAAGCTCTTTGCCTCCATTAGGTTAAATGCTGCAATATACAAAATATACAATCTGTATATCAGCTCATGAAATTGCACTGACAGAAATCTCCAAAAAGGGGCTCTTTTTTACTTGTCTAGGCAGTAACAATCAGTCACTAAACCAAAAAAATCCCCCTGGTTTGCAAAAAGGTACAGTTGTGTTATTGGCTTCCACAAGGTGGCCCCTGCCAGTCACTTTACCCTGCAGAGTCACCTCTTGCACAGGCTGTGCGTCTTACAGGCTCAGACTTATTTCTGGTTTTCATCCTTCTTTCTCTCCACTGAAGCACTGGGCAGCACATGCAAAAGACTTTAAGATCATGAAGAGAAAGTGGCCCTTCAAAACCTATGCTGGCATATCCCACAGATCCCATAGAAGCCAGTACCCAGATTGATTGTTTGAAAATGCTCAGACCCTAGTCATGGTATGGACCTTCAGAATAGATGAGCCCACCTCGATCTTTTACTTTCTCTTAACAACTTCAAAGTCCCTTGCTCTCTTGACTGATTCTTCAAAATTATCACATGCCAGGTACTGGTGTAAAGCCATAAAAAAATACATGTGGAAAACGTATAGAAACATCCGTGTTTTGTCTTGGCAAATACTCCCCCGAGGTAACCATGCTGAAAAGACAAGATGTTTGCCTTGTCTCAACTTGCAGTACAGGCAACCACTGATCATACTCATCCACTGAGGCTCTAGCCTTACAGTAAGATTTTACTCTGGTACAAATTCATTGAAAGTGAGTGAGTTCTTTTCCTGTACCATGGAGGAGCCTGCATAACAAACAGTCCCCCCCCCCCCTTTTTTTTTTTTAAGACACTTTTCATCTTAAATGAAGGCAGTGTAGCCTTATCAAAGCTGAAATGCTGAAGTCAAGTGTCAGACATTAACACAAATGTCAAGTGACTGTAAACTTTCGGATAAAGAGATATTTCAGTGATTGCAAGGCTGGCCTCAGATTCAGATTCAGAAAGCCTGTTTAAATCTCTGGTGTACAGCTTCTGAGTGACCTTGAACAAGCTCTGAACTTCAGGTTCCCATCACTGACAAAGTGCTTTACTCCTCATCTGTGTCTTCTCTTTTTCACGTTTGCTCCTTCAGAACAGAAAGTATAGCTTGTGTGTTTATAGTGTTGCACACAGTGTGATTCTGTTTCTGTAGCAATATTCAATTTGACTGTACCAGAATAAATGAAAAAGAGAGGATTTACACAAAGGAAAAAGCTTCTACTTTCAGCCCAAGTAAGAATTCACAGGACAAGGTCATCAGTAGCTTTAAGTCCAGGGATGTAAAAATTGTCCCATCTTTGTTATCTGCTAGAAAAAGGCCTCAAATTCTTTTATTTGCAATATACAAATTTTACAAGGAAAAGAGATAGATACTATGACCTCCACAGTCAGAGAGAAAAGCCTGTCCTTAAAAGCTGGAATCTTCACATTTCTATTTGTGCAGTTTCTACAATGAACTTCATAAAAGGTTGATAGCAGTTTAAAATAGGGAGTTCTTTGTGCAAAGCTGTATGCTTTATTCAAGGCACAAAATATCTTCCGGACAAAAACATGTTCTGCTGGAATAAACAAACACAGATCAGAGAAAAGACAAACTTAAAAGAACCCTCTGGGCTTCGGCAGATTGCAGTTTACAAGTGACCATGTATTTTCTCCCCCATGCAGTCTCTTTTTGGCCACCAATTGCCATGTTTTCTTCTTTTAAGCTCATGCCTCAAAAGCTGCAAATCTACTGTAGTATTTTTATACACTAGCACAAAGCACTCCTTATGAACTAGCTTTGTGTGTGTAAATTAATCTCTGGCATTCATGGATGAATTTGGAGGCATCGATTTTCTCTGCAGACAGCTGTTGTGTGGCAGTTCAGTAGGGGGACAACAGCTAGTAATAGATTATTAATTGGGGTGCCAGAGCTACAGTAAGCCTGAAGGACTGTCTAAATGCACAAAATATTGCCCTGGATTTTATGGAATGAAAAGAAAAAGCCAGAAGTCAGAGATATGAGCTACTTCACAGGACTGGACAGGTCTTGAAATGTGATTCTACATTTTTTGGATAGAAAAAACTACATGATGTGCCATCAGCATGCATGAGGACAGCAAAAATGAGACAGAAGGCACATGTCATTTCCTGGTAAGACTGTGAAGAAAAATGTTAAAAGTCTTATTGAAACAGAAAACAAAGGAGTCAAGTCACAATTTTCATCTCAAAGTCAACTTGAGAGGAAGGCAAAGAAGTAGGTTAGGATGGATTTCACATGGCCTCTGGCTTCATTAATGCTTTTCTCAGGATGATGGGAGAAGTTGTTTTCTTAACAGGACGACATGGATAGGTAGGTTAAACTGAACTTGGCAAGATGAATCCCTTTTCAATCAAAGTCTGAGATGCTGACCATCGATACCTTTTTCCTGTCTCAGTTCTAATTTTTCTGTTTTTCCTGTGTTTCTCTACCATTTCTTCACCAAAGCTGTAAAACCTAACAGAGAACAAGCATCCCCAAATGGGCAAATAGCCCAGAATATCTTCTAGGGGGAACACATTTCTTGAAAATACCTTTCAGGATGAGCTTTTTTAATATAATTTTTTACAAGATGGACTTGAAAAAAGTGAGTGGCTTCTGTTCTCTACTAGTTCATGTTCTAAATATATTATTAATCAACGTTATCAGTTTTGTCAGAACAGGTAAAATCAAGAATAACTACCTCCAAACTTGTTCTCTTTCAAATTAAAAATAAAAGAAAATTCAGAGTATTTCCAGTCCAGACTATCTTTTATTTCTTTTCTCACATTTTCAAAAGGAAGAAAAAGTAAACAATAATATATGTGCTGGTCTACACACTAGCAGATATAGCGCTACTGCAGACCCTGTGAAGTGCTCAGGACTCACAGGTGCAGTACTGGATCTAGAGAGTAACTGCCCCACCATCCTTCCCGCAGTTCACTGGAGCCTGGTTATGCCACACTATATATTTTGCTCTGACAACTGAATTGGTGCCTAAATATCTTGGTTACATGGAGAGCAGTAAAGTCAAAAAGTGGTCTAACACATCCAAAAACCTAATATGAGGTTTTAAAAGAAAAACAAAGGCTGTTTAAAACTTTTAATCTAATTTCTAAAGCTGGCTGAAATTTGGTTCTGGAACAGCTAGGGACTTCTGTGACTGAAAATCTCATTAATCTTGTCTCCAACCTCTATTTACACCCCCACATGAACAAATAGGAACCTGCACAGTTCTTAGTGCAAAGCCGTATCACTATTTTGGTGAAAACAGGACAGGAGCTGTCTCCTCTGTTATCCCCACTTACTATCGCAGTCTGAAACCAAAGTCAAAAAAAAAAAAAAAAAA
>VXBA01003546.1:657103-667160 GCA_013399895.1 Serilophus lunatus
AAAAAAAAAGAAAAGGGGGGGGGAAAAAACAACAAGAAAACAAAAGAACATTGAAAAACAAATATCCTATGTATTCTATGCTTTGGAGAAAGGTAAGTGCTTTTATATTATCACTTTACCTCAAGCTTTTTTTCAAGTATTGGTAGAGACAGTGAAGAGTTCTCCAGCGACTGAACCACTCTTTCATTTAGATTATAGATGGGAAAATACATGAACAATAACTGATCAGAAAGCCAGTTTTGTGGGGTGCTTCACAAAAAAAATATAGGTTTATTCAGAAGTATCCAGAACAAAAACCATTATAAGAATGTTTGGTACCCACCGAAAGTCACAGACCACACACTTTTGCAGTCATTTATAGAAAATTCAAATTAAAATTGCAGTTTTGATTCCAGCAGTAATCACTAGTTGAAGGAGACACTAACCTTAACATGCACTAGGTTCAAAAGGAATTTCAAAGTCTTTGCTCTTTGAAAAAGAAAAAAGCATGACTAAAACTTACATTATCTTAGCCTGCAAAGTTATTGAAGTAGAAGTATGAACTATAATAGCATTGGGATGCATTATTTATTACACAAATTTATTGACCATAAACTTTGGAAATTTTTTATTATTATACAGAAGTGCCAAGCATCAATCACTTTCTTGTGAAACAGCAAGGAAAGAAGATTGACCTCTCTGGCATTTTTGAAGGAGTCCAGGATATATTTGCATGTTTCCCAGAATCCCACGGTCACAAAATGACCCAGAAGGAGGAGAAGTCAGTCTATAAAGTGTGATTTGGATGTCAGCTCTTAATGATTTCCCTAAAATGGAGAAAAATCAGGATACCAATTCAAACAAGCTTTAACAAGTGAATTTGACAATAAATTCCTGTTGAATTTGTAATCGACAGTGATCTGACCCCCTAGACCTCGAGCAGCCCATTGAGTTCGTTGAGAGCCCAGAGTTGCCTTCAGGGCAGGACATCAGGATATCAGTACTTCTGGAGGTGGTCTGCTCACTTACTGGAATTCAAGCTATTTTTTTAGTCATCCAGACCTGTTCCTCGCAGGGCTGGTTTTTTTTCAAGCATCAGGGATTATTTGAACACTCAGCTCAGATGGCTTTAAAGGGAAGGTGGCCACATGCTGTCTTTCTGAAAATCTCCCTTTCTGGATCTGTAGGGCGGCCCTGGAGCTCTGCAGAGACACTCAGATCTCAGTTATTTCCCACAGCTGGGAATTACATCTGTGCTTCCTCCCATGCTTCTCAGGTATTCAAAAGAATTCAGGTTCTGCCTAAGTATTCAAGCAGGGCATAAATTACAGGTCCAGTAGAAAGGTCTTCCACAGGAAATTGCTTCCAATCTCAAACCAGCACAACATCAATTTATTTATTTTACCCCACCAAGCAGCAGAGCCCATAATCTTTTCTCTATTTTCGTGTTCTGTTTTTGCTTGAATGCAGGTCTATGACTAGTCACATATGAGCAGCATTGTTTTTCAAGGTGGTGATTGGTAGGATGAATTACTAGAACTGTGAAGTCATTTTATTTTTGTCATATTTCTTTTTATACTGCAATATCTTAAAAAATAAAAACACACACCTCGACCCCAAATTACCAAAGCATACATTGTATTTTCATTCCTGATAAGAGCATGAAAAGCTGGTGTTCATTTTCAGCCCTAGAAATGACTACCAATACCTCAGTTTTTTCGATCTGCATTTCAGAATTCCTCACTGAGAAAAATTTCCAAGTATTTTCAAACCCCCATTCCCTGAAAAGCGAAAACATTTATGCAGACACCAAAAGGAGACACCCCATTTCAAAATTCAGTGCATACAGGGAGACACTTAAAATGTGCAGAGAAGCAGATACCCCTGTTGTCATAGTAGGTTTAACCAGCCATGTGACAACAGAAGTAATTTTTCCACTCCATCATCAGAAAAAATATTATTTAAGGTTCTATATTCATGACACCTTTTTTGTCACTTCTCTTCTCAAGCTTCTCTTGTTTGCTCAGTGTATTTACCAGGCATTTATCTCACTCTATCAGCAAAGATTAAAGACTCATACCACCTAGTAATCCAATTACCCTGCATGAGAAAAGCAAATGTATCCTTGGTCAGTGCCCACAGAGCTCCAGGAATCCATCACAATATAAAATGAAATCTAATTAATTGTATGCTTTAGTTCAGCTTCATCCACATCTTTATTTCATTTGTTTCTAGTGGATATATTAGCAGAGATTTAATAGTTTTAAATGCATAGAACCAATGGATCATCTTACCCTAAGGTCGGTGTTCAGATAATTATATTTTTAAAGAATTGTATCTGAAAAAAGTTACTTGTGGTGGGAGACTCGAAAGAGGTAAAAAGGGTTACAGAGCCTTAAGGTAACATAGCATTTATGCAGAAATCTTAGTATTTTACCAATTCCACTAATCCTCATATTACATTTTGAGAGATAGGAACTCTCATCACTTTTTTTTGCATCTTCAAACATACTTTCACATGACTTACTAAAGCATCTGAGGGAACCCCAAAGTAGCACTTATCTGAATCCCAGAGGCAACTAGTTATTGAGTAAAGTTTGGTGCAGAAAAAAATAAACACCCCAGCATGATGCTATAGATAAATGGGTAGGCACGATACAATGACAAGTACAATACGGAGCAGAAAAAAGGTCTTCTGCCCCTGCTTAGAGTTATTGGGGGACCACACTGTGTGTCCAGGCTGGGATAGAATTACAGAAGAGCTGTGAGAACTAGTGGATAAGCCAACACTTGTGTAAAACAACAGAAACAAAGAAAGTCTCTCAATATCATTTAAGCAATATAGTGTTATAAAGAAACTTGCCCACAATTGACAGGTCAGGTTTTCAAGATAGTGAGAAACATGGCTGGAAACAGAAGAGAAAAAATATATCATCATAGAAAAGTTAAAAAACACTCTGTTAACAGCAAGGTGATTAGCTATTGGGAGAAATTAGTTGTTGTTGTGATAAAGTCTTCATTGTCTGTGACTGTTGGATCAAGGCTAAGAGCTCTCTAAAATACATGACATAACTCAAACAGAAGTTATAGGGAAAAAATACACATAATGCATTAAACCAGAGACCAAATTAGGCAGCAATAAAGTTTCCAACCTTGAAAGCAATTGAAAATAACATTATTTTCTTGAATGTATTAAAACTAGGCAAGTCCTTATAAATATTTTAATGGCTCTGAACAGCTTGTCCTTAGGAAAAGAAAATTTTTTATCCTTTAAGTGGTTAATATCTGCTTAATCAGTGCTTCAGCTCTTTGATATACCAGAGCTCTAGAAAAGGAACTGGGAAAGAACAGCAAGATCTGTCTCACAAAATAAACAATCCATTATGAATATAAACATTCACATTTTCCCAAAACTTATATGAAATTTACTTGCATAACTTCACTTTTTAAAAAGCAAAATCTCCATCCACAATGCCCATAGGATTTTAATAACTGAATGCACTCGTTTGTGTTCTACTGTCCTTAGTCTTTTCCTTGCTCTCTTACAGTGTAATTTTGAAGGACAGAAAGCAAGCTTCTCTCAGTCTTCCTCTGCGGTGAGTTTGTATGTTTCCATACATGTGCACAGTCCTTAGATATGGGCTTGGCTGCTCCAAGAGGGTCAACACATAGGTGTAGAGAACTACAGGGCTGATACAGAAATATTACAAGTCTGAACGCAAAGCCCTCCTCCAGAGAAATTTCACAGAATACTCAACATGACAAACCCTCTACTTTTACAGAGCTACTGAGCTGCTAGATTATTGCACCACATGCTCCATAAAGAGAAGACATGGGAAACTGGTGTACGCCATGGCAATGATCAGAACAGTGTAACTGTCATGCAAACTCATGCTGTTTTTGTGCATGTGCATGCATATGTGCTATCCTTTGAACAAAAAGATGTGCCATATGCTTCTAAGCTTTAGTCGAGGGTCTAGAACCAGTTAAAGACATGAGAAAGCAGCCAGACTGCAGCACACTAACATCAGTCCCCTGTTCGAGTGTCATGCCTACCCTCAGTACAAGACAGCACCTGGACCAGATCTCTTGTGTAGGATACAGTCAAGCCATGGTGGAAAGAGTGTGTTAAATCAGCCACAAAACACAGGTTCTTTCATTTGTTTTGGGGGTGATGCTCCTAGCTTGTGATATTCCTTTAAAAAAAAAAACCTCACCAAAAAACTCACAAAAAATCAAAAAACAACCCAATGAACCAAACAAAAAACCCCTCCAAAAAAGAACCAAAAAACCAACCAATAAACAAACAAACAAAACTAAAAAAATAAAACAAAACAAAAAAACAAACTTCAACCAAATTAAATAAAAGCAATCTGGCCTCCAAACACACATGCACACAGAGATTCAGGCAAATCTGGGGAGTCGGATATAACAAAGTAGTCATAATTTGACATTGAGCTTTGCTCCCAGTTGATTAAGTGTCAAATACATATTAAATTCTATGTTCACATTGTAAACTACACACAGGTCATTTTAACTCAAAGTTGAAGAACATGAAAGGCCTGAGACTGAAAAGGGAATCAAGGTGAAGGGGAAAAAAAAAACAAACAACAACAAAAATACACCAAAAAACCCAAAAGCAACAAGAAAAAATCACAAAGGAGGCAAGGACATGATGACAGTTCAAAGAAAATGTAACACAAAGATGATTCTGTCTGTTTGAAGCTCATGCACTGGTACTGATGTTGCTTACTTTGTGAGGCTGGTCTTAAAGACAAGTAAAAAGGGAAAGTTAGTCAAAAAATCAATTCTATTCTCCAAATTCTCAGCAGGTCCCCAGCATCCATCAATAAAATAACTGATGCAGTATTTTTTGTTTTATGCAATTCAGCCTTAAAACAAGTAAAAGAAAGTATCAGAAGAAGTCACACAGAGTCATGCAAAGCCATTGTAAAATTGAAATTATTTGGAGAATCTAATGAATGGAAGTAGAATATGACTCATGCAGTTCTCCACTGTCCCACAGGAGAACTTCAAAAGGACATCAAATACAACCATCACAACCAGGACTTTCTGTGTGAACGAAGAAATCCCACTGAGAGGCTTGCAAAGTGTCCAGAAGAACAACAATGCACAGTTCCTTCAAAAACACCACTCACATCTTTCCAATAGATAAAAATGGCTATAATAACATGAGAATTACTTAACAAAGTACAAATGATGAAGATTTGAAGTGAATACAATCTATCCATCAATCAACATACCTATGTAAAGCAATTACTGAAGAATCAAGCCTCCTTTTCCTCTGTAAATAAAATATTTTAATGAAGTAGAACTTGAAGCCTGCTGAGTCATTTTCTCTGCTTGATCTTGGAGAAAGAGCAGCTCACTGCACACAGACTACAAAATGTAACAAATACCCACCTGTCTATAATGTGCCAAGACAAAAGGAAGTAAAGATCATTACTGGCACCTCAGGAGTCCACACACAGTTTGACTTTCATTCGGGTCCTCAAGGCCCTCATGCAGCTCCTTCTTGAGGAAAGATGATTTTTACTTCTTTAATCATAAACTCATTTTCTCAATTTGGTGTGTACTTGCTAATCTCCTGCAGATGCAGTGATCTAAATTTAGTACTCAGGTTTTCAGAGGGCTACAGCCCTCTGCTGGTATCAGATACAGGAATTTAATTTTTTCAGTGATGCTTTCATTTAACAGTTAGAGTTTATCTTTCTGAACTCTTTAAAAATAATGAAGTTTTTTAGAGATTCTGTCCGGTTCTTAAAACTTGGCATAACTGCTATTGAGGCAACGATATAAAAAGTTCCAAGAAATCAAACAGCAGCAGAAAATATACAAAGGCTTTGGAAAACAACTGGAATAGTTACCGGTATGCAACAATTTTATTACCAGTTCTCATTTTATTACCAGTACAGAAATGGAGTTTAACTTTCTACAACATATAACCGATCTCCCTAAAATAGACATTGCAAGGTAGTTGTGAGTTTTATTTGCTTTTGTTTTCATTCACTGTAGTCACTCCCTTAAAGGAACTGAGCTACAGCTTGGCAGCTGCATCTTCCACAACTTCAGTGGGATTTGCAGGTGTTCAGCAACTGCTTGGATGTGGTTGCTTGATGTTCTGACAGCTATGCTATGCACATCATTCTCACATAATAGAACAACACCTTGGGAAGCAACAACGCAAATAAGATGAAAAAAACTAAACTTGTTTGAGTCTGTCTTCTTTCTGGATGAAGATGTGTTGGAAAACAGAACTAATATTCACATTTGGTTTTGTGTAGGTACTTAGATAACATACTGGGCCTTACTGGTTTGCCCGTACATAATTCTAGGCAAATATATTTCACTTGCTGTTCTACTTCACCTGAAAAGCGATTTACATTTTTCAGACAAGCACATGTTTACATGCAGCGATGCAGTCTTGGATACCACTGACAACCAACAGGCTCTAATGGGTCTCAAAAAGAGGTTCCTCAAGCAGCCAAAGCACCAGTTATAAACAAATAGAGTCCAACAAAGTGAGGTTAGGGCAGCCAAGAGTATCTGAAATCCAGTGTACAGCAGTGATGATTCAAGAGTCTGCAGATGTCATGCTGACACAGTTCTACAGTTTACTATGATTTGCTCACACATCCTTGATGCTTAGAAATGTCAAAGGAACCTGAAGATAATACTGCACTTGTTGTTCCCAAGGCCCTCTGTCTGCAGAGACACTGGGATCACACCAACCAGAAATCATCGCAAGAGAGTTAGGCATAGAATCAAGCTCTTTGAAAGTTTCATTCCAATGTTAGTCCAGTAAAAGGATAGAATCCTTTATGTGCTTTTCTTAAGCAGTAGCATTGAGAGTGAGCTTTGAGCAGTGGAGCCAACACTGGTTATAGAACCATTCACCAGACCTGAATTACGAGAGGCTGTCAGCACCTTTCATCAACATGCATCATATTGCTTAGCTAATGGACCCTTCAAAGGATCTACTATTTTTCAATATTTTTCCCATCATTGTAAATAGATGAGATTCTGCTCCAGGCCACATTTGAAAGATGAAAAATTAGGAGGAAGAGACGTGAATAAGTACAGAGAATGTGAAGAAAGAATGTGATTGCTTTTATTTCTTTCCCTCAGGAGGGCATTTTCTTCCCCTTGAAAAAACAAGCAGTTGCCCTGAGAAGAAGCCAGCTGATGTTACCTGGTGCGCAAGATGGGAAAAGCATTCAAAGGAAGCAATACTTGCAGGAAAAAACTTTAGTTGTTTTACTGCTGATATATTCTATCAGGATTAATTTTTTCCTAAGCCTACATGTCTAAAGTATTATTATAAATAGAAAATAAATTATTAGAATTAGAAAATAAAATCATTCTCAAGGGTGGAAAGCTAAATAGTATTGACAAAGCATCTGTGATTCTAAATCTCTTTTTAAAATAAAGACTAAATAAATAAATCTTGCCTAGTGTCACAAATATGAAATCTAAGGGTAAAACAAAATGCTAAGTTTTTACACAGAGTTACTCAGATTTTATTAAAGAAGCTCATATAGCTGTAAACAACAGTTCTGAAAAAAAAAAGAAAAAAAAAAGCACCTACATAAATTGTCCGGATTCTTCTGAAAAATAATCTCTGTGAATCTTAAGAAACAAAAAAACCCACATTCTAAAAAGCCCCATTTCTGCATTTTCTACTTTTAAAATCCATCTGTTCATTTGAAGCAGTCACTGAACTTATCATAATTTAAACCTGTGTAAACACATACAAAGTCATGGCAGCACTTGAAAACAGGGAATCTTGACAGAGGCAGTCTGCCACCTTTTGCGGCCTTAGATGAATGTGGTGGGTCTCTTCTCAAATTAGTTCCACCTTTTTCTTTTGATAGAGGCAGGTTTCAGCTTTCAGTGTTTCTCAGTTGACATGCTATGTTTATATTCTATATGCATATGGTTTTGCTATTTATTTAGTAAGGGAAACCAAAGCCAATCTAAGAACAGATGAACCCCTTGCGATTTGCAAACCTGACATGAAGCACTGTGAGAAGTATCTTTGCTCTTGATGTTTAACTTGAAAGATTAAAAGAAAGAAACAGATTGGTAAGTGTACCTGTGTCATATTTCCATAACTATAATCTGGATTTCCTCCTCCCTTGGTTTTATTGGTAGTGTGTGTTTTGGGTTTTGTGGTTTATTTTTTTTTCCACTGGACTGGTTAGATAGATGTTTGAGCACAAAATGAGCATAAGACAAATTATAACCTTGTAACTACCGTAGTCATGACTGCTCAATTGAATCCTCAGGGCACCATTTAGTATTCAGATGCACAAAAATACATTTAAATAATGCTTGGTTTGGGCTGTGCTACAAACCAACAGATGCTGGGCAATTCAAAGCTAAGGATGATACTTCATTACCACCATTCCTAACAAGGAGAAAAGAAAGCATGTAAACTAAGGATATAATTTCAGCTTTCAAATGAATTCTTCAGGATTTATTGGTGTGTTACAATGGTAATGGTATTTTAAGCACCATACAGTTTTCTGTATGTTAAATGCCAGAAATCTCTGTACTTTAAACTTAGTGTCCTTAGGGAATACTAAGTTTAAAAACTGAAAGAAAAGTAAGTGATAAAATTGAAGAGTCAGATTCTCAGTGAACTGCTAAATACATCACTGTAAAAACCCTACCATATTCTTGTGAGTGGAGTGGGGAAAAGAGCGTGATGTTGTAATCTTCCGACATCCTACCAAATGCAAACTCAAAACATACTACTTGACAAAAAGTGAAAAAGAATGATGCTGAACTATTACCACACATGGAACAAAAAACATTGTGGAATTAATTCATCTGGCAGAGATAGTTCTGTCTAAAGCCTTGTTTTCTAATTCTTTGTTTGTGTTGTAAATACACTCACAGCAGTAATAGTCAGAAAGCATCTGTGGTGGTTTAATCCACCTTTTAGCATTCAGGGGGCAGGTTCAATGAAAGTGACAGAAAACTGAATAGAGTTGTAGCAGGTGAACAATTTATTACAAGGAATTTGAATTGGAGAGATAGGGGTAACCCCCACTGGAGACCCCAGAATTACATTGAGGGACGCCCAACACACAAGGAAAAAAAACACACAAAAAGGGGAAAAAAACCCCAAAAACAAAAAAAGAAAGGGAACTGTTCTTTTCAGCCAGATGACTGGCCGAAAAACAGTGGGGAAGGGTAGGAAAAGGTGTCTCTCCCTTCTCTCTCTCTTTGGAAGCACTGCCGGCCCTTTAGTCTCTCTGAAAAACACAAAAAGAAATGAAAATGATTCCCTCCCACCACCTTTCCGAAGGATACTTGCTAGCCAGCTGGAAATGGCTCCCAGGTTGAGAGAAATGGGTGGAATCCCGCTGTGGGGCCTGTGGGCGCTGGACATCGGGGCTGTGATCCTTCTCCTCACAGCGGCAGCCAAAAAAGAGGGCGGGGCAGGGCCGCGCCTCGACTTTTAAGCCTTCTCCATCTCACATGAATATCATCGCCTTCTTCCCATTCATCCATCCAGCTGGGTCCCACCTCAATTCCGGTGTTTTCTCGTTGAAGAGCTCACGAGTTTCAGTCGTTAGGCGCCATTTTCATTTCCATGCCGGCAGCACCTCAGAGATGCCACAGCGCCAACACGGTGCCAGGGCCAGCCTTCTATCGCTGTCCAGAAACAGCAGTGGTGCTGAAATTCCCGGCCACGGCTGGCCCGGGGCTGCGTGCCGCTGCCCGCACTCTGGGGTGGGGGTGAGGAGCCACCGCCCCTCGGAGGGACGCTGGGGCTTCCCCGTAGCTGTGCCCCCAGGCTGCTGCAGGCCTCAGGAAGTCACTGTGCCCGTGCAGGAAGGGACGATCCCGGCCGCACACTTTGCAGGGAAGGGGGGGACAATGGGCAGGAACAGAAGCCATCTGGGCTCTGGGACCAAGGGACCACGCACACTACACAAGTTGGCCCCGGGGCCATGCACGGCGACGGCCGGCGATCGGCCCCGTGCTCCCAGGAGCCCAGGGTGATGAGCCGCCACCTGGCCCCGGCCCCGCTCCGGGAGAGCAG
>VXBA01003546.1:667335-770800 GCA_013399895.1 Serilophus lunatus
CCCACGATCCCAGCCCCCTCAAACCAGTACAGCATCAAACTTCTATACACAGAGTTAGTTCTGTGACAACAATGAGTCTTGGCAGTATTTGCTTTAAAACACAGAATTGAAGAAACAGTTATTTTTTCATGTTCAGAGACTAATTATATCCCTGAAAATAATCACATTTCATATAAGTGATATAATGAACAAGAAGCTAAGTAGCACAAAGCACTGAATATCTCGAGTATGAGGCTATAACTGTAGACACTTTTGATGTGATCACTCCTTTGCTTCTTGCAATTCATTCCAGGTATGGAATTTATTAAACTGAAAGAAGCACATGTGACACTAAAATATTTTTTCATAGGAAAGAAAAGTGACATAATTTTCCAATTATACTTGATCCTATTTAAAAAAGAAAAATGAATGGAAGAAAATCTATTTGAAAAATTTGAACATTTATAACTACAAACACAGATTTTTTTCAGGTTGCTCTTTTGTCGAGGATTACATATATAAACTTTTTAAAAAATAGAGAGAAAAAGGGATTTGAGCAATAAGAAGCATGAACTTCTGTGAACCTGAATTAAAGAAAGAGACAAGAAGTGAAAAAAGAAAGAAAAAGATCTAGTTGAGTAAAGCTCAAAAGGACAGTACCATGAGTATAGAGTTGCATAGTATAAAATAATTTTCAAAGCAACTGAAGCAACCATATCAAAAGCTATCTGGGAGGCCCAGGTATGGCTGAAACATACTTGTCATGATAACTCAGCTGTATAAGGATTGTTTTACAAGTTCAACATATGTTTTCCTGGATTCATGGCTTTTATTTTAGTGTGTCATTTAAAGAAATCATACTACATAAGATATTTAAGTACTAGCTGCCTTTAATACTAAAACTCACAAGGAAGGATGTAGGCTTTTATGTTAACTTGTATACTTCAAGCATTTTAGCCCACAACAAACTCAGTCAGTTGTGTGCATAGTGTGGGGCAACATAGAAATATCAAAACATCATGAAGTAAAACACAAGAAACAAAACTAAAAACAAAGAAACAAGAAAATGCCAACAAAAGCAAACAAACACATATCACCCAAACAAAAATCCCAACCCCAACCAACCAACCAAAAAAAAAAAAAAGAACTAGAATACTCACTAAGTAGAGGCAGACAAACAGAAACAGGCTGTGATATGGCTGCAAAAAAAACCCAAAAACCAAACCAAACCAAACCAAAAACAAACAAACCAAAGCTCAAAACAACCACACCTGTACGTCTTTACCAATTTAAAAGCAGCTTTGCTCTTATATGAGCAGGGAGTAGGGGAACATTTTTTTTCAGAAGGAAATAAATATAAAAAGCATTTTAAAAGCAGACTAATATGTGAGAATTATCTTCCCAGAAAAAGCAGCATTCCTGTCTTGTTATATTGGTTTAGAAATAATATGTAACATAAAATATTTAAAGTTGTTAGCAGTGGCAAATTAATTCAAGTTCTTATGAAGAAAAATTTTTTTGAAAGAAATGCATCTTTTTTTAGTTGCACTGAATTCTCCTAATTAAATATTTTGAATCAGCAAGTGAAAAGAATGAGTGAAGACAGACTAGGCTTCCTTGATTCTAGAGGATATGAGCATCACACTGTCTAAAGTTAGTTAGCATATGAAACAGCTATCTAATAAGTCAGAGGAAGTTATTCATCAAACAGTCCAATCTCAATGCTTCCCATATCCCCTTACTAGAAATCTACTTGCAGCCTACCAATACGGTATTATTTTTATCTCATGAAGTTTATCATATAATTTGCTTTTCCACTTTCCTTTTCTTAAGTATATGCTCCTCAATATTTTTCCTTCTATCACTATCAACTATAAATTCTGCAGTATGAATTAGCCCCAGTTTTTTTTCTTTCTTCACTTGCATTTACTTTTCTTAACATTTGCAATCTTTGAAATCAATGGAATTACAGTCTGAGACAAACATAATGTAAAAATATTTATCACTTGATTTAAAAAAAAGGACGCATCTTTGCCTTTCCTTTTACCAAGTTAAGGCAAGTGAACAAACATGTAAGTGGAGGGAAAAAAAGAAAACAGCTGCTTCCCATAAGTGTAACTTTTTCTGTTGTGCATAATAGCAAAAACTGTGGGAGAAGTGCAAAAATTAAATAAGTTAACAAATTTTAGTCAAAAATTAAAATCTTAGAGAAAACCCATGCTTCCTACTGGGACTTGTTTGTTTGTTTTCCTAAGACTACCTCCAAACTGATTGGAGAAAGGTAAACAGCACAGTAACTTCTATTTGCAACTGTTTCTGATACCCAAGAGGATGCAAATGTTTCCCTCCTCCCTAAGTGGTATCATTTCCTGTAGATGGGAGAGGGACACAGGCAGTCCTCAGAGTGAGCCCACATGTGGCAGAATCTATCAAATCCAACTGCTTAATCTATAAATTCACAGGATTGGTTTACAGGCAAAGAACCGAGTCCTCGAGAGCTGTAGGAGCCCAGCAGCAGCAAAAAAGGTGCCAGCAGGACCTGCCCTTTGGGTAAGGGAAGGATTTCCACTCTACAGCCTCATCTCACATAGGCAGCACGTGGCCCAAGAGGTCCTTCCATTCTGGCAGCAGGTCCCCGGTCTCCCTGATATCCTGAAGTTGATGCAGAGGGTGTTTTCTCACCCTGAAGCAATTTACTGACACATTCATGGGGACTGCTGTGGATTTTGTTTTGTTTATCGTCTTGCTAATGAAGTGTTTGTTTGTGCGTTTGCAAGTGCTCTGGGAAGAAACCTCCAATTTATCATGCTTGTGTTGACATGATTTCATCTGCAGCCTAAACACAGGCGGAGACTGCACAGAAATCTTACGGATGGTTAAGTGTTTAATACCATAACTAGCACACCAATAAAAGCCACTGAAAACCCTGTGGCTTATGTGACACATACTTCTCCAAATCACCTGCTGACTGGGACAATTGTATGACAGCTAGAACGATGCTTAGTCCTATAGCTCGGTGAACAATATAAAGAAAAATGGAAAATATTCCAATAACTTATACAACATAAAGCAGATTTTAATGAGAAGATAATTCTCTTTTAAAGGGGCAGATTATCAATATGCATACATGCAGCAAGCTCAGGTCTGTTGGAGAATTTGCCCCCATGTAGGAGAAGGAGACATTATATTGATGAGCAGAACTGCTGCTGCCATCCAGGAGAAATAAAGTGCAAAGGAATAGGGAAAAGAAATCAATTTCTCTTATCACTCTCCCGCTGCACATTGTTTTCTGTCTGTCATGCTTATATAGGCAAATCACTGTATTATCTTTCCTCTTGTGAACAGTTCCATTGAAACCTTTATGAAATGGAGGATGTATATGGCTTGTCAAAGGCTATGACCCCACCTATAAATCTTCATATCTCTCTGAAGAAGTCCCTGCTGTGCTCCTCTTGTATAGATCTGCCCCAGAACACACAGGGTTTAGAATCAACCCTATATTTTCTGTAAGATTTTCTACTTCCATTAGAATTCAATCAGGGATGTAGCAGACTTTTAAAATGGTTGGCATGTCCCTGGCACCTTTTCTTGGTACGTGTAGAAAGTCCCCAAACTTTACAATGCTAAACAGACCACCATGAAAAGGATGGCCAGGTGTTACTCTGACCAGTAGCCACTGGAACATCTGTCAGCTTTAAAAGCAATGTGTTGACTTGTGAAGGCTGTCAGCTGAAAGGAAAAACAACTCACACTGAACATGTTTGGTTAGAAAAGACCTAGGCTTGAATCCTGCCTCCTGTGGCCACCGTCATCAACAGAAGGAACTACTCTATGTTTGTGAAGGGGCACTATCTCTTCATTAACATGCCAGCGTTGCTGGACTTTCCATTAATGTGCTGTCCTTTCCATCCAATCCTGAAAGCTCAGCAATATTCCATAAGTTTCTTTTCCAGTTCTTCATCCAGATGCCTGTTTTTTGTTGGTCAGTCTCTATTCTCCAGCACAGAAGAAAAGTGGTATTGATGTCATGGGGCATTATCCCATGCCTTGGTAGCAGATGCTGCTACCAAGCAGATGTTGGTCTCCCCTGGGCTGCTTCATTCCCTACTTGCTTCTGTCTTAGCAGTAAATGGGGATCACCATGGGGAGGACTACCCCAGGGGGACCCTCCTACTACCCTGCGAGTTCATCCAAGTATTGGCTTTTTACATCTCTTTATATTCCAATAAGCCACCACCAAAAAATAAATATTTTGGGGGAGCCATTTTCATAATGAAAAGCATCCTATTTTACTGCTAGTAGTGGAGGTCCTGTCAACAAAAGTAAGTCTTATGCATGGTAAAGACGGCCAAACATGATCAAAGAAACCTTGACAGCTTGCTGAAGCTCAGGATCTTTCTCCATCTACTAAACCAGCCCCCAAATCTCTAGTTATTCAATTAAGTGCCTTGGGATTTGGGGTTGGAAGGTGCTAGGAGGATGTCAGTCATCATTAGGATAATTATCAGATTAGACATTATGCATTATTTATTCCAAATATTTATTCATTATTGTGTTCCAGATTAATGTAAGCTACTTGAGGCAAATCTATTTCTTATGGAAGTATTAGTGAGAGAAATTCTGAAGTAGAAAAAATCAAGCAATGAACCAAAAAAATAAACCTTGCCAAGCTCCTTCAAGGAGTGAGAGGAAAAAGAGAGTGAAGAAAGTTTTAATAAGATGATTGATCCTAAAGCTGTCAAGTTGTATTATTGACAGTAAGCAAGCCTCTTCTAGAAACACAGATGTTGATCTAATATATTTGGTCCATGATGTAATTTAATATGTTAGATGTCCTCTTGGTAGACAGTAAGTTTTCTTTCAGTTCTTTAGGGGAAAAAAACCAAGAAAAAAAATCATGATTTCAAAAGCTGAGTGCATAAGATTTTTTAAGTGAATAAGTTCACATATTATGTAAGGTAAGTCAAAGTAGCCTTGGTGGAACTAATAGCATTATTCTGATTTTTGCCTGTCAAAATCCTGTTTAGTATGAGCAGCCCAGAAACTGATACAGTAATTTACAAAAATTTCACCTTAATTTTGCTACCAGTTATTCTTAATATGATTTATTATTTTTATTATTTGTACTGCACAGACATCTAGCATAGCAGGAGGTAGATGGGGTACAGTCTGACTAAGAGGCAAATATTAGAATTATCAGGAACTGGTGTAAGCTGCAATGGAGGAAAAAGAAGCTAAGAGATTTGCTCAGCTTCATAGGGTCATCAATACTGGAGTTAGCTGAGTTCTTTAAAGTTTTGTGAGTTGATATGTGGCAGCTTTACTATAAAAAAACGGATCTTGAAAATTACTTTTTCCTCTGTGTGTGCGTGTATTTCTAGAGAAAATTTCTTTGCAAAATAATGAATAACCAAAATATGTGAGCGAGTGAAGAAGTTGAAATGCCAAATTCCTCAACCCTCTACTCAATTCTGCCATGCTTTTCCTCTGTACTTTCCTATATTGAATTTGTCTGTAATGTCTCTTGTGTTTTTTTACATTAGAGGCCCTCAGAAAAAGAGGCAACCTTTCTATTTTGTGTTTGATTTCACCTGGACCTAGTAAATACTGTTGCACAAGCCTCAAGTAATATAAAAACAATAAATTAAAACCAATAATTAAAAATTAAGCCAGTTTATTTTGGAGTATTTCCTTTTATAACTGTTTTGACTCTACACTTCTAAAAGATCAGAAGGGATCAGAAAGAGTGGAATAAGAAAAATTGATTCATATATACATGTGATTTCTCAGTATAAAGATTAGTCTTGATCTACTTTTGCTCTTTCACTGCCTTTCTTCAGTTTCAACATTTCATCTAAAAAGAGAACATGTGTCCATATTTGGCAGACCTTACACACTACTGAATAGGAAATATGGGATTTTAATCCTTCAGAACCATTTACTTGGCATCTAAACATAATGTGTCACTTCTATTAGAAATATAGGTCCAGTCCTGCAGCAAGCCACTGCCAGGAGAAGACACTCATGTAGAGCAAAATCACTGTGTTTTTACCTTTCCACTGAAATCTTCTATAATCCACAGATACAGAGCAGAAGCTGGGCAATATCAGCCTGTGTACTGACCACAGGACTTGGCCCCAACAGAAAACAGAGTTAGCACAAACTTATTGTGATATATCCTTGGAATATTCTCCCAGTTTGCAGTGACCTTCAGGCAAGGTGTTTTACTGAAACAAGAGTGAACTCAACAGATGAGCATCACCAGCAATATCTGTGGATCTTGATATATGACAAGGAAGAAGGAAAAAATTCTTATATTGTCATTACATAAATAACTCAGAAGCATGCTCTACTCTATAGAGGAGTAGGTAAGCAGCAGGTTAATTGCATTCTGATCAGAGATTTTACTTTTTAAGGTTCCTCTCTCTGTTTCTCTCCTTCTTTAATGTTGTTGCAACATTTTTGGTGTTACTTTAATGTGAACAGTATTTAAGTAATGAGTATTCATATTCTTCCTGCTATAGCTCCCATCATAATAAAAGACAAGCAAACAGGAATCTACCATCCAGCTAGAGGCAGAAGGGGCAGTGAGAGAAGAAAGTTTCTGTTTTACAGCAAATGAAACCTAGAAATTTCTTCGAAGGATTGAAATGAGAACCAGACTGGCACTTCCATGTAAATAACCACTGCGTTTGTCAGAGCAGGAGACTGGGTGATTTAAGCATACCAACCCACCACAAATGGGTCCCATGGACGTTTCCTGAAGCCTTCCCCTGTCCTAAGGCAGTGAGAAGCAGAAGTGTTCTGCCTGACCTTTTTAACCCAGATCATTTAAAAAGAAAGATCAAGGAAGAAAGAGGATTTGAGTGAAGGAAATAAAGAAGAGCTGCTCACAGCTTCTTACAGAATTTTTATAGTTCTGAAAACTGAGACAAAGTGAGGATAAGTGACAGACCAATACTCTCCCAGCCAGGGTTGTAAATCAGCTTTTCCAACACAGTCCTGTTTTCTCTCCTGTTGTGTGTAGAGGTTCAGCCTCTACAAATACAGAAATGTCACCTGCTTAAACCTAAGATTTAGCTTTGGGAAGCAGGACTAAACAGCAGGTTTCAGTTTTTATTTGTTTACCTAAAAGGTTTGGGGGGNTGATAATTTTGATAAAAAATAGTAACTTTGACAAGGAAGAGAATTACCTAACTGAAGGTCTAAAACAGTTGTGAAGATTAAATTAGTTCTCTGCATCATACTCACCCTATGAAATCACTGTGCATATGAAAAGAGCGAAGCCAAGAGCTCAGCAACAGAAAAAAAAATGAATTTACTTGATGATGAGCAATGATTTTAATTAATACATACACTATCTTTTGAATTAAGACTTTTGTCTTTTAAAAGTGCATGTTTTGTATGGGAAACATGGGAAAGAAAAAAGCAGATTAAATATTTTTTACTTTTCAAAATTATTACAATGCAAAACAATGTTTCAGGTTTTCATTTGATGCTGTGGCCAGCAAATCATTCTCTGAAAAAAGATCCTCACCAGGCTCAGGGTTGAACCCATCCTAACTTGACTCAGGTCTGCAGGATGAATACAACCCATATTTTTAAAGCATCTATTAAAAAGGATAGATTCTGGTCACAGAAACATTCCTGGAACACAGAAGAGCATCATCACACAGATTAATAATGGTCAACTGAGGCTTCATTATACTAAATTGTTTAACCATTCCTGCGAAGAAGTCCATGATGAATCTTGTAATCATAGAATTTTTTAACTTGGAAATTCTCTTAAATCATGGAGTACAACTGTTAATCAAGCACTGCCAAATGCATCACTAAACCTTGTCCCTACATGTCACATCCACACTTTTAAATACCCTCAACAATGTGGCTTCAATTCCCAGGCTCTGGAACAGGCTGCCTAATGAGGTTGTTTAGTCATCATCTCCTGAAACTTAATTCAGAAACACATATTACTTCACTTGCTTTCTGATATGTAAGCTGGAAGCAGCTGACAGAGCATTAAATGACTTTCTACCACGTTTGGATGGTGAGCATTCAGAGCTATGAGGCTATATCTGAGACTCTGAGACTTTCATGTCATAGATCCTTGGTTTATTTAAGACCAGAAAATTTATATAACAGTTTTTATAACCATGTAATGAAAAACTCTACTTTTTAAAGTCTCCTGTAAGAGCTTGCGAAACACAGACACAAAACGGTACAAACAAGACTAAAGATAGACAAAGGAAAGAAGGAGCGACTTGCCCAGAGTTGTAAGACATCGGTTTCCAAAGTAGTGATGAAGCAGGTTAATTCTTAAATCCTCCTAATTCTTTGTTGTTGATATTCTCATCTGTTTTCGGTCTCTTTCCTTCAAGGAAAAATTCCTGGCTGATCTGAAAATGCTCAATATAAGTTCCATCTTTTAAATTCTACCCTTTCACTCATGCTTGAATAGCTCAAGTTTCTCGCCTCTGCTTCTTTTCACGCATTGGAAAGTGAAGAATGGAAATGGAGGGAAAAGGAGGAGGGAACCCCAAATTCACAAACCCTAAGCCACTTGAATGGCTGAGAAATATTTCTTTGAGATGTAAGTACTGTTGTATGGCAGAAAGCACAGCTGTGCAGAACAAACCCGAGAATTTTTTGCACTGAAAATTTTTTTCACTTTGTCTACAGACAAAGCTAAGGAATACAAACTCAATTGCTGGTGGAAAGCTGGTGTAGAGTTGAGTTGAAGACCTATGCGAAGTAACTAACAGGAACTCACTTACTGTGCCTACTGAGTTCTGAAACAGTTTTACACAATCTGGAGCATCCATGCATTGTCACTCTATTCACGTCTATAGGCAGGGCAGAGTATTGTTAGTTTAGCATAATGTGTCAGGGCAAATTTGCAACTGTACAGAATCTGATTCTTAAAACAATATTATCTGAAACTAGAGATCAGACCATGCTCCAGAAGAAAAAAACACGATGATCTAATGATTTAAGGTGTTCAGTAATAAGACCCGACAAAATGGTATAAAATGATGTATAAATATCAGACCAATTTCAGGAGCTCTTCAATAGTATAAAACACACCATTCCAATTAAAGTACAGATGACAATGTAATATATCTTGATTATTATGTCACAAAAATGAGACTTGCTCCAAGACTTTCAGACATACATTGGACTTTTCTGTATCTAAATTTCTGTTTATTGAAGATGCTAAATCAGCAAAATTGTAATATATTGGTCTCTGTGTCTTAATTCTGCTGAAAAATCTATTCAGTTCTCCTTTAAGACTTAGATTCTCCTTTGAGATTCCTGAGGAATCTCTCAGCAGTGAAAAACATTGTTATTCAAAAGGAAAACACGGCATGTCTCTCTGATAAATATCAGAAAAGTCCCTTGATGACAGTGATGTACTTAATTTATTTATTTATTTATTTCACATGAATGCATTCAAAAGCATTCATATCATAAAACTAAGCATGGAAACAATCTATAGATATTTCCCTTGCTGAGCCATTCCTCCCACCACTTGGGTCCAATGCCACATAAGCTGCCATTTCCAAATGTTCATACAGTTCATCCCTCAAAATTCAAGCCCTTGTAGCAGGTAAGTTCTGCCCATGTAACTCCACGCTCCACATCTTCCTAAAATTTAGATTTCAGCTGTCAGCTTAATGGCAAACTTCTCATTGAAATGTCATTTCACACATTGCTACGTTTCCTCCTCTCCCCAGCCTTCTCCCTTTTACTAGAAGAGCTGTTTTGAATCTAGATAGTTCTGATCTATATGACAAAATCCTAACAAGACCTAAGTAGAGTTACATTTCATCAGCAGCTGCTGAGACTTTCAGGTAGACAAATGCTGGGTCTTGTCTGATAACCAGATTGCTTTCGGAACAATGGGGGTGCCTGCTCTCACACATTTTCAACAGCAGATGTAGGTCCACTGGCTCAAAAGCTTGGACTCACCCAGATCTTCTATTTCAGAGAAACTGCTGCTATACAGAAAAAATTCTTCACATGTGGATCAAAATAAGGATATAGGGAGAAAACACCTGGCCAAGAATTAGATAGTTGGAAAGCCCTGAAATAATCCCATGTAGAATTTGCTAGATTTTAGATAAACTCTTAAATATACATCTCTTTTGACAGACTACAGAAGGGATACTGTTTTAAATAACTACATTTAGGGTGGATTAGTTTGGGGTGAAGCAGTCTAGCTTTGTTAAGCAGATGCTTTAATGGATCTCTGAGGTTTGTGAAGTACTTGATCAACCACAAGTTTTTTCTTGTGTTAGTGGTGCTGTCATTCAAATATCCATACATTGGAGTCTAGGGCTGTTTCTGATGCCCTTAGAGATCTGAAAATTCCAATCAGGATTGCTTGCTTGTGCTACACAAACAGAAACAGTCTTTTAAAACAGCAGTTGAGACCCAGGGGGTCTCCTAGATGCTTATGTTTAGGCACCCTAATCCTTCTCAGACTTCATGGAGAATCAGTCTGTCACAATACTGTTTACCTGATCGTCTTGCAGCATCCGTGATGCGTGTGCCTTTTCAAGAGTCTCTCTTGTACAGGGAAACAGCTGAACACCTAAAATCTTTTCACATGCTGGTCAGACACTGGAAGCCTGGCCTGAGTGTCAGTATAGCATTACAACATTATTATTTCAC
Source organism: Serilophus lunatus (assembly GCA_013399895.1). Taxonomy (NCBI): domain Eukaryota; kingdom Metazoa; phylum Chordata; class Aves; order Passeriformes; family Eurylaimidae; genus Serilophus; species Serilophus lunatus. The sequence continues at coordinate 677,989 of VXBA01003546.1, forward strand.
AGGGTTCCCAGATATCTCGAGACCTACCTAAATTTTTGTGCTGTCCAAAGAGTCCTGCCTTCTGAGCACGGCATGCACTAACACGAATTGCAAAGTGGTGCCTTGGCATCTGGGACGAGGAGCCATAAGCTGGTTAGTGCCTCTGGCTCAACACAGCTCCACCCTTACTTACCACTCTGGCTGTGCAAACTAAACTGCCTCAACTTAGAACAGTGTCTGAGCTAATAATCAGCATATTCAATTAAACTGCTTTGGGATCTGGATTCTCTCACATCCAACTAGCTCAGGTACCGCTGTGTTGCTGAGGTAGATGCAATTGTGAGTCAGAAATTAAATCCTGTTTCCTCTGTTGTATTCTTTATGTAATGATACTGTAGAGGGAAAATAAATATGTAAACTCCAAGCTTTGTGCTTCCTCAAGAACAACCATGGTTTCTTTGATATGAATAATAATTAACCAGGGGAATGATAACTGAGAGCTGTAGTGTTATTGGTCATGTTAAAGTTAAGACAGGTTTACATGAGTTTTACTTAAAGACATAGCAAAGTTTAAAGATAAATTCAGTCAAGCAAATCCTACAGGAGCAGGAAACACTGAGCGATCACCACAGCCTCTCTGCGGATTTACAGATCTGTGAAACTCCTTGGCTTTGGACCATTCTCAAATGACTTGCCCAACGTCATGTAGAGGCAGGCAGGCAACAGCCCCAAGAGACAGCACAGCGCTGGTGCTTCCCAGGCTCAGATCCTGGGTTGCTACAAGAGCAGATCCTGGTTCTTTTGGTGGAAAGACTTACTATGGCAGATGTGTTCAGGAATGCATCTTCAACAAGGGGATAAATAAGACTCATACACATTGAAAAAGTCCCCCAGAAACTCTTCTCACTAGTTAAATCTAATTTCAAAAAACTAAAATTTGAAATACTCTATTTTCAAACTCCAATGATAAGAACCAATTATATTCCTAAAGCAACTGAAGAAGAGATGACTTACTTGACTTTTTCTTTTTTGCCCCAAAGAAGAAAAATCTAGGAATATTTTTTCTCCTGACATGTTGACAAGTCTACTGAATGTTATGTAGAGCAGGGCTGCAGGTTAAAGACTGAGGTATTCTGTGTCAAAAAGAGTATGACTTTGTGCTACTGCTGCATAGGAAACCAAAACAAATTGTAAGGAGTACCTTTTTCCTATGGAGATCCGATGTTTCTTGATGTCTTGGGTGAGGGAGCAAAGGCACTAGGAGGTCAAAATATCCAAACCAAAGAAAGCAAGAAGGAATGAAAAAATAGAAAATAACATATACAATGTTGGAGTCCTGATGTCCTCTATGTTTATCCTATGTTCAGCAAACAAAACAAATACTTAAAAGGAAATTGTCATTTGTAAACAGAGGTAAGTTGCCCCAAAATCTGTTTACATGAAGAATAGGCAAATTTTTATTGCAATCTCACTCCAAAAAAGCAGTTACCACTTCATAAAATATATAAGTAAATTGAAAAATGCTCTATTTGTTGGGGTTTGGGGTTTTTTATTTTTTTTTTTTTCATCCTGGTTTTTCATGGTCCTGTTGCCTGGCTTCATCCATAGGTGATGAAAATAGAAAAGGTGCACCATTTTCTCATATCACAGAAGTGTTTCTAATTTTATCCCCATTAAAGCACTTTAAACAAGGCTTTAAATCTACAAGTTGGAGAAAAATTATATGTTGGTCCTTTTCCTGCAAGTGAAGTCAAATCCCTCCTTTAAATCAGTCTGACAGCCAATGGCTGCTTCTGGTTTCAAGCCCCTGTTCGTGGTTTCAAACCCTTACTCCCTGAATGCAGTATGCAGAGAACTTCTGGTCTCCTGCCATGTTCTTACACATTTGGTGGGAATTTTCTGAGAAGGGGGAGCCACCCTGTGCTCTTCAGTACAGTAGCACAGCAGACCCTATAAAAGGAATAGTAAAATCTTGCAACAGTTATGAGAGATTTTATAACTGCTGGTGTCCCTGAACTTAGTGGAGAAAAGGACTAAATTAGACTCTGGCCAAGGTCAAATCCACAGGATGATGCCAAATTTGACCAGCTTTTCCTGTTTGCAGGCTTCAGGTCTCAGTCCGTTTATTTTTTATTGATCGTTTAAAGGGCAAAAGGACTAATATCACCTATACTGTGGCAGAATCCTTAATGCCAAGTACCAGGACCTAACAGTTTGGGGGCATCCAACTCCATACTGACACTTCTTCCCAACCAAAACACAGCAATGACTCTTCCTAATCTTTTGTTTCAATTTTGTCATTTTTGGGCAGCATAACTGCTCATAGATTCATAGACTACTTTGGGTTGTAAGGGGATCACCTTTAAAGGTGATCTAGTCCAAACTTCTGGCGATGAGCGGGGACATCTCCGACCAGATCAGGTGCCTCAGAGTCCTGCCTCAGCTGACCTTGAATGTAACCAGATACAAGACATTTATCACCTCTCTGGGCAACCTATTCTACTGTTTCACCACCATCATTGTAAATGAAAATGATAAGAGTAAAAAGAGGCTGTAAAGCTCTTGACAGTTACATCTACACAGTGTAGGGGTACAAGAACTGGAGTGTGAAGGAAAGACATGGAACTTTCTGAAAGACTGGGACAACTTAGTTTAGGACTGAACAGTTTAAGTGTTTGCTTCTGGAAGTAGATGGTTCTGAGCTTGGAAACAGCATTGATTAATAGTCTGAGCAGCTCGTGCTGCTGAGGAGAATGACAGATAATCTCACCTTGAGCCTCTGAGTAGTGTTGTTTTTATGATTATTCTTCCACAGGGTCAGAAGGAAGTGGTAATATTGCTGTTAGATTTTCAGCCATAAAAGGTAAATCAGCAGCCTTGACAATTAAAACCAGACATAATATGCTATTGTAAGTATAAGAAAACCCCAATCAAAAGAATCCATTCATTATGGTTTACTGTATAATGGATTTATTCTAAATGCATGAATATCCAGTTTTGTGCTTACTTATCAATCTGATACTTGAAGAAATGACAGAAGAGCAAGAATCATAATCCAATTTCCTATTCCTGCTCCCAAGCTAGATGTACAAGAAATGAAGATAAGTATGGGTATTTGACAGTCACTGCCTGGCTCCATGCATCATGGATTGATGGCTTTGTCCATTTATTTTCCTCCTGTACAGAAGGCTTCAGATTACAAAGCATAATGTTATAAGGAAATCAGTCACCTGAAACATAACTATCTAATCCATGTTAGTCACATCATCTTCCAGCAGACCCAAGAGAGAAAAATTATCATCTGAAATGATTAATCTCAAACCAAGAAAGGTTTCTGAAACCAGAAGAACTTATCACCCTCTCCACCAAGCTCAGAGGGAGCTTGAACAAGGTGGTCAGATCAGACACACATCTTGTAGATAGCCAAGGTCAGAGAGATGAATGTTTGCCTACTCACTTTATAGCCATAGACTCTCATTAGATACACCTGTTGCACTTGGGGATTTGAAGGCCTATCTCTACTGCCACACAGACAGCAAACATTGGTAGTATTAATCAGAAACATCCCTAGTCCTTTATCTCAGACGTGTATCTGGGCAGCCTCGAAATACAAACTGCAATATAACCAGCACCATTTCACCTCTCTTTGAAACACAATAACTTCTGCAGAGAAACACTGCAGCCATTTAACCATACATAGGAACTGCTGATGAAAGAGCAAGGCGAAAGTCTTCACCTGCCTAAGGCTGAAATGGGAATAGATGGGGGAGTGAAGACACACAGGAAGAAGGGGTGACACATGCTAAAATCTCATGCAGAAAATCATCTGAGCAACCCCCTTTATTTAGTCAAAACTGGTTGGGAATGAGATTTATCACTGGGATGATAGCAGGTAAAACAGCAGTGTAATTACATAAGGTTGTCACCTATAATACAGTTATTGGACCTTACACACATATTAAATGAAGGTTGACATTTTTATAAAACATTTTTGTTCCATTAATTCATATGGTTACTCCTGAGAAATACAGTGCTTATATTTATGCATTGTTTGTTCTTAAAAACTGAGGAACTAGTGAGGGCAAGGGAGGTAAGACAAAATTAGAAATGTCAAGCTATACCACAGAAATACTTCAGGTCTGTAGCACTATGCCTCTTTCCTCTTTCATGCAGGAAAAAGCTGCTCATAAAGCCACACTGGAGCAGGCATCATGTTCCCAAGCAGAGCCCAAGAACATGGCCAGGCTGAAAAACATATTGAGCATGAGCTAAGCGATCACATGGATCATCACCTCTCTAGACCTTAAGGACCTTCTTCTTCTCCCTTTTCTCCCCAGCCACTGTCACTCAGCATTTCATAAAGTACCAGCTGGGGAACATGAGCAGCAGCTGTTTATATGGGTGAAATCCAAAACAACAAGGCTGCTTGTGCAAGCTTGGGATATTGGGACTCCAGCTTATCCTAACAGTAGGCTTCTAAATGTTCACTATTTAAAACAAACAAACAAACAAACAAACCAAACAAAAAAAAAAACACAACCAAAAAACCCAAACAAAAAAACAACAACCAACCAAAAATAACAAAAAACCCCAAGTAACTGAAAATGTAAGTTCATATATGATTTGGGACCTGCTGCAAGGACAGTCACAAGCCAGTTTTTCCATCATTCAGAACCTCTTCTACATTATAGGAACATATTTCAGTAGCTGTCAGACTGATTGTGAACATTTCCAACAAAAGCAGAATGTTTCCAATAAATTATGCTTGTGGAAATCAAAAGCTGTTTAGAGAGAATTGTGCATCAGGCTCTGCTGGGTCTTCCTCAGGGGTGGGTTTTCATTGTGTGTGGAGACAGATTGAAAACCACAAGGAAATGTTAACTAGCTCCTGCATGCACAATGAACTTCAAAATTCCTATCAGGTCTTTCCCTGGCTTAATGTTGAAGCAAGAATATCAATGTCTTTAATTGTTTTCCATGTCCTGGGGGCTTCTGGTATGCAAAAAATACCTCAAGGACACAAGTACTGATCTATTACAAGAGGTAAGCAACAAAACAAAACAAAAACTAATCAAGAATTGCAGTGCACAGAGTGGTTTGCAGCCATCTCCACTGCTGATACCAGATTACAGCTTTTAGTAACATTCTGCATTACAGAAAGGATTTCTCATGTGCACATCCATTGTCCTGCAACAAGCTGAGCTTCTTGCCTACCTGCTTATTACACCTGTCAATCATGTGAAAAGTGATGCCAGAAAGTAATCTGACAATGCTGTTATATCCAATAGTGGTGATAGGGATGAACTTTAAGGCTGAAAGGACTTTGGTGCCAGAAAACCATCTGAAGCTTAGATCCCAGCATTTTCTGTCAGGTTACATTTCATTAAGTCTTTACTAGCAAACAAAAATGAAAGAACCAAAACAAAATAGAAAGAAACTAATATAAAAGTGTGAAATTCTGACAACAACTAAAGCAATTGTCTACCTGCACACAAGTTTTTTTCATACCCATACAGAAGGAGAGGAAGGTGGAGAAATTTAAACAGAGGACATAATTCTCCATTTTCTATGGTCTCTTGACTCATGTTCATATTCTTAGAGAAAGAAATTGGCTTTGTACCTACATGAAGAGTTTTGTGTCCAGAGGACTGAAACCTGTAGGTGCCTTTTAAAATCTGTCAACTGGAAAAAACTGCACCTTGCTTTAAAGGGATTTTTAGAGAAATCCTTTGATCAGGAATGAATTTACAGAATCAATTCGGTTTGAGAAGATCTCTGGATCAAGTCCTCCCTATGACCTAACACTACCCCATCAACTAGACCATGGCATGAAGTGCCATGTCCAGTCTTTCCTTGAACACTTCCAGAAATGGCAAATACACCACCTCACTGGGTAGCCCATTACAACTTCTAATCACCCTTTTTGTGAAGAAATTCTTCCTGATGTCTAACCTAAACCTCCTCTGGTCTACTTAAGACTGTGTCCTCTTTTCCTATCACTAGTCAGCTGGGAGAAGAGACTGACCACCACCTGGCTACAACCTCCTTTGAAGTAGCTGTAGAGAGTTTTAAGGTCACCCCTGAACACGTTCTTTTCCAGGCTAAATAACCCCAGCTACCTCACTTGCTCCTCATAGGACATGCACTCCAGACCCTCCACCAGCTCCGTTGTCCTACTTGGGACATGATTCATCATATCAATGTCCTTTCTGAATTGAAGGGCCCAAAGCTGGACACAGCACTGGCCGCACTCTTTCTGACACAGGCCAGGATAACACTGGTCTTCTTGGTCAATTTATGTGAGCTCTTCCCTACATTTATTTATACCTGAGCCACTGTAAACAACTTGATGTCACAGAAAAGGAAGAGTAGTGGAAAAGGTTTGCATGTTCTAAAATTCTGTTTTACCCATCCAGCTGCTAACATAATACTTTTTATCAGCAGCTACACTTAAAGTCATCTCAACAAATGGATGACAACTTCAACAGAGAAAAAACCAAAAATATTTGTCCCAAGAGTTGAACTTGGGGATCCTTGTGGGTCCCTTCTAACTCAGGATATTATATGACTCTATGAACATCTTCAAAATCAGTGGAGTAATTCTTGACTTAAACCTGTGAAGAGAATTTCCCAATATAATTATTAACTTACCTCATAAGGAAAGGAGGATATTCTGCAGTAGCAGTATTAATAGAAGTGTACAGGTGGAGAAGTGGGGGGTTGGAGAAGTGACTGCAAGACCCTCAGAGATGCTGACCACTGGACTGAAATGGTGCACACTCACATTTGAGCCTGCTCCATAGAAAGCCTGTCCATGCTGGAGGCAAAGTCTGCAGTTGGGATCAGACAACCAAGACAAGAGAGTTATATGCATATACATTCTACTGGACTGGCCTTGTTCCTTTAGTGTCTCCAAATCCAGACTAATGTGTCCTTCTAGTCATCAGATTTCCTGTGCTACTGAAAGAAGAGAAGCATCTTAATCGCCTCATCCTTCCAACAAACCTGCACATACAGGCTCTGTGATGCTGTCTTGGGGGCTGGGAACTTTCTGGTTAATGCAGTTACCTCCCTGGGGACTCATGCTGGCTTACTAAGAACTGGCTGCAGCACTTCTCTGCAGAGTGACATGGGCTTTACAATCACTGCTTTTCCAATGTCTTCCCAAGTTCCATTCAATTAGGACTGACACTGAACTAAAATATTAGATTAAATTCATACAGAAGTTTCTTTTCTCCCTCTACTCCAAGAAACAGAAGTGGATAAAAAGGTGGCCAGAAACTGTTTCAGGCACTACACTGTAGATTTTGACAGTAGTTTCAGCATCAGCAACTGGTTTCAGCTTTTTTTCTCTTAATTGATTATCATATTGTCATGCATTGGTTTCTTGAATTTTCTATCAGAAGGGGAGGAATGTAGGAGAGAACTTTAATTTCAAACAAACAATCTTAAATAAGGGGTTTGTGAGCACTGACACAACACACTTAGATTTTAATTATTATTGGATATATGTCCCCAGAAATCTTGCATGGAAGATTTTAAAAATACACATATAAATAAGTAAAGTTTTTGTTACCCAAGGGCAAAACTCTCATTTACCTAAATCAATGCCTATTGATTTATGGATGATGTTTATGTCTTTACATATTACATCAGCCTGGACAGATCCCGTGGCTTTTCTTACTAGGTTCACTGGTTTTCTTTGGAAGGTAATATACTTTGTTCAAATACATGCTGAAGGCAACAGCAATGCTGCTCAAACGTGCATGTCATTCGCTCTTCCCACTCAGTATTTAAAGCAGTACTTCTGTTATAGGTGTCCATGCAGTTTAAATCAGGCACACAGACAAAAGTTCAGAAACACAGACCTGGATGGAAGGACAGACCACATGGCAAGTCCAAGGATGTTTATAACTCAGACAAAGGTTTGTCCTTGAATTTCATGGAAAGGTTAGCAGAATGTCAGCCTGTCGCATCTTATTAACAGTAAATAATAACAACTCACACTTCTGAATGCAAATACCATCTGCATATCCTAAAGGTCTCACCAAACATTAGCACACAAGCCCTATAAAGACAAACCATGACACTTTCCTTTAAAGATGGGGAGAAACTGAAACGGGAGATGCTGAAAGAATGGAGAAAGACTCTAGAGAGTCCCTCGAGGTGGGAGCTGACAGGTGAGAAAATGTAGACCTTACAAAGGAATCATTTGGAGCAGCCAAGTGTTTCTGGGGAAGGCTGTCTTGTTATTTTGATGCGGTTTATTTTTAAATCAGAATTAGATCTTGTGTAAATCAGTTCTAAATTTAATGGTACTACAGTGATATGCACAGTCCAGTTTAGTTGTCCAGTAAATATAAGCAGAGATTGATGGAGTGGGGTTTTTGATCTGCTTAATTCTTTCCAAATGCTGGAGATGTCCTTTGTTTAAAAAAACAAAACAAAATGAAACAAAAAAAAAAACACAATCAAAAGCAAATCCAGCAATAACTTCCACTAACTTGACTCTAATTGAACTGTCGTGTGTGTAACCATTCTAGAAAAATGGTGATTTCTGCAATCATTTGAAAAGAAAGAGGCTGCAGGAAAAATAAGCCAGAGACACAGATAAGAAGATTTTATTCAGCTTTATTTGACAAGTTTTATTACACTGAGAAAACATATCTAATCTCTTTGCAGCTGTTGCAGCCCTTCAGCCTTTATTACTTAAATCCTATTAGATATAAAATTGTTTCTATTTGTCAATGGCATGATATCTTCTTTTATTATTATTATTACCATCATCAGAGGCTAGCAAGTATGGCCATGAACATAATTTCTGGCCATCTTCCTACCAATATTTAAGGTTACCCTGTGATATTTGCCTGTTAAAATGGCCTACTTTTTCAAAAGTCCTGGAGAGCTGTGTATGGTGTTAGCACACACAGAGTGACACTAAATAAAGTTTAGCAAGTAATGAAAACCTTTTGCAAACAAACCAGTATAGCTAATTATTTCCATTATAGGTTCTGAAATTCCAGTCATGTTTGGCTGAGCAATATGCTTACCCACATGAAGACCTCAAAGCAAAGCCTTTCATCACTGTACACATGTTTTTCAATTTGTTACTTGTAAAACTTTAATTCTTCATTTTTCACAGAATGATGAAGGGCATTCTTTTTCTAACAGGAATTCCCATTATTGCAAATAAATAAGTCTTGCACTGCTTCTTTCTCTCCATGTCCCTAGGATAACCCCTTCTATGATTCATCAGGCCCCTACTTAGCAGAATACAGAGGATATCCCCACCACGATGCCCCTTGGAAGTCTTGTGGCTCATGGACAGCCATTACAGCACATCGCCTGGCTGCACTGCCCATGAGGAATGCATACCTCACTTCCACCAGAATACCATTTAATTTTTGAGGCAAAAGATTTTATTTTCTGGGAAAGTGATTCTTTAGCCTCACTGTCAATGAAAATTGTAACAAGACAATATCAAAATTCTTTTACATCTCATTTTAACAGATGGGTTTTGACCACATGTTCTTGCAGTATCAGCAGGTTACAGTAGAAAAACAGTGGGAGAAATAATAAGGCAAAGGTGTCTTGTCCACAAATTTCCAGCAGAGTAGAATATACCCCTAGCATTCTCCAGATGCCTGTCCTTGCTCACATTGGAGGCATCATATTCATCCCATTAAAAAGGGGACTTTCATGTTGAAGAAAATTAGTATTTGAGACTCCCAGTGCCATAAAAGTTTCACAAATGAGTAAGACACTAATTCTGAATGCATAACAATAAGGAGAGGGAGCTGTTTTCTCTTTTGCCGATTGTTTTTTATTGTTATTGTAATCTCTCTCTTTTTATTAGTTTAATTTTCTTTTGTGCAATTTTGTTTTTATGGAGCAGATTCATGCCTGCTGTACCTCTGGTGGAATTTCAGGAGAGACAAAAACATCCTTTTGTGTCTTTGAAAGATAAAGAAAACATTAATCTCCTCTCAAAGCGTTCATACTTAGATAATATTGACAATTTTACTGTAGCTTCTCTCTTTCGTCTATAATAATGATGACCAAAAAGTGGCTCACAAGCAGTTCATGATCTGCTTGCTTATCAAAGGTGGTGATTTTCTGACTGCATAATTTAGCATGCGGAAATGCAAAAGGCTTTAATTTTGAGCAGCAATATGTATGGACATGAAGGGAAAAGTTTGAGAGCTGGGATTTGCTGCCTCAAGCAAGGAACAAAACACTGTGTGACAACTGATCTTTGGGAAGTAAAAGCTTCAGTCTTCTGCAGTCCTTCTGCTGTGCAATGTGTAGCATCTTGCAGAGGGACCCTGTCTAGTCAGTGTCAACTGACTAGAAAGCTGGACAGATTTTCAAGGTGGACAGCGGGGAATTGGAAAACTGGGTGAGATCATAGATATCAGAATAAATACATCCAGAACAAACCCTATCTTCCAGGAGGCTAAAAAAATGATATAGGCAAAGGAAGGTAGGTATATATTTTGTAGAGGTGAAAGTGAATCACAGAAAACAAGAAAGAAAAAATGTCATGACAGCCCTGATTTAGAAATATGTGGGTATATATTCAGGGAATTAAAAATTTGAGGTTCTGGTTTTTGAGGATGCAGGTTCTGGAAGTGAAGTATGATGTAGTCTCAGCCAAGTAAGTGGAAATTTCCCTAAATGATGGGTTGTGAAGTTTGGCCCTCTATGAAACTGTGATTTTTTTATCTCAGACAATGTGGCTAAATACATGACAAATACATCTTATACCTGAAGACTCATATTTTAAGGATGAAATAGGATCACTGTCTGCAGGTTGCATTTCTGAAAGTCACTTGTGATTCAGCTTTGGCAACGGGAAATGCTAGAACTGACTACAAAAGCCATGAAAATGTAAACACCACCTGAACTGAATTGTTGAAGGAGACAGATCTCCCCAAAGCCCACAGAGCAGGTCTCGTGAAAAAACTTGGGCATCTAAAACTGGACTTGAAGGATGCCTTAATTTCTAACTCTTACACTATAATATAACACTAGTTAGCAATCTAGTTTAGCAGCATCTAAACTCATTAGGCATTTGTATTTTTGATCCAAAAATTCGTAGGACAAGTTTTTAACAAGACATGACCATAGATGCTGCTTGTATTCTTTCCACTTTCCCTTGTGTGTAGGGAAAGACTGAGGAAACCTTATAGCACAGGGTAAGACCTAACTTTACCACAAACCCATGTGCCACACTCAGAAGTTTGGTTCCTTCTCCTGGAGGGTCTCCAACCAGTATGCTCTGAGGGAAGGAGAGAAAGTCATCTTACACCCGAAGACAAATTCAACAATAGGAGATCCTTCGATGTACTGAAGGAAGAACATGACTCTCTAGTGGCATAGAGCGCAGCATGTAAGAGAGGATATCAAAGCAACTGAATCATATATAGGCATTTTTTGTAATTATTTCTGTTTATTTATATCTCTTTTATAAATCCAGCAAAAATGAATGTGAAGCACATTCATAATTTCTAAACCACTTTGTCATGATCTTGGTCACTTTGCTGTCCATCTACTGGCAGCTGGGCTGTTTTGTGTTGGGCTGGTACCTATTATGCTTAGAGATCCAAGTGAGTGAAATCAAATAAGTGTAACCCACTCAAAATGACAGTGCTCATTACGAGCGGTTATCACAACCAGAGACTCTGTGGTGTTGAGGCCTGAAGCCCTCCATTCATTATAAAAAGCAGACAGACTTTCTTCTACCAGCAGTCTTAGTAACTCAGTTTAGCTATTTTGGGCTCAAGTGCACATACTAAAACTAGTTTCCAATTAATAAGTGATAAGCTTTTATTAGACTCCTCAACACTACAGTTGTGGTTTTGAGCACACCTGAAATTCAATCATATAAATAGCTCTATTCTCTAAAGGTGAGTCATGCAACGAAATCATGTCACAATTTAGGCCATAGGAAGAAGAAAATGTCCAAGAGTCTTCTTGAGATGACAAAGAAAGATAGAAAGATTTTTTTGTCAGGTTTGTATAAAATGATAGAAATGTATGGTGTATTAGGAGTAAACAAATAAAAAATTTCATATATTGGACTATTATTTTTATCATTATTAAAAAACCCCACATTTGTGATTTGTTGTTTGATGCATTACTCAGAACTAATTTATCATTCAGACTTTCAGAATCTTAAGAAATAAAATAAACGAGCAGTAGTCCAAGGGAACAACACAGTGTCAACCATCTGTAACTGGGACATTAAATAATTACATGGTATTTAGCACAGACAAAATGCAGTCCAAGCATTAACCAACAAATCTTTGTAATGTTTCTCTAAAACAGGAACTCTATCTGCACTTTGAAGATAGAAAATTAAAAAGAAAGCAAAATCTTTATTGTTCTATAATAACTATGACCAAATGATTATATTGTGAATCATTCATTTCAGCTTGCTTACACAAAGCAAAATACAAGAATTAGAAATGGCTTATGCTAAAAAACAAATCCTAAAAACATCTCTTCTGAACAAAAACTGCTTTTCTTCTAGCTCTGGATTTAGGCTAGAAAAATCTGCCTGAAAGGAACGTATGTTGTTCCTTTCAACAAGAATGGAGATGTGACTTTACAGAAGCTGGAGTGTCACTTCTGAAATCAACTAAATGTAGTCCATCAAAATAACCTAATTAATAAGATATAATAAAAAAGAATTTTGCTCATTTCTGGAGGATTGGCAAAGCTAACAGGTGAGAATTAATTATACTGAACCAAGACTTTCAGGGAAGGACGAGAGCCATCTCCACCTTGGGCAACTTAATCTATTCATGAATTATGTCTGAGCTCTGGTTCCCCTTAAAGCAACATCTCACACTGAGCATTTTCATATAGACGAGCATCTTCCCACAGATACTATCAAAGTGGGTCATTTATGTATTAATATGAGTTTTGGATATCTAAGGACTCTTCAAATCTATGATCTGTGCAGCAGGGAATACTTCATCTTTCCCATTTATGTTATGACAATGTACTCAAGACTGGCATAAACCTCTACAGATTTTTATTTTAACTTAGTTTTCAGACAAAGCAACTCCTTGGCCTGACTCATCAGAGACATACACCAGCTTTGGTGTGGCAAAAAGCAGAGAAGAGAATGAATAGGCTGGGATGAAAGGAGAAGCAACAGCATCCTTTTCAAGAATAGTTTGGATTTTAACTGTGTTAAATCCAATGCAAAACTGCAGCTATTGTATCTGTCCATCAAATAAACGAAACAAAAAAAAAAACAGGCAAATGCAGTAGGAAAATAAAAATGGACAACAATGAAATATCAGCTCAGTGGTAGCTAAGAAAACAAATTATATATCTCAGCTCTATAATTCAGTCTTAATGAGCAGACTGTCTGAAGCAACTGGATATTAGATGATATCTGATTACTCATCAATTAATCAAAAGCATGGGCAGTTTCACTAATTTTTCAGCCAAAAGGGGTTGTGGAGCTGTTACTATAAACATACATGATAATATTATGCTCTCATCCAGCAAGAGAGATCTCAATGAACTCAATGGAGAATGGATTTGGCTAAGACTCAAAATTATTATTTTGCGGCTTACAAATTTGCCAAACAAGAAAGGACTTTCCGGAAAACCACTGTGCTGTTTAAACTTTATTACTTTAGCTAAAGCAAAGGGAATTATTATCACTTGACAGTCACATAACCCTAATTTTTTTTCTGTTTTATATATACACACACAAACACACACACATATATATATATGTATTATATATACATGTATATCTGTATGACATATGTATATATGAGCATATGTATACGTGTGGGTTTGTATATGTACCTATACATATCTAATGGATCCTCTTTTTTTTTTTTTCCCATTTTTGGAATGTCTCATAGAAAGCCTGGCTTTTTGTATTGGCTTCTCTGCTTTGCAGTTGATGGTATCTGAATTTAGCCAGCTTTATAAACTGCTGTGCTCTTAATTAGATTCTCCGAGTACAATTTCATCAACATATCAGCAAAGGATTTCAACACTGGGAGTGGCAGAATAAGTTACCAATGCTTTGACAAATTTGTATATCTGGTACAATAACTGTAGAAGGACAACCAGGAAAAATATAACAGATCCAGATTATCCCACTGGTTCAATGCTGAGAGCCACACTTACTTGGATTTCCATTTCATCTATTCAATCTGGCTTCGTTACATTTGTGATCCCCGTTATGGAACACTGTGGAGGCCCTTGGACGTATGTCTTCCTAACTCATTTTACAGATAGAATACAGACCCAGAGAGACTAAAAGGCTTTTGAAATCTGACTTGTGATTTTTGTCTCCAGTCATCACCCCCAGACATTAAAGGACTATGCGATTGCAGGCTGGACAGAAAATTCAGGAGTCAACATAATAGTTTAAGGCTTACATCAGCAGGCCAAAATGAGGCTTTCATGTTTTTGCTGTCTACATCAATGGAGATGGGGAGGCAAGGTACAGTTGGTATGGAGAACTGGAAGGTCAGCACTGCACCAGATTACTTCAGGGCACAGAAACCAGAGCTGCAAGGGTTACATTTTTTGATAAGCAACATGATCCAGCTTTATCCAAAAATGTACTTATATTTTTATGTCTAATTTGATTCTGCACCTATCATGACAGCATGTGAAGCTACCTTGACTTGGTTTGCAAGCATACAGGGACTGCATGAAAATTTGGCGTCTATTAGATAACACACTGTACAATGTTCACCGAGAACAAATCATAGGATCACTTGTTTATTTCCCATACAATACACTGCTGGATTTTCCACTTACACACAAGCAATATTTTATTTATTATTCTCCCAGAAAATCTTGCTCTTTTCTTACAGAAAATCTAGCTTTTATGACAAAGCTTGGATTTCTGGCTGAAGGCAGCCTCTCTCTCAGCTTTACAACATGAATAGAGCAACAGAATTAAAACCCCTTCTCCCAGATGATGCCTTTCTGAGGGAATTTTCACAAGCATCTTTAATTCATTCAAGACAATATGAAGTAGTAAATACAAGTGAATGAAATATGTTACCACTCAATAAATTGCCACTAAAATTTGCAATACAAACCTAATTAATTTGCCTTATTTTTTTCATATCTACCCAAGTGCAGCATATTTTTGAGATGTAAGCAGTTGAACTCGTGGGGCTAGTAAGAAAGAATGACTGTCAAGCTGAAGTCTGCATCCCTTCCCTACACACATGTGCTTTTAGGAAATCTTCCTTGAAAAAGAATCAGATGATGAACTAAAGAGTGGACATGCCAGCAGGCTAGAAGAGAAAATAAATCTGTGTCATGAGCTATGCATGAACACACACAGGCAGAGAGCAATAAAAAATTTTTCTTTCAATGTGAGAAGCAATTATGGATGGAGAATGAAAACTGGTAGGGTACTGATTGACTTTCGTTCTGGTGAATAGGAGGCTGGCAGTGACATGTGTGCCACTGAGATTCGGTTCAATAAAGCTGTAAAGTAGGGGGATGGATTTTCATTCCCCACTGTAGAAGCACCTGTTTGTGTATGAATCCCAAGGGCAAATATTCAAAGTAGGAACAGAACATCTTGGATATAACATTTTAAAGAACCCATCACCTTTACAGAAATTTCACTGTTAAAAAGTGCACAACCCAGAAGAAAGCATCTGCTTATTCCATTGCACAATATGGCATTTTAACAGCAAGACTATTATCAAATTAAGATTTATAAGGAAAAAACATATACACTTAACATTTCAGGACGAACTGGTGTAAGCAGACGATGACTGCTCAAATTTCAGCTTTTCCTCTCCTGAAGTTTTTAAAATAGCAACAATTCAGCAATCCTCAAACAACTGTCTCCCTCAAAAAGCACAAATCAGAATTATGATAAGGCCCCTAGTAAGTCCTTCCCTTCAAAAGGGTTTGCCACTAACATAAGAAATACTTTGCCATTTTCTATCACAGCAATTTTCACTCTAGATACGTTTGGGTATAATTTCACTTCAGACCCTGCAGCAGATGTTAAGCAAATAGAATGTATTGGCTGTGAACAGTTCCTTTATGTTCACTTCCCCCCGCTTAAACATTTAAATAAGCTGGTCCCCTCTCTGGATTTGATGGAACCTTTCTGACTAATAACCAATGTCTGAAAGCTTTCCCATTAGGTGGAAGGAGTTCCATTTACAAATAGACCATCAAATATCTTCATACCTAAATAAGTGCATGACCTACGGGTACTAAGTACTGTGTACCTAAGTACTTTAAAAAAGCGGTAGGTCAGTAGCAGCCACCATCCAGTGACATTGGTTCAGCCCTGAAATTCTCACATCACCTGTGTGTCGCTGGATTTGCCCTGGAAATTTCTCCAGTTAAATACGTCCCAGTCCGGACCCTGCTTAATTTATAAAGTCTGAGATTGTCATTCAAATAGCATGGTGTCAGGCTTGTTGTGACACTAAAATGTCTTCAGGGAGGCGGTCAATTGAAAAAAGGTCATTCACAGAACATTTTCACTTGGTTGTCCTCGAGACAAATTTGCAAACAAGTTTTCTTTGAACGTTGATGTTAACATGCAACATGACTAGCAAACACTAAGAGGTTTGGGTGACAAGAGGAAAACTCACCTAGCTGGCTACTTTTTGTTCTTTTTTGCCTATATATAATAGTAGGCTTTCAAAGACTCATAAATGGGGACCACTCAGAGCATCACCTCCCAAGGTGTGTTCAGTTTCTAAACTACAATATTTGCAGGGATGAAAGAAATGGAGATAATTTTTTAAGGATTTGTCCGGTTTTTCTTTAAAGACAGGTAAATTAATTACTTCAGTACCTTTCTTCAAGTATTTCAACAACTTAACTACACGTTGTGGGAAGAATTGTTTTGAACTTGGCCTTCACTGTTTTTGTTTGTCACTCATTGCTCCTTTCCTTCTCTGTGTCTGTTCCTCAAGAAAACCTGTCTCTGATATCAGAAACGGCTATTCAAGAATTCTGAGATTCGGTAGAACAAGGAGAGTCATTAAAATGCTGTGCATGGGAAACTTGTCATCTCCAGCCCTTTCAAGTTACATGAACTTGAAAATTTAAGCTGCATGGAGCAGGATGAGTGATATGCAATAGCATGTGCATGCACAGAGCTAAGAAGTGATGTTCACAACTGTGACTGTTTTGAGAGCAGAAGAAAAGGCTGTTGAGGAGTGGGCACCTCTGGGATATGGACTGACCTGCAGCAAAGTGGGAAGCAGAAGTCAAATATGCAATTCATTTCAGTGGAGGAGCAACTGTAGGATTGCACACTTGGCAAGAGAAACACAGGAAATAAGCAGCTAGTTTGGAAAGCAAGTACAGAAAAGATGCATGCCAGGTACTTTCAGCAGCCTTTATTCAGACACAGGCTGATGCCCTAGTCTTTCAGCTTGCTGGGCATAAAACATCTACTTTTACAGCACCAAGTGCCAGACACTTGTGGCTCCCAGGACACTTCAGATCCTCATATGTCTTTCCCTGGGAACCAAAGAGTGTCTGTCATTCTCCCTTTCATACAGATGAAGGCCAGGATGAGCTATGCATTTGTCACATCCAGTATGGATCACTGCAGTTCACTGTCTGGCTCCAGTTAGTTCAAATGCAAGGTTTGTTTCTTCCATGTTTTAGAAGCTTTGTTATCAGCTCTCTCCCTACCTCGTTCCACGGTTTAGGGCTTTCATACTGTGCTGTAAAGCAACGAAAGGATCTGACCTCAACTGATTTAGCTGCATTTTCGTGTAGTCGAGGCTGCTAGGGTCCTTTAGGATGAAATGAATGAGGAAACATGGCACAGCATGTGAGTGAGTTACAGGATATCCAGGCTTAAAGATATGGACACAGTGAATTTGCTGGAGAAAGGGTAAAGGAGATAGATCTTATCACTTTCAGGAAACATTGAAAAGTGTTTCTTAGGTGATAAAGTATTTCCTTGTTATCGTTATTATTAAATAATAGCTTAAGATGACCATCCTTCCCTTTTCTTCCTCTCAGATTTCATTCTAATTAGAATAACACCACAATGCGGTGTTGCTGTCAAAATTTACCTTGACATCTTGTGACTTCCATGATAGAGATTGGCCAGATAAAAAAATAAAATTAGTGTAAATCTAGCAGAAGACTGTCCCTAATTAAGCGAACTAATTACATAAGAACAATTTTTCGTCACTCAGTATTTCCACAACGGTCCTGCCTTTCCCGCTGGATGATGTATGAGCACTGCCCTCTGCTGGTTGCTGTCTTTTCTTCAGAGCCTTCCTGCAGCAGCTCAACCTGGGGAGTGTCAGGAGAAAAGGGAAACCACACAAATATGAATTCATATTTCTCAGGAGATGATCTGGCTCAGACTGCACAAACCCCTCCAACTCGCTGTCTATGCTCCTGCTCAACAGCAATTCCAGAGGTGCTTCAGAAGTTCAGGAAAGGACAATTTCTATAGTCTCTGTGCTTCTAGTGGGGCCCCTTTGCTGCTTTTGCACTTCCCGCTGCTGATGTTGGAACTTTCCTTCCAGGGCTGAATTTCCTTGTGTGCCATGCATGCTCCTGGGAGAGCCTTGCTTCACCTTAATATGCCACTGGCATAGATGCTCACAGAAAGCTTCTTGGCAAAAATCATTCAGCAAATACCTTACCCAGCCAGCCACATGCACCACTGCTAGCATTTGTGAAATAAGACACCCCATCATAACCCTAAATCAAATTAACCACTCTCTCAAATGAGTGATTTCAGACAACAGCGAGATGTAGGGAATTTAGGATCCCCAAGTGATTCCTGATAAACGGCCTTCCTGTTGGAAGGGGGCTTCTGTTTCTTTTGAATGTATCCTCTCATCATTATCCCACATCAGTCTCACTGCCCACGTTTCTAGGATGTATCTTTAAGTAAGGAAAGATATTTTCAGAAATGTTTTGCTACTTCTGTAGTGGTCTGCTATGACATTATTCTCTGTTTTAAGATCTCTGAGTTCAGAAAGGAGAAGTTCAAGAAAGAAGGATAAGAGACATTAGAGATGGTTTGAAAAACAACTCAGCAGCTGTTCAGCCCATGTGCGCTGTATACAAATGTTGGGGTTTATTTCTATTTTCTTCCAAAGCCTTAGTTTTTATCCAGTTTTACTGTCAAACGACAAACAACAAGAAACAATCCTGATACCCTACCTCCAGCTGTGATAATTAATAACTTGTCAAGACACAGATCTTACCGTCTTAGGAAATCTAATGTCTGGCAAGAGGTGACGACAAATACTGAGAAACCAGAGAGAGGGGGAAAAAACGCATGATTAAGAAGTTATTCTTGATGATGGGAAAGAAAAACCTTCTCAAGTAATATAATATCTTTTTATAGGTATGCATATTTAAAAGGAGTTAAAACTTGTTTTAAGGAGTCCATTTACAAAGAACAAAATTGATAGGGAATAAGTTCTGCATAAATACTGTTTCTATTATTTCTTATTCACTTGTAAAGGCTTCTCAGATGTTTTTATTCATGCAAATTTAATTCTTTTTACTTATAACTAAAGCTCTCTGAAGATTGTAGAAAGTCTTCCATTGATTTTGACAGACTTCAGCTTTTGAATAAAATAGATTTTGTTTACTTGAATTTTCATTTTACAAGAATGTACATAGAGTTAACTCTGAAGAGCCCCTTCAGTCTTGCTTGAAGAGTAGACCCACCCCTTCAGCATTGTGGGACATAAATCCTATGATCAAGCTACACTGATGACCTCTACATAGAGGTAACAATAAAAGCTCACTAATCTAGCTTACAAATACCAAAACAACAAAACCCGTGTTTCTCAGGAAAAATATGAATTTCTCCTCTATCTCATGCCTTCAGACCCAGATATCCTTGTTTTATCCTCTGTCATCACCAGCCCATCAAAAAGGACTCACTGTAAAGTCTTGTTGCTGTGGAAGCTCAATTCTAGACCATCACTGGCAAAACATTCCAAATCAGTCAGGTTGATGAGCTGAACTAACCTGTGAGGCTATCAGTTGTACAACTACAAAGCAGAAAAACATATAACAAGATTTTTCAGCAAAAATAATGTGACAAGTTTTCACCCAGGAATGTTCCACAGGAAAAAGAAAAAGCACTCTTTTATTCACAGAAAGACTAGGTTTGTGGGTAGCCTATAAAGAAAAACATGCATATGTATGTCCATTCATATATACCTGTACAGAGAGAGAGAGAGAAATTGAAAAGCCTTTCCTGCACACAAAAATGAAGTTGAAATAGATCTGTTAATTTAAATTTGTGTCACTTGAGAGTTAAAGGCAGGCACACATGGGGGGAAGGAGTTTTCAATTTTATATTGCAAAGCACCTAGCCCTCCAAGGAAATATGAGGAGAACACAGCAACTAATTGAAACTATCAGGCAGTTTTGATAGAGTAGGATGTGATTAGCAAACTGGAACTTAGTCAGAGCATCCTGGTCCACATATTCATTCCTCTCTGCCTTTGTTCTCTAAGAGTGCTCGACCATAATCCACCCCTATATAGCTGTAATGTTTAACTCATCTTTTCATTCCACTGAAAATAATTACATATGGAGAACACCTGTTAATTGACTGTGCTAATTTAAAAGGGAGAAAAAAAAATCCAATTTAACTTTGGAATGTGTTCCCATTAAGACAGTATTACAAGTTTTAATTAATATCTTGATTAGATACTATTATTCATAGTTCTATTCCAGTCACTGAGATCAGATCTTCATTGTGATATTGCTATTTTGACACAGAGAAAAAATTACTCGTTAGGTATGGTACTTCTCTTTCTAAGACAGATGTATTTCAGATTCCAGATAATTGAAACCTCTGGCATGAATAAACTGGTGGGAAAGGCCGTCCTCGTTTGCAGTTTGGTAGGGTGCAAATTTATCTTCATGACAAGTGCAAATAACACGTCCAAGAGAGTTTACAAACAGAACTAAATGCAAACAACTGATGATATTATTTACTCAGACAGTGATACCTGCAGTATGAACTTCACCCAGTGGTGACTCATCTGAAGCATTTGGTATATGAACAAGTAGGTGAAATATTTTTAGCAGGGTAAATCTTTTGACTATAATCTATATTTTTATGACAGAAGTGTTTTTCCTGATTTCAGCACAGCTATAGACGAGCAAAGTCAGGATCCTTTCCCTCCCAAACACCTTCACTTAGATAAACATAAGCATACATAAGCAGAAGAAGAATCCCCTCAAAAGTCAGTGATGCAAGAAATGTCTGCAGGCTTCTGTTCTTAACACTAACCTTACTGCTCTCACATATGGAAATGCACCCCTTCTCATCCCCTATAGACCAGACCCGCTGGTGTTTCCCACATTGCCAAACTCAGTGTTGAGCCAGAGAACAAATTCATATACAGAGGCTGTCCTAGAAGAGCCCACAAGTTCGTGTATCCATGTGCCTAATTATACATTCTGAAAAGCAACAAAACCAACAAGAACTGGTTGGTAAGTTATAGAAAGTGTTTAGGGCACACTCTTCCAGGCAAAAAACAAGCGTATTGGGAAACTCCCTCTGCTCCTGAGGTGAGTCGTTAAAAAAAAGAATTGGGGTGCCCTATACCTGCTGCAGTGTCCGTGTGCAGGATGCTTGAGGCAGCAGCTTCTCCTTGCTGTGCTCTTTGTGGACATGCTTCATTTCCTGGTGTGCCACTGTGTACAGCCCACTGCCACAGGGGTATTAAACAAGCAGAAAAGACTCAATTTCCTTCTGTCAGGGCTTTCCATGCTGCTGACAAACAGCAGCCGACTGACATTTAAGTGGGAAAAGCTTGGCTTTGAAGCCTCAGACGATCCGTGCCCTATTGCTTCTCACTTGCTGGCTTTGTTCACATAAACCAGACTGAAATGTGCTGCCAATCATAGCAGGGAGGGAAAAATCCTCAGCAGCATTAAACCAGCTGGAGATGCTTATCCTGACCTGCTCTCAGAGGACACAGGGCACTGAATCCATCCCTGTGGGAAGGGAGAGTATACTGACTCCTGGTTTTGTTCCAGTGATTTCAAGAGGCTGAAATATAGTCTTCAGAATATAAAAAAGGCTTTTTATAGGTAAAAGACTGTTGTGTTGTTGCCAGCCAAACTTAGCCCAAAACAAAATAACCAAATAAAAATCACATGTTGAAAAGTCTTCTCAGTTTAGTCACTATACCAGCCACACAATTAAGCACACTAAACAACTTGCCTGCTTTCATTATTCCATTCCTTTCTCCTGAAAAAAAAACCAAAACCAAACAAACAAAAAAACCCCCCAAAAAACGGAAGAAGTGGGAAACTCCTTTAATTTACCTAAGGCACTCCAAAAATCGAAGGAAAGAACAATGGTAATTCAAACAATGGCAGGAGTCAGGATCCAAATACTCCAGAAATGGAATTTTGCTTGATTTCATCCTGGAGCCGGGGGGTGGATCTAAAAGGGATGTAATCTGCACACAAAGTCCCCTGATTGAAAGGTAAAATCCAGAACACTCCTGATCACAGAGGACTTTAATCATTTTGTGTCTGTGGTTTTGTGACTTCACTTGGTCACCACTTATGTCCCCGAGTGAATCTCCTCCCTTGGTACAGCCAAAGTCACTGTCAGCTTTTACCCCAGCAGAGAAGTCACTGAAGGGATCTACAAAATTCTCAATCAAAATGCCTCTGGATTTCATCCATGTAGATGAAGGCATGCTTTGCTTAGATCTCATCAAAGCAGGTTCAATACACATCAACAGGTTGAGGCCTTCATGAAATTTAACATATAGGTTTGAAAAGCGTAAATTAGACCTCAGAAGACATAAAATATATTTAGCATTCTTTTTATATCCTCTGTCTGGTTTAGGCACCTTCAGGATTCATGTTTTCTAGCACATCACAACGCAATGCTATCTAGTGATCTTTTTTTGAATGAGAGTGGAGGTTCAGGGTACCTGCATAATTTCACAAAGGAATCTATGGGAAGCAGTCATGAATTTGAATGAGGATTACTTTATGAGTTTATAAGGCAGATCCAATATACCCAGGATAAATCTTCAGGATTGTTGTATTTTTTTCCCTCAGAATGACTGATCTCTAAGAAAAAAATTGCTGTTTCCTGTTCATCATTTCCTCATCTAGGAGGAAAGATCCAAATAAACTCTGCCTCAGAGTGATTTCCGATATTTATCCTTCAAATGGGAACAAAAGACATAACAGAAGCATTTGTACAGAGCATACTGATCTCTGTATACCTCTTCCCAGTAACACTGAAAATTAGTTTGAGATAAAGCATGTACCACACCTGGAGAAAGATATTTTGTTTGATTTTTTTGTTCAAGAGTTAAGAAAACCTTTACCTATCTTTGTAATTTTCTTTTGCTAAATAATTGCTTCATTCTGAGCCCTTTAAATCAATTCAGATTGTTAACTGTTCCTAAACTGGTTCCACTTCAAATAATAGCTACATTTTGCTATGGGAGCACCCTGGAAATATGAATGTTCAGTCATCATCAATTTCAGGTTTTCTTTTTTTTTATTCTCTATTCAACTTCTTTGTATGGTCAAATTTTCTCTTTCTTTTCCAGCTTTGCTTAACTCATTCTGCCACCTGGCCTATGTTGTGTTTGATTTTATTTCCCCCTGGATCAGACTTCAAGAAGTCCCAGGATTTCATTTCATTAATCCTGTATCTTAGGATGGAAACTGCTTCATTTATATAATTAACCCTCTTTCAGAGGCAAATGCTTCTTTCTTCTCTAGAAAAAAAAAAAATACAGTGAAGATGTATGTTAGAAGAACAGTCAGCTTTCCAAACATGAAAGCTTTTCCTGTTTGTTTGATGTCTCAATTCCTTGTTGGACTTTCTCAGATTAAATAGAAGAGGTTCTCATTATCATGTTGAGATGTCAGCTCTGAGAAAAAGGCTCTTGGGCTTCATGAAAAAATACTGAGTGACTAAACAGAGGCTTTGGCCCACATAGGTACCCCAGGCCCTCATTTGTGGTGATGCTCACAGATGCATGGGAGGAGTTAAAAACCAGGGAGAGGAACCTAGGTGATTTTTCCCAGAGAAAGCTCTCTAAATATTGAGCTTTGCCTGCTGTTCAAAGCCTACGTGCCTCCTTCCATCTGTGGTTAATAATCATGGATCTTTCTTGAGAGTACATAGCCCTTAATTAAAAATCAAACAAGATCTGAGAACAAAATTATTCCTTTCTTCCTAACCTGAACAAGCAGAGAGGGAAGGAATAGCATTGGGACTCCCACTTTTCAAGACAATAATTCAAGTGGCAAAGCATATGAGAATAGGATTGCTATGTCTCATTCCCTCTCAGACCTTGATGAAATGTTAAAGTTGTGCTATGCATCTGGTCAGACTGGGCAATATCCATCAATTATGATTCCCTCCTTTCTTCAAAAAGTTGATGTTTTTTCATTATAGCTGAAGTACCTGAATTAAACCCATTAGCCTTTCCACATTTAGAAAGCAAATATTTGCGTCAAATTCTGAGAGTTAGAAAAATACTAAGAATATACTAAGAAAATTTTAAAAACCTTCTGTTTGCCAAGCAGCTGTAGAATTGAGAAGGAAAAGAGAGTTTCTTTTCAAAAAGTCAGGATTCTTTTCTAAAAATGTTTCCAGTTTTACTTTATTTTCACTGTAATGATATTCTTTCAACTGCTATTGCTTTCCATTAAGTATTAGCAGAAATATTTGAGAAGAAATTAATTTTGCTATTCTTACAAATATGCCCTTCCCTAGGGTATATTCCTTAATATATCTGAATTTTTCTATCTTCCTTTCTCCATTTTCTTTTGTCCTCTCTCAATATCATAACTTCTTTTTGCATCTATCACTGCTGTATAATGAGGAAAGTGAGCAGTTTCATGGCAATGAATGATTCAAAACTCCATACATAAGAATAGAAAGTGACTGCAAAAAACACAGAAATTTATATTTACAAAAACATTTAATATAAACTGTGTATAGAGTCTCTCTGTGTGGTTTTCTTAGAGCCTTAAAGCAGCACAGAAAGCAAAGGAATAATGTGGGTGATGTTTGAACAATTGTTTTGCTTTTGCACAGAAAACTAGAAGACAACTTAGTTTGTGCAAAGTGAGCTAGTACACAGAGCTAATAGAAGAATAAATAATAAATGAAATGTTATTTCTCTCTTGCTAACCAAAAAATAGTATGACTGAATGAACATATAGATCTGCTCCGTGCCATTCTTCCCTGCAATAATTTTCAAGCTAATAATTTCAGCTTGAATACCCAACCCACAAGCATGATAATATAATTAGCATTTTGTCCTTGAAATAATATTTCTCTAATGCTATGTTCAGTAACCAATAAGCATCAAAATTTAAAAAAACAAAAACAAAAACACAAAAACCCAGGAATTTAATTCCTTAATAAAAGAATAGAAATATTTTTATTGTCACAAACCACTTCAAAATTCAATTTTTTGGAGCAAAATCAGAAACACATACAGTAGCCTCAAAACAATTTATTGGAAATACTTCTTATGATTCTGCAAGTATATTGACAAAGAGCAGAAAAAATAATAATATTAATAATAATAATTACAACCACAGAAATAATGCTGTCCTGTCAACTGTGAACCCTAAAATCTTTGATATAATTTATAGAACCAAACAATTCATCCAAAAAAAGTGTGATTATTGTACACTTTAAGAAGTGTTTTTTCCACTGTATTTGACATCTCACTTAGAACTAAAAAAGCTGCTAATACTACTTACTACCTGGAGTGTTGGGGTAGTTTTACAGTACAAGTGCTATTGTTGACCATCAAAGTACTTTGTTACACAGATAGATATAAAAAGTCTTTCCCTCTTTTACTGGAGAGCTGCAGATAAAGCAAAATATCTTAGATTAGAGACATACAATCTGTACACTAGAGACTCCTGGAAGTATTTGTCTCACAAACTAATTTCTATATTTGCAGAGAACCAGAAAGTAAATCCAAGGTGATTTCTTCACCAAAGTCTGCTGAGTGCAGAAAAATATAACAACACAGAAATAGTAAGATCATTTGTCATTTATATTTATTTTCAATACTAGTTTCATTTTCTATTTGAAGCAGGTTGACCTTGTAATCTCCATTTCAGGGAATTAGATGACTGAGAAGGTTTCTCAGCTATGTAAAGGAAAATTGTTCACATAGCTTAATCAAGAACCTATGTTACAAAATGACATTAATATTCAGAGTAGGCATTCCCTTCTGAGAGGCAGCACATTGTCTCAGGGGAGTTACACAGCAGACGTGGAACACATCTGTTTGTAGGAGAGCCTCAGAAATGCTATCAAACTACTCCTCTCTTTTTCCTTAATCCAAATACAGGCCAAAATTTTCACTGAATGCAAAGCTAGAGAGTTTGGTGTAGCTACATATGGGAGTTGGGTAAGATGCACTCCAAAGATCCCTTCCAAACTCATGAATTCGGTGATATTTTAGATTTACTCTAACAAACCATGTCCACTGATTTTTCTCCAAGAGGCAATGATCTGTGGATGAGGAAGGTTCATAGCCATGCAAATGTCTTTTGTCATGTTCTACAGTAATTCGAAGGGCACCACTTGTCCTGGGCTTGCCCTAGGCACCACAGTCTCCTGGACAGCCCTGTCCTAGGATGGCCTTTTATTCGTCAAGAATCAAAACCATATTTACAAGTGTAGGTAGCTTTCCAGTGCTTACTGGGAAGTATATTATCAGAAGATTGGGCCTGGAGTTTGTTTTTTCCATAATTAAATGAAACGCTAAAATATATGTATTTGTGAGCTGGCTGATAAATTTTTATGCACTGTTTTTTACCTGCCACGTTTCATATAGAGAAATGGAAAGAAAGAGAACACTGCACTCTGAGCAGGATTCAGACATAATAGTAATTTGCATTCCTGTAGTGCCTAAGAACTTAACTAGTTTTAGAGACATGATTAAATCCAGGCTTGCATTCCCTTCTGAGCCTGAGACATTAACTGAAACAAGCATGTGAGAGCACTCACCATGGCTAGAATCCCCTTGCACCATACAGTTGCAGAATATTATGAGCGTTAGGTCAGCTCTGGATTTTATTCCTTGCTTTATTCAAACATATTTTAGCGACTTTGATGGAATTCTCAGTGTGGCAAATACTTTGATTACACTTGCACACTGGTGAGCGGCCATGTCTGAACAACTTCTTTCATTCACTTTTGCTACTGGAGGCAAGGAGGGGTGAAGATGGAAAGAGAGATAATTCTGTTCCATTTTTCTTTGCCAATATTTTGGTAAAGGATATGATGCACCCAGTCACAGCTGGAAAACAAGATACACATTCCCAGATTTTAAGACTAGAAGTAGAGAAATAGAAAAAAAAGTAAGAGGTGTAAGCTTGATCTCCTCCCTGTGAACACCACTTAGCCACCAGTAGATATTTAAGAAAAGGCCCATGAATATACAACGATTTGATTGTCTACACTGATCAGGTACCAACTGATGCTCTCCGACAGGAAGGATCCTCCTTTTTGCTTGTGAGTTTGTTTTTCTGCATCACAGGGGAATTTTTTCCAGCTCAGTTTGTGCAGTGTGTTCAGAGGCTTTCAGATAAATCCTCTAATAATTTGATTAAGTAAATGTATAAACATATTGCAGAACCTGCAGGAATTTGCTTCAGGAGGTCAGTATTTCCCCAGTTTAAAGCAGTGCATAATTGCCTAACAGAAGCAGCAGCACAGTGCCTTGAGATAGAGAGAGACTGAGCCCTCACGTCTCTGAGATAATCAGAGAGAAGAAAATGTCTTCAAGCAGCTAATGTTTCCTTGCTTGGCCACTCCTCCCATATCTGAAGATTATGATTAACATTACAACCACATGAGATTTTGCAGCTTCCACTGCAGTAGCATGAATCATGCTGGGCAGCACCTTTGGGAACAAGGATATGTTTTTTCACCACCAGAGAGGGATTGAGGAGTATTCTTGAGTTTCAGTCTAGTCTATATTTGTTGCAAAGGTATAAGTACAACAGAGAAGGCACTGGTACCATAAGCATGGCAGAAAAGGCTGCAGGGAATCAGTGCATCTTACATGGTTCCTGTCAAGCAAGAGCCTTCATGTCTCACAAACATTAAATTGACTGAATCTTGGCAACACTTCCATGCAATATGGAGCTGTTATTTCTGTTTTATGAGTACTAGCAAGTGCTATGCAAGCCTCACAGAACATCAAATCTAGAGTTATGTTTGAAATTAGACACTCAATTGTTGTTTATTTAGTTTGAAAAGAATGAAAACTAGAATCAAACTCAATTCTTTTGAGTCTCAATCCACTGCATACCAGATCATCTTTTTTAACATTTATCTCAAACACACACAACTCACATCTATAGCTTTCTCCAGGACCAAGTAACTGACACCAAAAGAGAACACACTAGTATATATTGTTACAGGCATGTCATTTCAGATATCCTGAAAACAAATGGCTGTCATAGGGAACATTTTCTTTCACAAGGGAACAGTTTCATCTTCCATTTGCACATGAATCATGAAAGCAGCATAAGTGATGCAGTTCATATTTGGGGACTTGTGTATTTTCATGTCACTTCTTTATCCTTGCTGTGTATACGATGTAATTGCAAATTTCTCTCTCTCTCTCTTTCCCTATTTGTAATTAGAGGGCAGAACAGATGGTAGTAGCTTACTTTAAAGTGATGTCTTTATTAAAACACTTCTCAGTAGGCTGCCTAAAAATTATGCACAACAGCAAATAAACTAATCTCATTATGGGAAAATCTTGCAAGGTTTGGTGGTTCATAGTAGAGAGACATCAACAACTCACAAGATTTGCGAGACCAGTACAAAATTCCAAAAGCCAACAGGTGGGCTGAAAAGCATCTCAGGAACATCACCTCGCTATGACGATTTTGGAAAGACTTTGTTACCAGCCACGTGCCTATAAAAATAGGGAGACAGAATCTTGTTCTTCAGAGCTTCTTGCTTCCAAATTCAGTAGCAGCTTAAGGTTTACATCTCTGAGCAAATACGGAATAATATTTATTGTTTTGTGCTTTTACCCTCCTGACAGATAGCAAGCTTTTTGCAGAGGTCAATGACAACCCAAAAATACATAAACAATTCTCCCCTTCCGAATCATTTGTTTGTAAGAAAAGCCATATTATACAGCATAAGAGCCCCCAGAGCCCTCACTCAGAACTTACTCCCAGATACACTTCACTGGGTGCCTCCTTTTGCCCAGAGGCAGGCCACAGATGAAGAAAGTCAGGGAACTCCAAAATGGGATAACAATGGGCCAAATGGGCCAAATTCCCTCCTATCAAGACTAAATTCATACTGGAATCTGGAATTAAATGATGATTCATACTGTCAGGTGAAGAGTCAAAGCTCAGAGTTGTCTTGTTTTGCAATATTGAAGTGCAAGGACAGAGTGCAAGGACAGAGTACAAGGAAGAATAAAAAACAGTTCAACTCGGAGAGGGCTCCTTCCTTGCCCACATTACACTGGTCAGCTTAATTCGGTGATACCTCCAAAGCACTCCAGTAACAGGCTGACCAGAGCCTTCCCTTGACTTTTGCCAGCACCTTCACTTAGGTTTCATTCCACTTGAGAGGAGCTGACCTTCTGATACCATCTTTTAGGGAGCACCTAGCAGTTACTGGCATCCTTTAGTGAAAAGCCCTATGATTTACAAACACTAAGTACAAGCTCCTGCTGTTTAATAATATTGAAAACCACACTAAAAGGTTGTCTTGGGGTATGTAGAACACAACATATGTTATATTTATGTTACTTTAGGCAACATTGTGGACATCAGAAAAAGCATACAAGACTGAAGTCTTTTCATGCAAAGGGAGAAGAATGAATTCTCCAGAGGTTCTCGTCTCCGAAATGTGCTTTTCCTCAAAGGAGAGGTCTGTCTACGTGTAGATGTTTTTAGCTTTCTGTACTTGATACAGCCTCTCCTCCTTAATTCAGAGTGGCAATGGAGACATAGTTTCAAGGACTAATTCAGGAGTACAGTAAAATTACATTTTGTGGCATAATTTGATGGCAACTGGGTGATCAGTATACACTAGTGTCCTAGTTTCAGCTACCACAGAGTATTTTCATTTCTCAGAATACCTGAATTCTGCACTGAGGGAATTTTCTTGCATTTTTTTAGAGTTCAGATTGATCACCTAAATCAACTAATGACAGTCAGTGCCATTAAAAGATATATGTTCTCAGACTTGTTAAATATGTTAATAAATAAATTTAAAAATTACAGAATTTACATATGGATATTGAGCACACATTTCTTCTATATCTTCCACTGTATTCTTTTATCTAGAAAATTGTATTGTCAGGCTGCAGCTACAAGGGTTAAAATATCAGCACTTTTTGCTCAGAATAGAAACATAGGGTTCAGGAATTTTAAAAAGTCATATTTTTAATAAGGGTTTTCTTAAAATTCAGTTTTTCATTTAAAAATTTCTTTAGCACCTCCCAGGTAAGCATTATTGTAATAAATGAAAAAGGTAAAAGAAGACTCTTTTTCAAGACTTTAAAAAATTCTTGCCTCATTATTTCAATTTGCTGCTTTCCCTCGATTGATCAAACAGTCTTTTAATCCCTTCTCCCTTAGTATTTTTCTACATTTCTTTAAGCATTCCTCTTTTTCTTCCTGCCACCTACTATTAGTTGGGATTTGCATTACTATCATGCGGTTTGCAAATGAGTTAGAGCTGGTGTAGCACAAAGGAAAGTGAGCAGTTGCACTGCTGTTAGAATTTCAGTGTTGAGGACCGTGGTCTCAGTTCTTTGGTATGCCAAACCCCATAGAAATTGGTAATCTTACTGCAAAACCGAATGAGTGTTTTGTCCAAGCAAAACAGAACACTTTAATAGATGCATTAGCACCATGCTGTGATAAGGAGGTGGTCTAATCACCCAAACAATGTGAGAGCTGAGTGTCAAAAAAAAGCAACAACCACAAATGCTCAATAAATATTTAAGTGCTGTCTTGGACAAGGGTCAAAGAACTCTACAGGTGGAATGAGGATGCACAAAGGAAATCTGTATCAGTAACCATGGAGAACATGAAAGAGACCATTTTCAAAGTCTCTGTCATAGTGTTATGTAGAAGCGTTGCCTGGGTTTTGTTTTTTCTTTCAGTAGTCAGTGAGCAAGCAGGAACTTTTTTCTACTGTCCTTTGGGGTTTTTTTTAACTTCATAGTAGAGACAATTCATAAGTAGACTAATTGTGTCATTATAGTGTTATTTCTGTAAATCAATAGAAAGGCCTCCATTTATCATTGTAGATATAATCCATTTTAAGATGGTATCTAGCTGGACTGAACAGCAAAAGAATAGGTGGGGATAAGAAAATAACAATCCTCCCTGCTCTTCAAAAAGGTTGCAACAAGAAGGGTCTTTTATTGATCAGGTTGGTTTTTTCCTCTGCCTGCTCCTCTGTTTTCTTGCATAATGTAGTATAAGAAACCTGAACTGCACACAGTAACTGTAAGGTGTGCTTCTAACTATTCACTCCTATGAAAGGGATCAAGTCCACATTCCCAATTAGGAAATTATAAGAATTTCCTAGTAACAGTAACTGGCAATATACTACAATAAGGAAAAGGATTGCTTTAGTTTCATAAGCCATTCAAGAGAAATACGAAATAACAAATTAAAGAGAAACAGAATCAGGTTAGATTTGTCATATCATTCAAATAAAGAACTTCTCTGAAACTGTTTATTATGGCAAGATTTTTTGACATAGAAGCCTGAGAGAGCAGTACTCCTTTAAATTGGAAACTGAAGTTTGATCAGGGTATGACAAACATCTAGTCATCTGATGTAATTAATTGGGCAGGTTTCCAGTTAAGAGGGAGAAGAGGGATAGAGAAGCTTGCAGGAGGTAGGTGCCAGGAAGGACAACTGGATAAATTGTTCTCTCAGTCTGGGAGTTTTCTGCATACATACAAGAAACAGAAATCAATCATGAGGAACTGGCAAAACAAGGCACCCTTATGTAGCCAAGAGAAACAGTTCTCACTCCCTAATTTATTATAAAACAGCATAGCTTCAAGCCACAGAATTTATGGTGTGACCAAGGAGGCAGTAGGAGAATTAATTGTCATCATCTCAGGGCCTTGTAGAAGACCCTTTTCAGCTATTTTCCTCAGCTGTTCATAGTTCATCAGACAGAGGACTTCACTTGGTTACCCCAGCTACGTACACATTACTATTTTTGTTGGCAAGTAATAAAAAACGCACTATAACAGATAAATCTTAGTCTAAATACACAGACTTTTAGGGAAAAAAATTAAAAAGAGGACTGTTCTTCTCACTGTTTAGGTGGGAGCCTAAGAGAAGAAATTCTTTGTAAAACTGGAAGATGAACCCTGATGTCCTGACCTTCAGTTCAGCATTTCAGCAGAGAAGTGTTTTTATCTTCAATGGAATAGTTTTGCAGCAATCTACCCAGGCTAGTGTTCAGAGCAAGAAACAAGCTTCTAGTGTCATTCCATGGCTCCAGTCACAAGACCATTAAGATTTACTTTAGTGTTTCATGATGTCTTTATTTCATTGTGCATGTTTTATTTCTAATTGCACTTGTGAATTGCTTTATGCATCCCAAAGCACTTAGAAGATGGGAGACAACAACAAAATATAGAAGAACAAACGAGGAGAAATAATTATTGAAATATAGGATATAATAACTTGGAAAGTTAATTTAGAGAAATGGTTGAAATAGAAGATGTAAAGACACATTCCTTGTATTTTCTTTAGGCTGAATCACCAGAGAGGGAGTAAATTGGGAAAACTGCAAAAAAATTTGGGCTTGATTCAACACATTAGAAATAGTATCACAGAATTTCTAGATTCACTGCTGCAATACAGACACACATTTAAGCACAATAAAGCTGGAAAGAGTGGTTCATACATTTGGCCTGCAAAAGGGCATAAAATGGGGAGAATGTCATTGCACTAACTGGGCTGAAAGCTGCTGAGAACAATGAGACAAGAAATACAGAACAAAGAGGGACTGGGAGAAAATGACACTAAGGAAGGCGAGAAAGGATGCATTTAGTCTTGTATATAATGAAGACTGACCTGACATTTGAGCTAATAAAAAATTCCAACATGAAGTACCACACATATTCATTTTTTCAGCATGCAACATTATCCTCATGACTTTTGCTATGTTATATTTACAAAGTAAGGTCAAGCATACTTGAGCAGGTAGGAGAAAGACAACCTGGGAACATCAGGTTATGTTGACAGTGGGAGCAGGCTGTACCCTCTAGGACTAAATTGAGCCAATCTCTTACAACAGTAGTGCTGTTAGAGGGAGTGGACTTATAGGTACAGATAAAAGAGGAAGACTGGGTCTTAAAACCTTTAAAGTTCTCTCAGCAGGAAATATTCACACTGTGGCCAATTTCTTCCCTTGCTTAGATGCATATAATTGACTGAAACTAATGAAAGCTAACAAATAAATAGTTTTGCCCTCAGCCTATGAAAACTTGGATTCCCACTCCAGTTTCAGTTCCTCTAAAATGCACATTCCACCTCCCTAAAATTTCTTAGAGGATCATCACTGTAGGTGAAACTGTGAAATACCGATTTATAGCAAAGCTAAGAAAACTATGCCATCCCTAAATATAAACAAACCAGCTAAATCTAAGTGGAAATATTGCTATCTTATACAGACATCCCTGAAACCAATGATCACAACTCTTTATATGCATAAAGTGAAAAAACCAAATGTTTTAAAGTCAACAAGGGTGACTCATTATAAGAGTAACTTGAGAGAATTTTGTAAAGTCTTCATCTGGGAGTTGCTTAGCACCTTTAATTCTTACAAGCATCAAAGATAATACAACCACCTTCCCAGTGGATTAACTGTCTTTCGGTATTGCTCTAAAACAAGCAAAAATGCATTCTGATAAACTGGAACCACAGGACAATGTACCCTGTTTTAGTGTGATCACTATTTCATCTTGTCTCTGCTTACCACAAATCTCTAAAATTTGAGACTTTCAGAGGGAATTTGCATTGACATCACCAGGGTGATTGCAAACCTTCAGGACAGAGCAGCAGTGTAATGAAATAAATGGTAGATCCTTTATCAGAAAAAGCAGATGCCTCACAGCTGGGCCTCTTAGAAGAATGATTATAGGTCTTAAAATGGAAGCGGAAGATATTTTCAGGTCAAGAGGCCACTACCAACTCTTCAAAGAAGAATTTTAGGAAAAAAAGGAGAAGCATTTTTCAAGCTGAATACAGGAACTTTTACAGTCCATGCCTCCCCTGAGTAGCTTAGAGCGGTCAAATGACATAGAGGTGTCTAAACAGTAAGGCTGAAGGAAGATTTGTGGATTTGATTAAGTGCAGGTTTTTATGCCTCTGCAAAGCAGATGTACAAAATACATTTCAACCCTAAAGCGTTCCATAGTCCCTTTTGCATAGGCAATAAGAACTGCAAGAGGCAAAAGGCGAAGAAGAATCAAAACCAATGTCTGTCATTAAATACCATTTGAAGATTCTATTCTTTGAGACACTCAAAATTTACATGGTCAAAGCCCATAGTAACTTGACGTAGTAAGTTGGACCTATTTGTGCTGAAGCAGGATGAGCAACTCAACCTCCACAGGCATCTCCCTATGGAAATTATTCCGTGGTAATTAAGCATCTGCATCTATATATTAGTAATGAAGAGTCAAAAAGTCTTCATCTCCAGTAATCTGCTTTTATAAAAGACTTATATCAGGAATATCATGGATAAATTAGAATTTATTATTTTTTTCAATTAGATGCATACCTCATGTTCTGATCTCCCCACAATAACCAGTTTCCTAGGTTTGCCTGAGATCAAAAGCTAGTTAGAGACAAAATATTTCTGGCGAGACCCACAGCAAAGTTGGGGTAGAAATAGAGTTTACTTCAGCCATCCTTCTGAATGTCAACTGGTGCCTGAGAAATATATTTAAACTCACTTAAAGGAAGGAAAGTAGAGAGTGTTAGGGTGCTACCCAAGTGGGTGATTATGACTGTATCTCTCTCTGACTACTTCAGAAACAAGAGTTTCATTCGATTGCAAAGAGTACCACTGGTAAGAATGCATATATGTAGTTGCTACACATAGAAAATCCTTCCTCTGAGGCTGTATTTAAGCAATTAATTTAGGAAGGAGAAAAAGAAAACCTCTGTATAAACAGTATTTATAGTTTCTTCTGTTTCATTCATGAAGTGATTCCAATGCTAGGGTCTTCCATGCTAAGCTACCTGCAAAGGCTTTGCATTGGCCTCAGCTACCATCCCAGCTGCATGAGTCTACCTGTATTAAATTCAAAATCCTTATTCAATTTTCCTTTGCATGTCGAAAATACTTCTCAATAAAAGGTCAAATTAGCACTTTTTCCATGTCAATGACTTTATTTTAAAAGTGCTGTAGATATGCGCCAATAGAATTAAATCAGAAGAGAATCAGGCCATTGAGAATATTGCAACTCATTGTCAAATCTATTGTGGTCTTAATTTCAGTTGTGTCTAGAGTTTTCCAGAACTTATTGCCTTAAATAAAGACACTAAGTCTTTCTTTGCAGGAAATGTTGAATCTTTATCAGACACTGATATGTACTTTGGGTCTGAAATTGAAACCAGCACTTTTCAATTCCTTTAAATAACAGCTGACTGATTACAAGCCTAGAACTTTACATCTGTTATTTATAGAGATTATACTCTCTCAAACAGCAAAAAAAATTGCAAAGGTTAGTTACATAAATAGCAAGAAAATTTCCTTTTGGAAGATATATACATTCCAAGTTTGAGTTGTTCTGCTACCAACACCTAATGCATAAAGTTTGTGCGAATGTGTTTGTTGGCAAAGGACCAGCAACCATGAATTCGTAACAGCTGAAACCATACATCTAAGGATTGCAGCGATGGCTAGCCTTATCTCTATCAGGATGATTGGAAATTCTGCTTGAAGAAATTTTCAGAGGTGGGCACTGGCATCGATGAGTACAAGGATCATGCAGACATTAACCGGCATCATTAGAAAAGAGAAATAATCTAGACAGATTCTTTCAATTTGGTAACTTGGTAGGACACACAGTGGCTTTTACTTCTGCCTGCTGTTCTGATTAGAATTACATTGCTTTCTTTGTTTTATATTATACAATACTACCTTGTATATAGATCAAATAAGAAAGAAGAGTTAAAAGGAAATTATGCAGATAGGTTTCAAAGGATATCTCTGCAAGTGTTTTATCAGCTAATTATTTGGCATTATTGTTGTTTAGGTAAAAATTGACTGCTTGATTAACGGGGTGGCTGTTTATCAAAACAAACAACAAAAAAACTCCAAACCAAACCAAATAAACCTCTGTACCCTGACTGAGAGGCAGGAAAGAAACAAGCCTGAACAAGTATGGAAGACTCTTAAAAGCTTCAGCACAAAATCTGCTGATGAAATAGCTACTAACACAAAATGATCTGAGCTGGGATAGTATATAGAGCCCACCCTAGATTCTAGAACAAGCAAAGAGCTTGAAAAAGCAAAAGTCATCAGTTCTGAAAAACGTTATAATGGAAATAATGAACTTGATTAATTTAAGAAAGTTGCTATTCATGATAGATCAGAAACTTCTAAGAGCAGGGAAGTTCTTAAAACTCTTTTGGGTTTTGGTCAAGGAATCGCAAACAATTGCTGGCATGAAGACAAAACTTGAGCCTTTGTAAATGAGTAGCAAGCAGAGGGGAATTCATTTGTTTAGAG
The DNA here is from genome assembly GCA_013399895.1 of Serilophus lunatus. NCBI lineage: Eukaryota > Metazoa > Chordata > Aves > Passeriformes > Eurylaimidae > Serilophus > Serilophus lunatus. The sequence goes on from VXBA01003546.1 coordinate 714,755, forward strand.
TAAGTGCTATGTAAATACGGAGAATATTGCAGTCTTTGATGATAAATTTACAAACTAGGTAACTGCTGTTGTGGTATTATGTTATTCATGCTTTACAGTTCCCTCAGAGAAAAGCTTTTTTTACTGAGGGGATATTAATGTGAAGTGGAGGGTAACAAAACAGCAGGCCAATGAAAAAGCAGTCCTGAAGTTTCAGATGTGAATTCTGCAAATGCTATGAGCTAACGTTATCCCACTGAACTATACTATTCCATCAAGTGAGCGTTTGATTCATACAGGGTACCAGCTGAACTTTCAGAAAGTGCAATTTCTTAAATAAGATACATTTATTTGTGTTACCTTCATTGATCTTTCATTAGATCCATAGAAGAGATATAGATCATTCAATAACACTAAAAACCTAATTCTATATGTTTTTGCTATTACACATATTCACTCATTTTTTCAGGTTACAAAAATCATCTCCTCTTCTGAAACCATCTGTCTTCCATCAGCAGAGGCTGACTGCCTTGCCAACTTTAATCTCTGGTCTTTCTTTACTGTTGCAAGTTATTAATCAGGTACTTCCATCATTGTAACCAATGGCGACCCTATCTATAATCATCTTCTATGGCTCTCTGAGAGCTTGCTATTCACCAGTGTCAGTGCTTCTTAGACATGATATAAAAATGTGCCATCCTAAATGCCACACACTCATTAATCACTTGACAAGCTTTTTCTGTTACAGTTTCTTGAATTCTAGTTTCAGCTATGCATTTTTTACACAAAATAGTATTAATTGTAATAATAGTAAGACACTGCTCCTAAAAAATCGAGATAAAGGAGATTAAAAGATAATTAAGATTGCAGTATCACTTTTTCCTCAGCAGTCTAAACGCAATGAATACGCCCCTTGCGGTTCTCACTGTGCAAGAGAAGAGGAAGGCAAACAAACACTTAATCTCTATAAGTCAAACTGATAATAGATTCATAGATATGAGACGGGGAAGGATCATTAGTTCATCAAGTTTTCCTTCCCATCTAAATACCAGAGGAAATTTATTTCAACACATGCCACACAATACTCTAGTCCCCTGTATTATCGACAAACTCTGCTTCCCTGCCCAGTTTCTCTTTCCCTTCCCAGTTTCTACAGATATGCACATATCTACTCTTTCACCTGAACACCTCTTACTTGGCAACTACCCAGCCTGCCACTCCTCCCTCCAAACCTTCTTTTTCTCTGTCTGGCATTTATCATTCTCTGCCTCTACCCAAGTAATTTTCCATCTAAGAAATTTGTGGACATAGGCTGGGACATTACCCCAGCTGGCAAGGAAGGAGTGGCACAAATGGCACTCCTTTTTGATGCCTGATCACCTGCCTGCTACTGTCAAGGTGGTTTTGGTTACAGCTTTCCAAAACTTTCTACTTTCAGAACAATGCAGAACAATTCAATTATTTCAAAACAATAATGGTTTATAGAACAGACCATCAAAAACCCTGCTAATAAATCTTGTCCGCAAACTCCAGATCTACCAAACCTGTAATTTCCTATGGTAGTTTCTTCTAATAGCTAAAACTCTGTGATTGTGACTTATTTATTTCTCCGTTTCTATTTGAGTTGGAGTGGAATTAATTCCCTGCTGTTCTTATTAGTTGGAGGCTTTTCTCTCCATGAATAAATATCAAATTTCAACACTATTAGCTTTTTTTTTTTAGCTTTTAAAATATTGTTTTGAGAAAAGAATTACTCTCTTCACCTCTCAGTCTCTGTATCCTCTTTCTCTCTTATTTTTTCTGTAGAAAAAACATGGAAGAGGAAAGCAGAGGAGAAATACAAAAAAAATGGAAAAAAACATTTGACGTCCAGTATTACTGTTTGAAATCAACTTCAAAGTTCCAGAGGAAAACATATGGGGTTTTATATGTACATACACACACACGTACATAGACTTCAAAAATTGTGCTTCCTACAGAAAAATGTTCAAAAATCTTTTGGCTTTAGCTCTGAAATCCTGTGAAATTTCAGTGGGTTTGGTGGTGCACCTATATAACACTCAGTACTCCTATCACTGAATCTCCTCTGACTGTCCTCAATACACAACTCCATGCCTATTTATCTTGGTCAGCAAGAACATTCACAGCTCTGTTGTTCCTTATCTGTCTCTGTCCCTTATTCATCAGCCTTATAGCAGACTGAGACCCCACTTGCCATCCTCTCCTATCGTATATATTTTGTTTCCATCTCCCCTTTCATATAACACATCTACAGTTAACTACTTTGCCAGCGTTCAACCTGTTTTTAGAGCAGGAAGCACATGCGTCAGAAAGCTTGTTTCATTGATTTATTAGGTGAATTTGAGGGAGTACCTAAATCCACTGCTTTCACAATTTATGGGAAGAGCAAGGCATATAGTTGTCATCCAAGCACACAGCAAAGGGAAAGCTTTACAGTCTTGCTGAGGTCACCTCCCCTCCACGTATTTTCTGTAGCTGGTGCCACAGTAGAAAGTAACGCTATACACATGTGGACAGACAACTCCATCCTGGGAAGACTGGACAGGGAGGACACAAGAGGACCTTGAATTTTAGCACTCAAAGAGCAGATTGGTCCACTTCTGCATTTTGCTTTCTATTTGCTTTGCCCATTTAAATTATAGAGCATCTGATCAAGCACTGTCACTGGAGATCTGTTCTGTCCAGGTCCATCCAGTTTAAACAAATAAAGTCTGAATTCAACAAAATTTAATTCTGTTGACTTCCAAAGTGAATTATGTTACACCAATTTAAAATGGCTTTAACCCTTTTTGGTAGTATTACTCACAATCTTAAATCAGGTTTGTAATACACTTTAATTAACAGGTTTACTTGTTCTCAAAGACCTATCCTCAGTACTGATTCTCAGACAAGTCTTTATTACTTTACAGACAGTACTAGTCCAGTGAAACATTAATAGACACAAGTGATACCAGTTGCTGAATCCAATTTTTTTCAGGAAATGTTATTTTCTCTGAAGAGCTCGGATTTAGTCAGAATCAGTTCTTCTGATTAAACTAGCCTAAGAGAAGGCACCATATAATAGGATTTCAAAATAATTATCCATCTTAAATAGGATGCCACATTCATAAAATATATGAAGACAACTGAGTTTGATGAGTAAAGAAAAAATATATTTTTTTTACAAAAAGTATCACATGAAAATACTGAAATTTAGAGTCCTTATTTCCACGGCTCTACACGACTCCTAAGCCTACTTTTTGTCTTCTCTACCCACTCTCAATGCCTACTCCTCCCACCTTAGAGGAACTCCTACTAGAGGAACTCCCTCCTCCACCTTGCATAGGACTCTCATACACATCCAAGTGTTAGTCTGGTGCAGCACTTGTGAGATTTTTTGAACAAGTGCAATATATGTGTTTTGGCCTCCCACTGTGGTTATTGCAGGGTTACAATAATTCAGCATTACAATAATTGCGATTTTGTCCATTTTGTCGACATAGCGGCAACTTTATACATCCTGTTCGGGTGGTCTTTCGCTTTCACCACTGTTTTGGGGCTTTCTTCACTCTGGTATGATGCACCCAGGTAGTCTGTCCCGCGACTTTGATTGCAGTGTGAGAAGTCAAAACCTGGAATGCTCCCTCCCAAGCAGGTTCCAGGGGTGAGCCTATAAAACACTTAATATACATAGTCTCCTGGTACAATATTATGTACTGGTGTATCGAGCCCTCGAGCTCTTGTTCCCAAAACCTGCTTTTCAATCTTATCTTATTGTTGTCTTGTTATCTTATTGATTATGAAAACCTATTTCAAAACTATGAGAAGCATGTATATTAACTACCACTATTGCTCTCTTCATACTGCTATGAAAGCATGCAACAGAAAAATAATGCCTAGTCTGTGGCATTCAAGTTTAAATCCTTTTGCTACAGTCCTTGCTTGCCTGATTGAATAGTTGTGGAGTTTGAACCCAGAAAGCAATCAGCTGACACTTTTGTTTTCAAGTACTAAATAGCTGGATAACTTTTAACACCAAGCAGTGTTGTTGAGTCATATGTCCATTAATTTACGTGTCAATAATACATTAAAGACTTCTTCCATTTACCTCTGAGTCAGATGCTCAAACCTCTGACTCAGTCAGCAGAAATCAGGCAGGTACTTGTAGCCACCCAGGAAAGGGAGGAAGCTGAAAAAACCCGAGCTTGGAAGGGCCTGAAAAATCCCACTTATTCCTTCTGTTGCAGCTTGGATAAAGCCAGCATCCACACTCACCAAGAACTGCTCTTTGAGCACAAAATATGGATAATTCTCACAAGAAACAGCAGCCATCCAACTACCTAAATGCGAGATTTAAACAGCATAAAACACTTCTTTTAACCTCTGTGTGATTTTTTTCACACTGACAACCAAACTGGGTTTGTGAGATTATTAAGATTTGCAGAAAGATCAAAGGATTAAGAGACAAAACATAACCAAACCCTGCCTTCTCCTGAAAATTTCAATGTTTCAGACTTCTATTTTTATATCAAATGTCAAGAAAGCAAACAACATCTCAGGAACCTGGGGGAAAACTTAATTTGATAAAACCTGTCTGCTGAAATGTGACATTTCATTTTAAAATATCTTCCATGTAGAATTACTTTTCCCTTTATTTCGTAACACATATTACTGGCATATCATTTCAAGATACGATATAGCAATAGATGTTAATGATTACGATAGTGAAAGTCCTCTATTATTGTATATAAAACTATTAAAGGAAGCTGCTGCATAGAACAGAATGAAATATCTTTTTCTAATTTAGAGATCAAAACAAGTTATTTGTGCAGAAAAAAATAAATTATTTTTCTGTAAAATCTTGATAATGGCGATTTTGAAAATACATATTATGAAAGTCTCATTTTTATTTGAAAGTAATTTGAGAAAAAGTATCTGACCAAGGCACCTTGTAATGTCCTTTTCTGTCAAAAGTCCTGAATGAAAATTCTTAAGCTAATTTTAGGAAGTATATTATGATTAGTTCCACAAATATCAGCCTGTTCTTAGAAAGATAAAAAATTATTTCTCTTTGGACTCCGTTTACATCATCATAGGATTTACTCCCATAAAATACTCTAAAAAGAACATATGCCACATCATATCAGTTGACTTTCTGGCCCTCAAGGTCAAATTTAATTGGTGTAGAAAGACACTTCCTATTAATTCTATTACTGTTTGTGTTTATGCCAAAGTGAAGTTGCCTGCATGGAATTTATTAGAGGATTAAGTCATTGATATCTGAATGTTCATCTTAGAGGAATTGAAAGGTATTAGATTTAGAGTAGACTTTATGTTTATTTATTAAGTGATCAAATAACTTGCATGTCTACTTACTTTGACTAGCTGCATAAAACTTCATTCTAATTAATGGAATAAATTAGTTCTGTGTTGTCTAAACAATCTTTATTTTTCTATTAACATTTTGTCTTATAATATTACATGCTTAATCATATTGTTGAAAAGTAAAAAGCTGGAAATGTTTTAAAGTAGGAGAGGAATAGACAAGATTGAATGATGATACAAGGAAACCCTTTGCATAGATGTTGTGCAGTGCAGTGTTATATCTTTACAATAAATCACAATGCACTTGAAGACTGCCACTTCCTAGGTGCTATGTGGATCTTGGGGAGAAAAAGAGGAAGATTTCTTTTAGATAGAAGAAACCTCATCCATAAAGATTTTCAAATCATGTCCCAGAATATTTACTCCTCAGTTTTAAAAAAGTATCAGAATGATGATTACATCACCAGGAAAGACGAAAATACCTATTTTTCAGTGATGCAAATCCTTTCCCTGTGAAAGGTGGGAAATGTCATGTGCCAGAGGTCTAAGGCTGGATTATGAATTACAACTCTGTAAAACCTTAAAACAAAATAACCACAGTGAGAATGAAGGGCAATCATGGCCCCAATCTAGGACCACACGAAGTTGAATATGACAAAACCAGATAAATGAAGGCCCGTTTTATTCTTGGGGGATTTTTTTTCTGAGGTAAACAGATATTTCTTAGTGAGTTCATACTTGTAATAGTTGGTTAGTAAAAGGCACTGCCTGTTCTACAGTTATTCTGACATTCAGTAAAAAACAAACCCAAATTGAATTAAAATTAATTTTATGTATCAATTTTTTAAATCATACAGAGCTTCTGGGATTTCACTGTGGAAATGCCATGGCATTGTACTGCAAGAATGAAAATGTTCTCTCTCAAAGGTATTCCCATTAACATCCTAGTGACAAATAAATTATGTCATTCAAGGCTGACCAGAGAAAACAACCTAATGCCATTCCACATCCTCCACCTTTTTTTATTTTTTCCTGTCACGAAAAATGCAATGATTTTAAAACAAACAAAAATACTCCAAACCCATACCAGCCATCGGGCTTCCTTGTCTGCTGAATGTTTTCTGTACTGCTGCTGTTCAAAGAAAGCTGCACATCCCTGAAAGAGAAATACATAAAACCCCATTCTTAGCAAGAAAAAAAAGGGACAGTTTTTTATGAAACACCACTTTTTTGTCAGAACAGCTATTCCATTTGCAAATCAGAATAATTATCTTGTTCCTTTGCCCCATACTAAGGACCTCAGTAACTCGCAAGACAAAGCTTGTCAACTGAGATCAGAACAAAAAAGTGTAAAAACGTACACTAAAATTCTATGCATCAAAACAGTTGTTTTTTTCTTCTCTTTAAACTAGTCCTACAGTGAGTAGCACTGTCCTTGGTACTGTAGGTTTAAAGACCATTTAAATAAACAAAAATAAAATTTGTTTCTTTTACAAGGGATTTTTCTCTCTAACCTAGACTTGTGAGATTTTCATACTCAATTTCTGCCTTTTTTTGATTGTTTGGTATTTTCTTTTTTAATATTTTAAGATAATGTTATTTAACATTTAAGCTTCATTTTTTTCCCTGTTTTTACTTTCAAAAAATGAAAACTCATTTAATTCTCAAGCTATTTACAGATTTATAATAATTTCCATTTCAATCCCAAAGAATAAGTCATTCAAACTCAGAGCACCTATAATTTTTTATTTTGAAGTAAGTTATATTTTAAAATAATAAGTCTATCACACACTCTCCAATCCATAAATATGATGTAGCATTTCCTGACTGAATTTTAATTAAAAATTGGGATTAAAAATAAAGAAATATTAATCCATTTTTAACAAGACACTAATTAATGGAAAATTAAAATTATGAATATATCAGCTTACAAATTGATATTTGGCATCATAGCAAGAAGAGCAGTTATCAATCAGAATGGATTACTGGCTTTAGTCTAACCTGGCATGCAAAAACCTGCAATTTCCAGAGCTTGTCGGGCTTGTTATATTATTTATTCTAGTCAAACCACAATGTCTACTTTTGATGGTGAGCCAAACAAGGTTATAGAAAGTGCCTACCAATAACTTTCCCCTTCAACCTGATTTACATAGGTAGTAGAATTGGACTGAAAAATCCTGACTTTACATTACACAGACACAAACTGAAAATTAAAAATATGGCCTTAAAACATCCAAACACCATGGGATGCACTGATAATTTACTTTAGCAGTTTTCTACCTCCAACTGTATCTGTTAAGATTTCAATGCCTAAACAGACACAAAGGACAAAATCCTTTCCCCTGAGTTTCTCTTTCATAAGTGCTGCACAGAAGCAGTCTCAGCTGTTCATAAGGTAGCTGAACACTCACCAGACTTACTCATCAAAGCTAAAGTGCAAAAAAATTCTTCATTTTTGGCAACATAAAAGCATTAGACATTTTGTCTTTGGTCACTACTTGTGCTGCTTCAGTAGCTGGAATTCTGAAGATCTTTCCAATCCTTCCAACAACAAATATTTAAGAAACAGCCAGCCTGGTTTTTAGGTGGACTTAAGGAGCTGTATTGGAAATTAGTAAGATCTCCTGAACTAATTTCAAGTAGTTTGCAGATTCCAATCCATGACTGTTGCCAGTATTTCAACCACTGCTTCTTTGACTCACGTTGCTCAGCAAAATGACTGTCATTACAAAAAGAGATAAACCTGAAGTATCTAGTACAGGAAAAAAACCAAAAGTGTCACCATGTGACAGAATCCAAAAGCACAGAAGCTTCTGGGTTGATATTGATTAGTATTTACAGTAAAAAACTAGACTATGGAGATGCTTCTGTGGTTGACAACCACCTTCTAACTTGAAAGAAGTAGGTCACCCATGGTGGGATGAAGCTGCATTCAGCACAGTCCTACAGATTGGAATTTTCAGTAAACAAAAACTGATGTTGCCCTACTGACTCCAAGGGGCAGTTGATGTTGGGCTGTACCCAAAAATACCAGCTTGAGATCTGGATCTATGAACTCACTATTTCAAGGATGTTAGCTTCTTCCTAAACATGCATCCAGCATCTTCATGATTAGGTCATAACCAATCTCCCTGAGAGTTCAAATTTATCATTCCAAAGCATAGATTTCATTAAATAGTATACAGATATTCCACATGATCTTAGTTAGAAGGCCATGCAATTAGTGATGAGTTAGTTAATTAACGGTGGATGTTGCAGCAGGTGGCAATCTACTCCAGCTGGTTCAGCCACCTGCTATTTGCTTCATGTTAGCACCGTTGCCCTGTACCTAACACTTGGAGAGTTATCTCAAACTGCAATTGAAGACATGTCCTTTATGTGCAGTCCCTTTATTGGAGAGAAGGGTATGAAACACCACTCCAAATTCCAAAACACTTCTTTTTATAGAAATGCTTTTCAAATTTTGCATTAGCACTTCAATGAGGGGAAAAAATATCCTCTATCAACCTGTTGCACTTATATCAATAAACTTGTAATTTTCAAATAGAAATTTCCTTTTATAGAAGAGCACATACATATTAATGATGATACTATGTATATCTGGGAGAGAGAATTGGGGGGAAAAAAAAATCTTTCTTTGCCCAAAATATGAACCCATTAAACATTAAAGCATAAAGTCTATGTTGTCAGTAATAATCACTGTGATTCATCTAATGGATGAGTTTACTTATCAAAAATTAAGAGTTAAGATCATGGGTTCGTTCATTCAGGGACACACTTCTTAGAGGAAGCAATTTCTAAGTCTACCATGAAAATTATTGCCCTGAAAATTGTTCACTAGAGCCATGACATTCCCTTCTGCCATGGACTGTGGACTAGAAAAAGTAGGAAACCATTATAAATTCAAAAGACATCACTAGATCTCTAGACAGAAAAGAAGGAGACACAAACTCAGGTAATTCAATTTGTACATATAAAATAGTTGTTTAAACAGTGACAGTCAACTGTAAAAATGATGTGTGAGATGATGAAAAACATTCAGCAAAATACCAGTCATAAAATCAATCCTGTCTAATTATCCCTTCCTTCCCAAGATACTATTTCAATAAAAATTCTGAACTAGTGATAGAGAAGCCACCTCCATCCCTCATCAAATAACGTTTGAATATTTACTGATCACTTTTTCTTCACTGCTTCTCTTGGTCTAAGTACTTAAGATGCCACAGTCAACCACCCAGTATGTAAGGATTAGTTTGTGCTGGTTCATCATGGAAAGAATATAATAAAAGAATAATTAAAAAACTTACTGATTGTGTGTTTTAGTTAGTTTTTTTTCTTGACTAAATGAAAAATTAACATTAAATTTATTTCTTTCCCAAAGAGAAATTCATCTTCCAGGTGAAGCAGCATCCTAAGTCTCCTCAGCAGGCAAAAAAAGATCAAAAAAGAGATAGGATTTAAAAAGATAAAAAAAAAATAAAGGTCCATAACAGTGAAGCTATGGTTTACCCTCTCCTTCTCCATTTTGTTCAAGAGTCAAAGTTTTGAGATGTAGTAAAATATATATTCATCAACTTGGAAAAGAGAAAACTACTGTGATCCCCCTTTTTTTTTTTTTTTTTGAGCTACTGAACAGAACAGTGGATGTTACTTAAAAATGTACAAGAAGCCCATATTTTCTCCTGAAGTTAGAATGTATATTTTAAAAATCCATCAATTTTTATATATAAAGATTCCAGATAACATAGATCTCCGTGCATTTTTAGATATGCTTTTCCAATAGACAGCTATCCCTCATTGTGAAAACTTCACACCCTACTTTTAATCAGTCTGTCACTGCCTTCTCTTACAGGCATTGGATTTCATTATGCCTTTTTGTGATAAATTGAAAATCCTACTGTCACCATTATTTCATTTTTCATTGCTGAGGAATCCCATTCTATGTCACGTGCTCTTTAGCTGGAAAGTGTTGTATAGATGGGAGGGAGAAAAGTGAAATAACCACTCACCACACTATATGACAGCTCATCCTGGCCAAACAATAAACTCCAGTTACTGGAAAAGCACATTAATAAAAAGACAGACCTTGAAAGGGTAGCCATTTCAGTAATGATATGGTAATTATTAAGCTAATAATACCATATTTGTATGGAGAAGTACTACACAAATTTCATGAAAGCATGAGACCATGTCAGATTCCCCTAAATCTAAAAATTACTTGAAATTACTGTAGACTGAAGAGACTGTTCTTCCTGATATCTGTGAGTGTATCTATTTATTGAAATGTCTCACTTTTTATCATCTCTCAATAGCATAGAACCCATACACTATTAGATGTTTTAATGTTTATTTTATAATGTGATCATGTATATTATCAGAGAAACTCCACAGTTTTGGAGAAAATTATCAACAGTTTGAGGAAAAAAATGTTTTTCTTAGATTAACTCTTCACTGGATCATTGTGGGTCACCACCATCAACATTCTTCTGTCTCAAGAAAGATCAAAAAAACCTGTTCTAAATTTCAATTGCAGCCTTAGATTTTGTGATGCTGTCACTGCCTTAGCAACTGCGAAATGGTATGATATGTATTTGATAGAAAAGAAATGGATAATAAATGGAAAATAGATGCACTATATTGATAGTATAGTTCAAATGAGATGTCTAGAATTCTTCACAGTACTTTTCTGACAGGCTGGAAGTGGAAGAAAATGCTAGTATAATGTCAATTATTCAGCATGACAAATTAAAAATTGTTTTCTCATTTGACATCATTGTCAGTCTGAGTTTGAGGATTAAATCAGTTATTAAGAAACTTATACACATTAAGGCATATAGCTGTAAAATATGGCTGCCTGTCACAGATTCTTCTGAAGCAGTCAGCTACACTGCATACAGAATTTCAGTGGGAAAATTACCTTAAGTTCCAAGAGTTCAACTGCGCTCTATCCAGGATGTGAGAGGAGTTTTTGGATAATTAATGAAACCATTGGCACAGGACACCAAAAGGTGAAGTGCACTGAAGGACAATAGTGTGAGAATTTTAGTAATCAGCAATATTGTTTAATTGCAGCCACAGATGCAGCATGAGGGCTAAGAGAAGAGAGACTACAAATACTATGGGGACACTAACTGAGATATAGCAGGAAAAGTTCAAGACCTGCTCATGACCTCAAGCTCAAAAACATTGATACTTTTGGACCCAATCATTCTTTCCTAAACATCTCATCTCTACAATGATAAGTTGCTCCCTTATTCATGCACTTAGAGTGGGAAAGATCAGACCCTCTGGCCTTTGCCATCTTTTCCAAATCTGTCCATTTATCTGACTCTTTTTTTCTTCCTAAGGGCAAATTTCAATTATAAATACAAATACATGAGATAATTTTTTACAGTTCTGTCAAATGATTAGCTGGTTGATCAAAATAACTTTTCTTATTTATTTAGATGAGGAAAATACAGATCAAAATCAATCCTTACATATTTAAAAGGCAAACTAGCTTGGCCACATGGGTATGCAAGGTAATTTGCCAGTCTGCACATATGTAGCTCTTAACCAGACAAAAAACATTCTGGTTTAACCCATAAGACATGGGAAAACAGAAAACACACTCTAACAGTGGAGATTATAAAGATGAGGGAACTTGGAATGACTGCAGAGACACAGGACATATGAAATAAATTCATAGGAAACTAAGGTTCACAGGCTCAGATGCCCACTATTTTGATTTGGGGTCTCAATGTACGTTAGAGCTTCACAAAGTTCAATGTCAGAAGGACATATTCCTAGTTATTACTGGATATTGCACATTACCCAAGCACTAAGTGATCAACCTGGACATTACTAATGTCTACTGAGGACTAGATTCCTGTATTTCACAGAATGACCTAAAAATTACACTCATGCCCAAGGATGCTGTAGTGGCTTGGAGTTTCTAGAGAGAGGTATGCCAAAGTTTTCTTCGGATAAAGAATTATTTGGTGGTAAAGAAGAGGGCAGACTGCATGGAAGTGCTGAAGGGCCTTATGATTACTTCACCAGTAAGACAGGTTCTGAGATGACCATTACCATTAAGGAGTGAGATCTTTGGGATAACTGCTGAGGTCCCTACTAACTGCTGCCCTACAGCTCTGCTCCCACCTCGCACTGGCATAGGTGCTCCCCAGCATCAGCTGAGTAGCTGCTACTTGCTCAGATACTCAGTTAAAGTGACAAGGTCTCTGTCCTTTCCAGCCAAAGTTTCTCTCTTGTAATTGCAGGTACAGCCCAAACTCCTTTTTCTCATATATATACTATGGACAAGTTACTATGGACAAGTTAAAACTGGTTGACTTATTACTATTCCAAGATAAACTCTGCTAAATCTGTGACCTGTTAATTGAGTAATTCAGATCATCCTTCAAAATGGCCTTTCCTCCTTTATTTTCTTGCTATCCTGGCAGTCATGGCACTGTTCTTTGTCATTCCACAAAAGAAAAAAAGCAAGATGAAGGAGGAAAGAAAATAGAAATACTACATTTAAAAAAGAAGTGAAAGGAGTCAGGTTGCTATTCTCAAGTATCTCAAGGGAAAGTAAGCTATATCCTGTAAATTTGGAGAAAACACTGAAAGGGAAACTGAACAGATTTTGTTGAAGGAAAGGAAACTTCTCATGTTGTACAGAGCTAATTTTCATGTTGTACAGAGCTAATCAAAAGCCCTAATTCCTGTGATCCACAGCCTCTGTTGTTTGTTGTAAACTGCAAAAAGCAGCTATTTGACCACTGTAAGAAAAGTAATTCATCTAGGCTCCACAGAGTTGACTGAGGACCATTTTTTGTCAAGGACGCATGAGTTGAGATTCACCAGTTTCTTGCTAAGCGTAAGAAATGCAGTCACTGAGCTCATTAATTCCTGAACACTCACTATCTTAATGATAAAAGTGGTGCAACATTTAGGTCACCTTTAGTCTGAAGTTGGCATTTGCCTTGCAATTAGATTAATGGACACTCAGGGAAAGCTCAACAAATGCCAGAATCCAGTGAAATTGAAAACACTTTGGTCCCCACTAGAAGTTTATATCTCACCAGGAAAAAGTGATTGGTTCGTTGGTGGCCATAAGAGATTGTGTGGGCTTGTGTTTCCTTGGCTTTTCTTCAGAGAAATAGCAGTCTTCCCACACCTTTTTCCTGTACACAAGTAATGACAAAATCTTCACTCCTTGATGGTTGTTCTCCTGTCTGAAAAGACTGAAGGGAACAATCTTGCTCCAAGGTCTATGATCCTGATTGTAACATGGGAAAGAAACTCACTAAAGAAAAAAACCAACTTGTCATCTTCATTAACAGGAGACATATAGGTCTTCCTCAAAAATAGGAATGCAAGTACTAACACAACACTTCAGTCTGTGAGGGAGGATTGTGCAGCCTCATAGCCAATCTGCACAGAATGATGTGAAAGCACACTCAGCATAAGATGGCGCTACTGGAGAGGGCAACCTCTCTCTTCTCCAGTAAACCCGTCTGCAAATGCTAATTAATAGTCCTTATGATCTCAGACTGAGAGGTATGAATAAGGTCTGTGTAGACTGTGCTATCATAAAGTACAAGGTCATACTCGTAGGGATTAATATCAAGACTATCCAATCAATGCTGATGTCTCATCAGTTAGAAAAAATAAATGGGAAAGACTCAATGTGCATTTTTATTTTTCATTGAGAGAATGATGATTAGCAATTAATTTGGTGTGAACAAGAAAAAGAAAATGCATTATTAGGATGTAAAAAATGAGGTAGTTCTAATGGTGATATAAGAGTACTAACAACTTTATACAAGGCTCTATCTAGATTACAGCACATAATTCTGGCCACCTACATTTGAGGGAAATTTATTCAAATGGTAATAAGAGGAAGATACTGGCTACTACGATACTCAAGGAAACTTAGAAACCATTGTATAGACTAAAAGATTTCACGTTGATTAGCCAGGACAGCAGAGGTAATACAGATTTCTTTAGATACAGCAAAGAACTGAAAGGTAAGAGAATTGTAAAAGCTCAAGGTCACTGCTGGCAAGGGAACAAAGCAGCACTGCTTGGCCCTAATGGAAAGTGGAGAAAAAGCCTGTAAGCACGAAAAGTTCTGCAGCAGCCTGCTTGAAAAATCATCAAGGAAAAGCTCACTCATTCCAAGGTGGAAAAGAGAGGAATCCCATAAACCTATTAAATCATGATAACGTAGGTCCTGCTCAATCCCACGTTACTGCAAAGCTTTTTAGTCTGCTGACTTCTACTTATTTCTGAATCTAGTTGACCAATAGCTTTGAAAATATCTGGAGAGTGGGCAGACCCACAGGAAGCCTTGTTTGTGTAGTCCACCATAGTGAAAACCATTCATGTCACTAAAAAACTTGGTATAGAACTCAATAAAAGACATTAAGCAAAGAAAAGCATATAGAAAGAAAGCAGTTTGCTCAGAGGATAGAGAACGCAACTGGTAATCAGAGTGGCTGGCTCCAGTTAGGTACCTCCTGATTAGAGACAGAGAAATTACTCTTTCTTACATGTATTTAATTTTTTTTTGTAAAATAACATCAGTAACATCATTCAGTACTCATAAAAGTGATGACAAACACTAATACGTTGGAACTAGAATATGTTTTATAAAATCATTTTAGAACAAAGGATGGTTTATTGTCATTCCCACCACATACTACTAACACTTTTTTCCTTCTTCTGGGAGAGGTAAAGAGTGTTTAACATCCAAAATCAGATAAACCAATACCTTCCGAGTAGTGATAATTAAATCATGTTTCATTTTGGTAATTCTATTTTTAAAAGGATGATACGATATATTATTATGTGTTTGTAAAATGTATTGTACTACGAGAGCAAATGGATTTTTGTTTTTCTTGTCTTTTTAATAATCATTTGAAAACCAAATGGATAATATGAACCCTATAGCTGCCTAAAACAGTAAACATACTGGATTTAGTGACATAGGAGGTGTCTTTCAGATTCACATTCAAAAAATATGTTTGTGTGCAGACATGGCTTTTGAGCTGTCATGTGAAAGCCCACAAAATGAAAAGTGCTATCTACTATAAAGTGATAATGAGGGCAATTAGCCCATTTTTATTGGATCATTTGAAAAATAGATAAGGGAAGTATTTGATATATGCTTATTTAACTTTCTCTGAGGAGCCTTTCACATTTTCTTATTATCTTTTGTGTCTACCTAAAACGGAGAGAATTTTTTTCTTCAACCCACCAAAGTCTTACTGTAATGCTGTTTCAGTATGACTATATTGAGCTTGAATAGTTAAATAGCATCTGAAGAGACTGAAAAAAATAAAGGCTTTGCTAAAAGGTTATAGATCTACTGTACTCTGTATATTACCTTACCATAAGTAAAACTATGCTTCTTTTAATCAAAATATGACAAGGAGGGCACATCCAAATTGATATATGGAGAATGTAATCCTACAAGCTGTCAGAATCACAAATAGAGAAGATGAATTTTAAAGAGAGAAAAGCAAACATACTCCATGTGAGAAAGGTTACACTGAAAGGACTAATCTGACTTTTTAGAAGAGCCTGGAATAGATATTACATTTTGACCTTAGAGCGTGTCGCCAGTTGTTTTTCAGAAAGAATGTAACAAGTCCTAACAGTCTTTATGCTTTTCAGCAGCAAAACTCATCTCAAAACATCTAGCTTGTCATCTCTGCAACCTTGCCCTTTACATACAGAGCTTCTAGGTGAAAATACTTATCACTACAGATTCCCGTGTTGCTTTTGGCTGAGAAGTCAACAACAAATTCGTGTTACCTTAGCGTTTTTCTTCCTTTTGATATCTTTGAGACACATTTTATTTTACACAACAAGGCTCCTCCTAGTTTCACATTTAAAAACCAAATTTTGCACCTGCAAATTCAGATGCACCATAGGTTTGTTTTACAATTAGTGCCTAGGTTGAACACATATAAAGAAAATTGATCTCCCTTATCAGTAACAGGTGCAACCACAAGTTATTCTTAAGTTTCAGTACATGTGGATTTACAGCTAGTCTACACATAACAAGTTTACTAAAGAAAGAGTATTACAATAAACAGCATCCCACACAGCTTGTGTTCCAGCTGCTTCGTCTTTATTTACCAGACCCCATACCTACTTTTCAGCTTGTATAACATCCTGAGAAACCCACAGACAGAATAAAGAAAAGCATGTGTGTTTATCTTTGCAACTAGTCAGTAAAACGCAGCTATAATTTTACAGATAAAAATAATTTCCTCCTGAAGAGTGTGGTAAAATTGCACTTTTCTGATTTTAGAAAGAAGAGACTGGGCGACTTGCAATTTAGTTCTAGTTTGCCTAAACACTGTATCTAATGTTAATTGAAGAGTAGATATTATTTGACAACACTGTAGGAAATCTGGCTGGATTCCAGGCAAAGAGGGAGGTGATAGAGCTGTTTATTTTGCATGAGCTACTCTGAAAAAAATATCCTACTAAATTCAAATGACTTTTCACTCTGATAATCCAAAAATGGCCAGAAGATCATGAGGGAAAAGCCATTTTGCTATTTCAGAATTAGCACCTGTATTTTGTATTTCCATAGAAGTGAGAGACAGGAACCAATTAGGAAGTTACATTCTATTTGTCATCATTTATGAACATTCCCAGCCCTTTCCTGCAATAAAGCCCCACATACATAATGCAAGAGGAGAATTCTTACAGATAAAAGGAGCTCAGAATAGCAAAGTACTGTCTCAAGGAAGTGACTCTGAGATCAATTTACACAAGAGAAGGGCAGGGGGGTGTATTTGTATTTTTTCTTTGGTTCTTTTCTTTTTCATTTCAGTTCAAGATGTTCCCTGGTTACTGCGACAGATATTCAGCACCATGGAGTGATGGGTCTTACACATCTTCTTCTATTAGCTGAGTTCCCCTATGCTTTCCTATCCAACAAAATAAATCCCCTGTTTCTTCAAACAGGTCACTGAACTATTCAAGAATAAAGCTCCCAAATCACCTTCTCAACACGTCATTCATCTAGAGCCACAAGTGACCGCTCCAGTCAGCAGCAGATAATGGGGGAAAAAAATCTATGCCCTCTCTTAAATGGAATAAGTGAGAGGAGTAGCTTTAGTTAAACAGTCGGACTGTAGTTTCAGCAACGATTTTCGCTTACAATCAATTGGCTGCTATTGCTGGTAAGGACCCAGGGATACATATTTCCTCAAACTGTTATAACTTTTTCATCAAAAGAAAGCTTTATGCATGCAAGATCCCCCCCAAAATCTTCAATGTTATCTGATTAATTCAAGACTTATATTTGTACTTTAAAAACGACAAAATACCTAAATAAATAAATAAATAAATAAATAAATAAATAAATAAATAAATAAATAAATAAATGGGGGGGGGGGGAAGAAGAGAATTCTTCAGCTAGGATTATGTGATGTGTCAGACTGCAGCAGGTCCAAATGACCACACAGGAATCTGACATACTTCTAGCAATTCAGAACTTAAACACCCTAAAAGAAAGACCTGCAAACCAGCAAACAAACATGACTGGAAGGTAAAATTCTTAAAAGTTGTATTTTTTCTGTGCTTTTTCATGTTTTGTTACATGTAGGAAGGTCTGTAGAGAAGGATAATGGAGGAACATCAACTCACTAAAACTGCTTGATAAAATAATTTTTTTTAGACTTCTGTACAATGCTGAGAAAAGCAGGCAAGTAACTAACATCCATTGCTGTCAGATATTTCACCAGTAGTCTGCTATTCAATCTCCTTTGATATTTTAGGAAATTTATCATTCTAACATCCTTGCAGGTTAAAGAACTGCTATCAGCCCTCTTGGAACAAATAAGCAGATAGAAAAACAAATTTCTTACAAAATAAGAAGAATATGTTGAAGTTAGGAATGAAATCTAAATTTCCTTAGCCAAAGCTCAGCATTTTAACCTCTGACTAGATGGCAAGTTCAAAAGCATTTTCTTGTCTTTATCAGTGCTCCTACATCAAAACCAGCCTCAGATTGCAAAGTATTCATAGCCATCAGAGATGGACTGCATTGCAATACACTGAAAATTATTCCGTTTAGAAACAAAATGGTTAACAAGTAAGTTTTGCCATGCTAATACATCTGAGATGATCAAGATAAGACTTCTAATATTCTGCTCAGCAAGTGCCCTTCAACAGAACTAGCTAGATACATATTGAAAAAAATTTGGCTTTTTAAGCAGGTATTGCAATCAAATCACCGTTAAAGGGAACTAAAACCAAACCAACTAAACAAAAAAAAACCCATCACAAAGTATTTGTTTATTAATTTATTAGCACAAAACCAACAGAAGAATTAAGATATACCTATAATTCTGAAAATTTTTAAAACTCATTGTCTCAAAACTAATTTGATAAAATCATGGGAGAAAAATTTCACAATGAATTTTATTAGATGTTGTTCACTAAAACAATCTGGAAGACTAGATGAGAAAGAAGTAAGAATCATTTTGTGTTTGCCTTATTCATATGCTAAGATGATGTCAACACATTTGTACTGTCTATTTTTGAAGAGTTTGAATTAGAGACATCTTATGTGTGATCAGCAACAAAATTCTTTGTACAAACTGTGTACTAGGCTCTCAGCACTGCTTACATCCGTCTAAAAAAACATAGAATGAATTTCAGGGCCACACAATCATACGTTAAATATGACTAGTTTTAGAAGACCTGAAGGACTGAGTTATTGGATAGCTCATTAGAAGGACACACTCTGAACTATAAAGGTTATAAAAAGACATATCCAAACTCTCCAGCAGTTGCTTTCATGAGAAATTTGTAGTGAAAAGTCACTAAAGAACCTGACTTCTCCCCTGCTCCAAATTACCATGCAATTGTGCAGTATCGTGCCCAAATTACAGGAGATATTAACAATAAGAAAATTAGAACAGCTACAAAAAGTTAATAAAAATCACAGAAGCAGCAAGGTTAATGTTATATTTGTGATCTTCTAGACAAGGTGAAACAACGAATACAGGACAAATAACACTCTGTATGCATTGCCATAAATTATGTTGTACATACAGGCAAACATCTAGGCAGATACACACGTACATATGCATGCCTAAAGGCTTTTTCCTTGCCTGTAATATTCCTCCTTACATATTGGGGGAAAAAAGTCAATAATCCATAGACTTATAAAAGCAAAGATAGCCAGTAACTAAATCCCATTGATATTCAACAACTCATATTGATGTAAAAGAGGAGGAACATAGTGGTGGACAAAGCCTTAAGGTCAATATTTTTTTACCTAAACGACTGTAGCTCACCTACTTCCAGTAAGGTAGGCAGCTGGAAGAACTATCCCTTTGAAGCTCAAGTATCTCATTCTCTTTACCTCCTTGTAAAGAGAAATAACACATTTGACCTTTTCTTCTTCTAATAGTTTATCTCAGATCTCTAACAGTTAAAAACAGAAATAAAAGCTAAACTGTCTATAGACTACAACATAAAAGAACAGTCCAGTTCTTCACTGTAAGGGTGAGTCTCTAATGGCCTATCAATCACAAGAAAATTAAAGCCTTTTCAAAGTAACTTTCATGCCCTGTTCAGGCTGGTAGAATAGGGTATGAATTTTGTTCAGCATTTATGGAGGTTAAACATGTTTTTGAAATAATTTCAGTGGGTTATAGATTAACACCAAACAAAAAAGTTCCTTTTTTCAATAAACATTGGGAAGGCAACACAAAGTCTTTGTGTTTGGGGATCACGTCATGTGATGTAGAAACACATGTCACATGGTTAGGAATAATGGAAGTGAAAAAACCCCAAACATTACAGCTTGGATTTTCCTCTTTGCCTTGGCTGCACTAAACAAAATTAAGCAACATCTGGTCATGTGAAATGAAATTACTGGTCTTATCTAGGCCACAAATTTCCCATCACAATAATAGATAGTGACTCATCTTCACCATCCTCAAATTAATTTCTTCACTTCATGGTATAAATACTCCAAAATCACTGGTTGAAACAGACAGTCTAAGAGGGAGGTGAGCAGATCTCATCACAGACAGTGGTTCAAGTTAAAGGTCCTTTATCAAAATTGTAGATAAGAATAGAAGACATACTCCACAGGAAGGTGTCAGAGGAGATAAAAGGACCTGTATCTTCTATTTATTGTATTACTTAAACAATTTAACAAAACTATATATTGGCCATCCTGCATGCCCCCTCTGGTCCCAGGACTCCAGGTCCTCAAGGCACTCGCAGTAACTTGACTCCTAAGCACTCTAGGCTGAGATCTGCTCGATCTAGAAACAATTTCTAACATTTCCCTCATACTTCCCTCCCAGAACAACGTTCATTCAACATAATGGGATGCTGGATTTATGCACAACTTTCTCCATTCAGGGCGGCAAACAGGAAGCCTTACATTGCACAGTAGGGATGTCCTGGTCCAGCATTCCAAATTCAAGCCTCAGCTCCTTCCCTAAACACATCAAATAAGGCCCTTTTCTGCAGTGTTAGTCATTCTCCTGCCAGCCATCATCCTCTGTTGTTCCACTAGACCTCATTTAAAATAGGTCAATAACTTTCTGCATAGCTTTTCATAGTTTCATGTCCATCTTTAAAATGATTTTTTGTTCAGCTGATGCCATGTACCTGTATTTCCTATATTTGTACTTTGCCCTGTCAGCATTAACTTCCTGGGCACAAATTTTCAGTCCTTTCAGAGTACAATCATTCTGCTTTTTATGCTATTATCTTACTGCTTGTCAGTCACATTCTGACAGGTTCCCCTTTGATTCGATTGCACAGCAAAAGTAATGAGTTGATAAACTACTACTCAGATTTTTGGGCCATCTTAGTTTTACATTAATCTTTATGCTTGTTTAAAAAACAAAACCAAACCATCTTAGAAGAGACTTCAAAGATTTTTCCACTGTTCTTACTCAGTTTCCTTGTGATCTGAGTTCATCACCCAGGCTGTGAGGACAGGTTTTCAGTGTAGATCTAGGGCACAGGTTGCTCCATTGCCTTCCAGATTCTTTAGCTAGATCTACAGTAGATCACAACACAAAGTTTTTTGAAAGTTCAGAACAATTTTCCCAGCTTTGTGATCACTGCTTGGTTAAACTTCACCCACCTAGCCATGCCCCATCCTCATAGAGAAACACTGGACCATTCTTTACAATCTGTATTTTCCAATTTTTCCTGTATTACTGTTGTTTTGAGAACATCAGCAAAAATATTACTGCTCATCATGAAATAGTAGTGCAACAACATCACAAAATGTACTGGCCTTTCCACTCAAAATACCAGTCTGAATGTTTCACTGAATTGCTGTTTCTCTACAGAAGATCTAATGTTAGGGCAACATAATAGAAAAAATACTGTAATTTTTTTTTCCCTTAGTGAGTGCATACTTCAAGTTGAGATTATCTTGGATTTTAATGTTAAAAGACAACATAATTATGAGTAGTAAACACTGCCACTAAACCTAGAAAAACAGCTTTTCCTGATCAATATTGCTTCTTTTTTTTCTGTCCCAAGCACTTCTGTTTTCCTATCATTAATTTTGCATCCAAAATTAACCTATAGATCAAACATTACTGTTTTGAACAGTTACGGACAGTTACCTTAATAGTCCATCCCACAGACTGGATAATTTGATTTTGGCTAAGTAAAAGACATGTGTTTTGGAGTAATAATATTTTTGATAGGTAAATGATACCTTCTACATTAATAATCCATGATTAGAGTTTGCTGAAAATATTGGTGGAATAAAAACTGAAATTCAAAACATTTTCATTAAACAACCAAAGCTGTATGTGGCAAATTCTAAAACTGTAGGTCATTTAGGAAGTTCTGCTTCAGAGCTACTTCCTGGAAAAAAAGTTTTAGAAAGAAACCTTTATTCCTTGCATGAACACTGGCAGAAAGGACATGAAAAAACCCCACAAAACCAACAGTCTCTCCTTTTCAAACATATCTCATTGGTAAGATGTCCCTCTTCTCTGCAGAAAGACATTTGCAGCACCACCCTTACTAGAGCATTAGAAACAGAACTTCTCTTGAGGTAATTGAAGTCCCTAACAAGCATCATCCCAATGAACAAGGTGTATCACTTGAAAAAATATTTTTACAGCATTTTTCACACATTGTATTATTTGAATAAATAGAGGGTATAAACAAAACACACTTGTAGCTTTCATCCATCCTGCTGTAACAGCTAGAAATACTAAAGAAGCTGTGGCTATGTATATAGAACCCCATGCCATCTGCTCTTTTTGTGTAAGTCACATCTTTTTTCTGTAACTAACATTTGTGCCACTTAAAGCACATAGAACTTCAGGAATCGAACATACCAGTCTTACATGTAGTTGTAGTGGTGGACTCTCATTATGACACATAAAATCTTCAGTATTCAAACTACTTATGCAGAACACTATTGACAACCCACAAGGCTCTTCTTCCCTAAGGTCATTAGGCACTTAGGCATTTCCCACTCCAAAATCATGTTTAGCACCACGCATGTTAATGTAACTCCTGTGATCACATATTCTTCTTGTGTAAACAAGGTACCCAAAAATAAGGGCTTTTTAGATGTTAAAACTGCAACTTCCTAAAAATATTTCATACGAAAACTTTCAACAAGCACAAATTAAAAAGCCACTAATTGCTTACTTCCAGTTGGTTGAATTAATTACTATTCCAAAAATGCATATGCTCAGGGAAAAAAAAAAATCAGCTTTTTGACAGTTTGATCTAATACCCTAATACAATATGCACCAATGCCACATGATGAATGGAAAACTAAACCAAAATGGAAAATACATGAGAATAAGATTGAAAAGATAAATTAATTTCTTATTTGAACATATCCTGTTAAAAATTATACCAAAATGCTGCTTCCTAAGGTTAGTTGAATTCTGTATATACAGACAGTAATGAAGATGCACACAGAATCCATCAAGTTTTTTTCTGCACAAAGCCTGAAGTATCTTTTTCAATTGCAATAATTGCATGTTGTAAGCATTGTCCAATGCAGGAAGAGAGAGAGAAAAAAAAAAAAAAAAGACTACTAAGAGCATTTTAAATGCTTAAGTATCACCCTGGACAAAGTAGATTCTCTCTCCCAGTTTCTTGAACATGGATTTTAAATAAAACTGGTAAGTAAAAGCAGAAAAGTAATGAAACAACCACATAAATACCTTCTTTAGAGACATATACAAGTTTTGATACTAAAGGATTAAAAAAAAAAAGGTAAAAGGGAGGAAGAACCTTCTCTCTTATTCTGAGCAAGGGCAAGGGTGACTCTTCCAGTCCTATAAGTCAGCTACAGTTTGGTAGTTTGCCATTGACAAATTCCCCTCCAAATAAGTGGACAAAACACTTTGATAAAAGGCTAAGAGATATCTATCTATAAAAAGATATATAATACATGCATAAGAAATATATATACAATACATCAATCAAAGAAGAGAGAAATCTCTCTCTTCATTAGAAACCAGGCTTGTCTTTCCACACAGACCTAAGTATTTGCTATATTTGAGCTTTGTTCCTTGGCGTTCATCTCCAGGAACTATTTATCTGATTTTCCCATTGTCTTCTTACATACCTTGCTAGCAGGGAGGAGGAGGGGAACATTTTCCTCAGCACATTTTCATGATCTTTCGTGGTTTGAGTTCTGCCTCTCCTATCCCTTTTGGTTTTATCTTAGTGCAGCATGGTACATGCAGCAGGTTCTGAAGCAACTAACAGAACAGCTCCACTTCAGTGCTCATCAATAGCTGGACCTTTTTCTACACATCAGTGTTTGTTACTATCACATCATTGCCCTCAGTCCAAGAGATCTCCCATGTTCTTCCCATGCTGCTTCTAATGATTCTTGAACTCCTGACATAGCAGCATTTTATAAGTCCTGAAAGGATAAAATACGTTTTAGAGTTGGAAAAATCAACACCATGTCCTACCTACATATTTCAAGCTGACAAGAGTGAGACTAACCTCATATAGCTGTACAGCTTGTCTACCTCTGAGCTAGTTTTCCAGGTTCCTTTTACAAACAGCAGAAAGAAGTGGACTCATCTAAGATACAGTTCACTATACTGCATTCTTCAAGAACCCATCTTTATCAACCAGGAAGAGAACTTATACAACAAGCTTAGAAGGCAGTGCCTAGATACCTACATTTATGTTGGGATTTCCATAGCTCCTATGTTTGGAGAGAACACCTCTATGAGAAGAACACTCCAGAAAAAATAATTAGGGATAACCTCAGTGAGCTGCAGCTTGAGCTAATTTCTTATGATAAAACAGGGAGAAAGACACCCCCCCCACCCAACAACCTCCTACAGACCTCTTTCACCTTATTCTGAAGGCCATATCACTGTTCAATGCTGAAGACAATATATCGGCCAGTCTGGAATGTAGTTCTGACACAGTCTACCGAAACCTGCTTTAAATCCAAATAAATATAATGAAAAAAAAAGAAACATTTTGCTCTCGGATGCTTTCCAAGAAGAAAAAGATAGATAAATAAATCTCAGAAAGGCTGATTCAGTCCCATTGAATCTCATTTGGAATTTATCACTTATTCCAACATTACCGTCATGCAAATTTTGACAAAAGCTGTATGTGTGTTTGATTCATTAGCACATAGCTTTGCATTCACCTTCCGTGGGCTGGGTTGGGCTGAGTATGCAGGAATAAAATGCTTGCAGACTGTCAATTAGAAGGATTTATTGCATGCCTTTCAGGAAGAATCTAGACATAACCATCCCCAGGGAAATACTCACAAAGCATGTATTCCTCTGAAACATAGATGCTGGTGGGTGGTAACAGGCTGCTGAGGCTATCTATTTGTTAGTTCACAAAAGCTGATTAAAAAGCTTATTATTGATTTCTTGGGTGAAAATCTGTGATTACCTTCATAGCTACCAGTATTATGTGTAACAGCAAGACACCAGTGTGTGGGCAACAACAGATTTTCATTTTAAGTTAAAGTAGTACCACATTCCAGCTAGGTTTACTTGGAAAACGGTTCCGTCTCATGATGAAGTTTTAATGTTTTAACACTTAAGTTCAATAGATTTTGAGAAACTTGAAAACTACTTTTTTTCCAGAGATAACAAAGAAACCTCTTTAAATGCAAAGAGCTCAGCCATGTGCTCACTTGTGACTATATAAAGAATCACCTTCCCTCTCAAAGCAGGTGAGTGGACAAACAATTCCTACAGCACATTCACTCATTCTTAGCTTTTAAAAAAGTTCCATCCTGTGCTTCAGAAATGCAAACAAAAATTTCATAGAATTCAGTACGCTGTAACAAAGCCTATTCAAGCCAGCAAAACAAAAGTTTATGAACCACTTCTTTTCTTTATGTGGGCAAGCTTTAGGTATATTTTTTTAAACTTGATTTTTGAATGTAATTTTTATCAGATGAAAGAAGCCAAAAAAGGGAAAGACAGACAGAGGCAAGATGAAACCACTTCAGAGATGGCTGTTCATCATGACATTTTTCATATGTATTGAACATAACATAAGTTATAATAAGAGTTATCCTGTCTTTGTTTTGAGTGGTGCTAAAATCTGAAGTCACATTTCTCCATTCTTCCAGATATACTGTAACAATATGAAATTAAAGCTCTTTAAAATGCACCAGGAAAAAAAAAGCTTTGATGTCTATTGTTTTAATTTTCAGCATATTTCTAGCAAATTTAAAAATACTATAGAATTTCATAAGCTGACTCTCATAATTTCAGACCTAAAAATGATGATTACATCAATTTACAACATTGTTTCTGAAATGTAATAACACAATGCACAGAAACTGCAAATTAAGGGGGCTTACAATGAAAATATTATAGATAGAAATCTTAATTAAAAATTTCCCTCATTGTAAGCCACCAAGCATCACAAAATGTTTAAAAATATGAACAATCATCTTAAAAACACATCCTGAAGAATTGTATACCAAATCACCCAAGTGTTTCTGTGCCTGCAGTTTTCTATATTTTTTATTACTTTTTTCTCATACTGCTTCTAATTATCTACTGAAAACAAATCTGGAAAAAAAGACAGTGTAATTCACCTGTATTCATAAGAACTGAACCTCGTGGTTTGAAGTGAAAATGCCAAAGAAGAAACAATGATTAACCAGAAATATAATTTATTACATTGATCGTAGAAAACCAGGGGTTTGTTCTCTAAAATTTTGTGGATTCCATCCACTAACTTGTTATCAAGTTCTTCCAAATAATGCGGTCTACTCCTTAGCTAAGAAATAAATGCAGTGTGCTCTGGCTTGCCTTGAGAATTTTGCATTTTGACTCATCCATTGGCAGTTCCCACTGAGCAAACTAGGCAAGAACCACTAAGATTTGGCTTGTCTGCTCCCTTCTCTCTGCAGGTGTCCCTTGTCTTTCTAGCACCTAATTTTTATAAAACTTTTAGGAAGTTATCGTCTTTTAAAACTGCTGTATTTTATTGAAATTGGCTAATAAATTTCAAAGTTGTTAGAGAGGCCAGGGAACAGCCAACTCTAGAGTTTAGCCATAAAAATCTTCTTTCCCTAAGATGACAGGCTTCTCCATTCCCATTACACTTTGAAGTACATAAAATTACTTCAATTAATCTACCACATTCAGCTTGTGGATTTTCCAAAAAGAGAAAGGAAAGATTTTATATTAGCAGACTTAAGTCCTAACTTTTTTTCAGCTTGAATCAGTAAACTTTAGTACAGTAATAGCTATGATGCTGTTTTTGAACAGAAAATGACCATCCCTTACACAGAATAACAGAAACTGATAAAGCACTCAGGCATTTGGAGTCCTTCATGACAGCATGTAGTGGGTTAGGAAAGTAGTTTTGTCTTGGGAGGAGGGGGAAGGTCATTTTCTTTAAACTTGTTTTTTTTTTTCCTTGAGAAGGGAAACAGTCCCTCCCCAGGTTGTTGCAGGGAGTGACTGCAGGCCTCCCAGGGTCTGCGGGGCTGGGCCGGCCCAGAGCCATGCCTGGCTCCAAGGTCCCCTGGGGTTCTGTTGGGACCATCCCCAACAGACTCAGTCCGTTGGCCCTGCACCCCCCTGGGGGGTGCCAGAGCCCATCCCAGCCCCCGACAGGCCCTGTTCCCCCCTCCTGGGGCTCCCAGAGCCCACCAGCCATCAGCATGGCTGCGGGGGGCAGTGCCAGACCCTGGCAGCAGCAGCAGCTGGTGCAGGGGTCAGGGTTGGTCCCCTGGGCCAGTGCCACCACCTAGAATAGCTCCATGGTGGCAGGGGCAGCCCACAGGCAGTGCCCCCAGGCATCCCCGGCACTGGCAGGGTGGCAATAGCGGCCGCTGTGCCGCAGGTCCAGAGCACACGGCTTTTTGGCAGGAAGCACCATCTTGCTCAGAGTGCTGAAATCTCAGAAAGGGGCTGTGCTGAGCACAGCCGACCAATAAGAAGGCTGCCTGCCTGAGAAGAGGGCCCCAGTTCACATGATATCAAGAGCACACAAAAGCCAGAACCCCAGAAGTCCTGTCTCATTTGGCTGGGTCATAACAAGTAACATCGACTGCCACTCCTCCTGGTCCTTCCTGGTTCCCTTCACCCTGCAGCAGCACTGGACCTCCAACAGCGGCACCAGAACACCACCCAGCTGCAACAGTGTGGTATTTTTTCTCTTTGGGTTCCTGGGGGGAGAGTGCTTCTCACTGTTTTTGTCTTGCAGAGGCACCGAAAGCCGAGAGAGATACCATCTTCGCAGCCGCATTCCTTTCCTTCCCTCTGCTTCTCAGCTCACCAGTCTGTTTAGAAGAGCAGTTTACCATTGTGCGTTTTTTTTCATTTTTGCAGAATATTGTCGGGCCGATGTGTATATCTGTTTAGTGGCTAGTGAGATTCTATAGTTCTATAGAGAACCATAGAAAATAAACCTGTGTTTGCCATTGCATTTCAGTCTTTCATCACCGTTGCGCCCCCTAGTGTTAAAACCGCCACACAGCATTATGTAGATTGAGAAACAAGTCAGTGTCCTCAACATGTTTGCACGCACAAAAGCAAGATATCAAGTTAAACTGAAGAGAATGAAAATCCTGTCTACCATCAGGACAGTCAGCATGGATGGCCTATTGTACATATTACGAACTTATGCATTTATTTGTGGCTCCCAGCATCGCCTACAGTCCTCCTTTCCAGCCTATTGTTAGTTGATGGAGATGGTGTTTTCCTTCTGCTTTAGTCCTGTATGGCTTGGGAAAAGTCCAGGTTGATTTCTGCCACATTTTTAATCCTGCAGTATGCTGAAGAGTTATTATCTCATAGACAAACAGTCCCCACCATTCTTTTCATAACACTGTGTCTTCTAAGAGGAAGACGCTCAGGATGCTCAGGACATGGCAAGTCAGAAAATGTGAAGTGTTAATGAGAAAGAGAAGCAAAATGTGAGGAAATATGAACTTTGAAGTGAAACTTAACTGATCTCAAAAAGACTGTCTAAAGGAATTAGAGAGAAAAGGTTTATTAACAATCAACGAGATGGATACCATCCCTTTTTATTCCCTCTCAGGGTTTTTTATTTAACTTTTTCTGTTTATCTACTATATTAAAACCTCTTACTCCCAGGCTGTTCTTCAGAGATCTCATTAATTGAGATGTAAGAACATAACAATGAAGAGAGCAAATGGATTTTGATTCATGGATATTTAAAGTTGCAAAAGACTGTTCATGCTATTTATTTGATGTCTCGTATAACACAATCATTTGACTGGATTTTTTGCAGTAGTTCCAGCAGTGAAAGAAAGAATAATCTATGCATAAATAAGGCATCCTGAGATTCCTTATTCACACAGGCACAAACTCAGAAATTAGCTATCCAGAATATTTAAAATAATTCAAACATCTAGAAAGAAAAAAATAAAGTCAGTGAAGAACTGCCAGAAAATGCTGCCAGTTTTCCTTCATGCCTCCAGCTCAAAGCTAGGGGAGGGTGTTTCAGGGAAAATTTTCTTATCACCTGCAGATAGGAATGTTTGCCACACTCATGTGTTCAGGGATCTCAGCCTGTTCACTATGAATGTTAATTTAAACAGCATAACACCATCTGATAATGAAACAAAGATTGTCCTCCTCCTGCTTCTGACTCTTCCTTTTTTTCTGTCTCATAGTTCGAGTTCCAATATCGATGCCTCCCCACACAAATCCAGGATATTTTTTTCTGGTTTTCATGAAGGACTAGAAAATTATCCCATAGTTCAGCAAGAATACCAGAGAAAAACATTAAGTAGATCTCTAAACATACCTCAAACAAATATGAACACTGAGTATTTCTTAGGACCCTGATAATGAAAGTAACTGTTGTTACAACAACACTAACATCTGCCTTCAAGACAGACATAAGGAAGTATTACTCACATCCACGTCTTTTCATAGGTTTTTGTTAAGTATATTTTTGGAATACGAGTGGGAGAAGAGGCAAGGGTGTGGAGGTAGAAGAATATGAGATAGCAGAGTGATCTTATCCACTGGAACCCTTCAGCCATTGAGAACTCTCACTTTGCCATAGTCTGTCCTGTTCTTCCTCATCCCTGAGACTCACACAGAACTCTGGTCCTCCTGGGAAGAATTTAATTTAGTTTTAGAACCCTTTTGAGACCTCAAAACAAATGTAGGTCAATTCCAGACCTCTCCCTGTGAGAGATGACTGGCTCATACTCCTCACATCACAGTGGAATTTGGCCTGAGATGATTTAGGGTTTTTGTCTCCTTCCTTCCTTCAAGTAAACTATTTTTACATGGCTTATCTTACACAGAGAAGGAGGAGACGTTTTCTGGGAACTCTGCTGCCAAAGCTGAGTTCATAAATTTCAAAGAAGAAAGAAATGGAGATGTATTGGGTCTATTGGGTTGAGAGGGAGCCCATTTCCCAGTATAGCAGCTCTCACAGTGCTGTGCTGTGCACTGGTGGCTGGAATGGTGCTGATAACACACCAGTGTTTTGATTACTGCTGAGCACAGCAGTGGGACTGCAGTGTCTCTTCCCCAACTGAGCACAAGATTCTGGGAAGGAACACAAGTGGGCCAGCTGACCCAAACTGACCAAAGGGATATTCCATACCATATGACGCCAGCTCATGTATAAAGCTAAAGAGAAGCAGGAAGTGGGGGGCATCCACTGTCTCCAATGGTGGCTCACCGAGAGAACCACTACATGTGTTGAAGCCCTGCTTCTCTGGATGTGGCCGGTCATCACTGCAGATGAAAAGCAGAGATTAGATTAGTGCATGCACAAGCTTTACTCTCACTTTCAATAAACTGCCTTATCCAGACCCACTGTTTACCATCTCATTGTTTTCCCTTGCCTGGCTGGGGGGAGGGGTTGGGGTGGGAAAGCGGGGGTTACAGCAACTGTGGGCACCTGGCAGCCAGCCAAAGTTAACCTATTACAGCAGATGAATAGCAACAACTGAAATAACACAGAAGCAAGGAGGAGAAACAGGAAAAGAAGGAGAAATGCTTGGGAGGATCATTTAAAAGTTCTAAAATAAAGCTATTTGTTTTGCAGCTACAGAAACATCTGAAATCAGAAAGCAATTTTCAGGATATTTGGTCTCAAAGTCGCAGCATGATCAAACAGATACGCCTAGAGAAAAAAAAAATAAAAAAGATCAGGATCTTTTCACGTTTTGAAGATCCTCACTGCAGAATTAGCTGAGGAACTCACAATTTTACATTTTCTTTCAAGTGTTTAAATGGCAACCCCAAAATAGGCAACTACTCTGTCTCAATCTCATGAATCCTTTTTTTCATACTTTCCCAGCACTCCTGTAAATTGAAAATTGCAGCTATGAAACAGAACAGCTCTCTCCATCCTCCTCAACATATTACTCCAATTTTGCATCTGGAGATCTCCCCCTTCCTCACTGCTTTCATTTCACTGTTTTACATCAGTATTGTTTATACTACAGAAACAAATGCAAGTCACCACTGCAGTGGGAAAGGTTACCATCCTCGAAGCAGGCAGCAGAATGCATCACAGTCAGGACAGAGTGCATTTATTTCACAGACAGGTCCAATGTTAAGTTTTCTGAAAGTACACTGGTGGAAACAGCCTCACGGGAATTGTTACGGATTGTTATTGAATATCAGAGTGTTGTCAGACCTAAGCAAAAGAGTGTTATGGTGATTATCTAGTAAACCTGATAAAATGTGTCATAATAAAACCTAAAATAATAAGATGACAAGCTGGAAAATAGAGAAGTATTATTTTAAAATTTTATACTAAGCTACAGCAGCACACACTTGGATATAATTTTATTAAGAGATGTATCTGACATCAGCTCAAATGCAAAATATCATGTCACTTCAACAGATGTAATTGTTCTCTGAAAATAGTTTGAAGTTATATCAATTCAAATTGCACCTAGTTACAGGCATCACTTTCCACAGTACATATTTTTTTTCAGTCCTTGCTGTTACCACAAACCATTGGTAAAAAATAGAGGCAAACTTTCATCATAATATAAAAAACACCCCAAAACACGAAAAAACCCCACAATGTTTTGCATAGGGAAAAAAATTCTTTTTGGTCATTTGACAATCAGGTGATTCCCTGAGGCACGAATATTCAATAATCTGATTCAGTAGGTAAGGCTGACATTTTTATGGATGATCATAAAGTTAGCTGGTGTTTTTTAAAAGTCCAGCTACACTGTTTGATTCTGACCTCCAGCATAATCAAAGTGATTTGTGAGGAAATATTTAATTTCATTTGCTTTAAATTTACCCATGATTATCTTCATATGATCTCATGTCCTTTAATTATGAAAGGCTGTAAAAAGTCTAGGACTTGTTTGGTTTCTTCATATACCCTTCACATCTCCAGTGTTTCAACTAAAGCTGCTAGGAAATCCTAAATTTTCCAAAATGTCAGGATGCACTATATTTGCCATATCAACATGTCATTTTCCTAAATCCTGATTGTTTTCATGACGAGACTTAATGCTAGACTTCAATGTCATGTAAACACTTATTTGATTTTGGTTTTTTGAATTAGACTGCTATTGATTTCAGCAAGAAATTGTCTTGCTTGATATGATTCCATAAAGTAAGGATTTACAAATATCTCTTTTGGGAGAAGCATTTACTAAACGAGACATTGGAAAGTGAAAATCAAAGAGCAATCCAGTCCCAGAGTCAGGATATCTGAAGAAAAGTCATGCACTGGTGTTAAGTTCAGGCATGCAGAAGCCACTACGAAGCCTACCACTGTGTTCTCTTCCCTGTTTCCTGCACTTAGCCAAATTTTCTGAAAGTTTCTCAGATGGAATAGTTTAATTTCTTTAACCTACTCTCTGTGATACTCAATTAATACGCTGTTGAGTGGAAAGAGCCTAAGACAATTCCACAATGCAGTGGGATAGCATTAGTTCCTGTGCAAAATGGGTTGCTATTTAATGACACATTAAAAATTTTTACAGAAATATGGTTGTTAGAAAAAAAATGTACTGCTTTTTCAAGACTACAAATGCTCAGGGATTTTTGAGTCCATCAAAAGAAATTCACTCCAGATATGCAGCAACATTTAGTACAGATTTTATTCAATAATGGAAACTCAGAATATTGAGCTCTTCAGCATCAGGTAGATTTTTTTCCACCTGAACTATAGGTATCAGGTCTGAACACAAACCTTTTTAGAGCACCTTAGAAGTTGCTTCAAGCTATGCTGGTTGACAAGAAAAAAGTATCCTCTGGTGAAAGAGAAAGGCATCAGGAAAATTTGATGTAGTCAGTCACTTTCCTAATACCCATTCAGAGGGGATCTAGGTGTATCAAAGATATTATATGTCATATGAAGGACAAGACACAGAATAAAGCCAAATTCTGATATACACAACCACATTGCAAAATCACAGTCATCTTGAAAGGGAGAGATTAAAGCCAGAAAGCAGTTTTCATTGCCTTGTGGAATTTGGTCTAGTATCATAAAATATCATCTGTCTATATCTATGTAACTGTGTGCTGAAAATGTATCACACTTAATTGTCTACAATCTTGAAGCCTTAAAGACAGTCTCTGTATATTTGTTGTTAAGAAAATCACTGACAATTAAAATTTTTCCTATTTGACAACCACTGGAAATATATTAAAAATGCTAAGCAATAATATCTAGTGAAGAATAAACTTAAGAACTTGGTTATATGCCAACAGATAGCTAGAAGATGGATGTGTTTACGGAAAACAACATTTCATAGACAAAATTAGCAAGTCAGCCTAGATATCATCATTATTATTATAAGCTATTAAGCAAATATCTATGTCATTCAATAACATTGAGTCTATCATTTCAGAGGCAAACACACATCTTCTAGTCCATTTGTTTTAATGGAGGTTTAAGAACTGCTGGTGAACTGCTTGGCTTGCCAGGAGAAAGATAAAAGCTATTGAACTCCTTCTATTTCCATGGCTTACAGTATCCGTGGGGCCAGACTTTGCAGGGAGCATGGAAACAGTCTGGAGGGGAAATGGCGGCCCTAAGGGATTGTAAGGCAGAAATCTGTTTTCATATCCTCCCAGTTTAGTCACCAGTCTGCTTAATCTGGAGGTTTCCTTATATATTTCAGAAAAAGCCTGCCTTCTTTTCTCGAAGTCTTCTGATGAGCATGACCTACAGAGTCAGATACAAGTTAAGCTTGTGTAATTGTGTCCATCACTACAGGTGTTCATATCCATGCAGTAATAAAAGCAAGAAAAAAAAGCTATGTCCTAAAATAAGGGGGGGAAAACACAAAATGGAAAAAACCATAAAACACACACTAGAAACAGCCAGAAACAATTTTTTAAACTCCTGTGAAGTTCCTATATTCCTTTGGTTTTTAAGACCTGCTAAGAAATAATTTTGAGCATATTTCTCAAGGACCAGCCCAGAGAGGAGAGATGTTTTAACAAAATCTATTAGTGAACAATAATTCATGCTATCTATCATATTGTACCATTCATTCATGCATCATCTAACAAGATGACATTTAATACAAAATAAGAATGATGAAGGTCACAGGAATTTGCACAATTTATTATTGGTGTCAAGCCAGATTAGTTTTGCCAGTGCTTGACTAAAATTTCCCTAGGATGACTCTGAGTAAAAGGTTATTATCTGCTGGATATTTTCCTCCTACTTGGTCTTACACTGAAAACTGAGCTGATGGTAGCAAGTCCTCTGAATCTCACAGGAAGAGTGCTGTTCACATCTCATGTCATTCTTCTGTCTCTGCTTTCACTTACTTTTCCAAATCCCTACAGTCACTCTTCCCAATAATCCACCTAAGGACTATAAGATGATGCAGAAGCAGTGCTATTCTGTCAGGAAACCTACAGAGAAACACTTTGGGACATGAGGGTATGTAAAAGAACACATGGTATGCATGAGCAATGCATTTTTTAAGGATACGTTTGAGAGCTGACCCAAATAATAATCTGCAGGAATGAATGGCCCTTTGAACACAAGTCAAAAATGATCCTACTTAATTTACCCATCTGACAGTTTTGGGATTTGCTCTTGAAGACACCAAACCATTTTAGTTCTCTGGTCATGACAAATATGAAGTTGTAACAAATCCCAGTCTTCGTTGAAATCCAACACAAAGCAATCACTAACATTAGTATAAATGCAAAAATTGTTCAGCACTTTTAATAAATTCAGTCAAAGTTTATTTCCTCCAAGATTCTTGCCATAGATTTGTGAGTTTTTAAAACCCTTTTTCAACATACCACGTTTGTGGTCCTGTGAATGATTCAGACACTGTCCTCATCTACCTTTAATGAAGTTGTCAGAGACACATCAAGGTTAAATAAACCCAAAAGGCACAAAACTATAGTGTGGATTAAGCAAGATGTCTCATAAGCCCTGGATATGAGAATGAATAATATTCAAACCTAGTAAGCACTTATCATTCCCATAGTATTCCTGCACACATTGATTATTCTAGATCTCTGTCCCTCACTACATGACAAAATTTGTCCAAAAGACTTGACATCAATTTCTCCTTCATTTGGAATCATATAAACATCATTTATATCATTCAATGTTTAGTGCAGGGTTAAGCTATATCCTCCGGGTAACAAACAAATCGAGACCAAGTTTCCATGGAATCGTCATGAACAAAGTAATGTCTTTGAAGAGCAAAGATAAAAAAACACCACCACAGAAAGCCCTTTGGTCTGAGCAATTTCAAGTCGTAATGCAACATCCTTGCCTATGAAAATTAATGCTGTAAAAACCCTAGAGAGAAACCTGTAGAAAAACTCATCCATCACTACAATGAAGCTGTGAAGGTCTTTTCCTCTCCAACCTTTAAGACAATACTTTCTTCCAGCAGAAATTTTTCAGATAGGCAAGGAAAAAAAAACAAAAACAAAAACTAAAAAATAATTCTGTTTTCAGCTGAATCAATCCCTCAATCTAGTTTACTAAATAATCATAGCAATATTAGATTCAGCACAGGAAATGTGATAGGAACAACTGAGCAGGGAATCTTTTCATGACGTTTTTGTTTTTTCATGGTTGGCAGCTTCAGCCACTCAAGGTCTGTGATGCTGTACAGTAAACAAGCACTGCCATAAAGCTTCCTGTGACTGACAGAGTTAAGAATTAACTAGTTTTTAAAAGGTCTTATTTCAATATGGTCAAAAATCCTCATAAATAGTAAGTTTCAACAAAATTTTAAAAGCAGTCCAGCCGAGTACATTTGATGAATGGCACAAGTAACAGGCTGCAAGAGACATTCCCTCTTTATCCAAGTTTACAAAACTTTAAAAAACCCAACAAAACAAAAAAAAGTACCAAAACCAAACCATCATTTTAAAAATCCTTATATGTTAAAAACATTTAAAAGCTTCCTCTGAATGATTTTACAAAAAACATACATTGATTATAATGACCAGCTGCAATGAGAAAGCTTTTGCTTTTATGATTCAAAGGCAATATGAGCAAGCCCCATAATTTTTAGAGTTCTGATTATTTTTTTAACACTTTACTGGTTCTCAGAAGTAACTGCAATGCCTAATACCAGCCTTTGCCTGATACGTCACACCAAATTTGATTGCTTCTAACTTTGCCAAACGTAGCTTGTGCTACGATTTCCCCTTTGCCTCTACCTCAGGCAAAATGTATTGAGAAAGCTTCAGTGAAAACACTTTTTTAATTTCCAATAAAAAACATACAATATAAATACATATAAGGTTTTATTAAAGTGATATGAAACTACCTGACACTGATCCTTCAGGAAACTTTAGTGTCTTCTTGATTTAGGGAGAGGATTTCATACCTGACAACTGCACTGAGTCTGCTTCAGTTCATAGCTTTGATAGAGACCTCAGGCACTTGAAGGCCCTAAGGGGTGCTTCAGAAATAATGGGGTTAAGATCAAGGAATTAAGCAAACAGGGACTTGCTGTGCATGTGAAGCAGCAATACAATGTTTGTACATCCCACTGTAGCATCAGGACTTGTCTGCTCTGTGCCATACTTTGGCATATCTCTGGATCCAGAGAAGCCACAGAGCGGTTGGGGAAGTGCAGTGCCAGTAAATGATGCAACAGGAAAGGGGAAGAATGGCTGATGATCCAGAAGCAATGGACCCCATGGCACAGGACAAGCTGCCCCAGCCTCAGAGACAACGTTTGTTACCTGTCTTTAGTTTCTTTCTGAATAATGTTCCACAGCGCAGGCACCCTCTCATGCCCTGCTCATGGTTGCCATGACCACACAGATGATTAAGCTCTTATTTTACCCAGTCATTTAAACTAGAACTATTTCATGACCTCAAAACTCCTTAGAGCCATTATTTCTACTAGAGAGAGGGTTTTGTGCTATTATTTTCCTTTGATAACGGCACCAGGAATCATCCAGCTCTGCTTTGTTTGGGCTCAAGAGAAATCTGTCTCATTTCCAGCCCTTACCTGAGCTTGTGGTAAAAATTCAAGAAAAAGTAAATGAAACATTCACTTACTCCAGTAAATTTTGGATTAGATCATGAAATCAAGGCCACTCATGAAGTCAAACAAGCTGTGTTACACCAGGTGCTCAGGCCAATGAAGAACCATATTTGTGACAGTATGTATGCAAAACTCATGGGCAATAGGATGGATGAGCCAGAGGTATCTGTTCAGTGTAATGGATTGTCTGAGTCTCCTTCCACTACTTTCCTTAAGGGTCAGCATATATTTGGATGAAGGACCTTAGAGGGATTAAGACGCACTGCTCAGTGTCCCAGAAGTTGTTCAGACACAGCTTTTATGTTGCAAGTAGTCTTCCTTTTGCATGATATTTTCCTACCTGCACACGATCTCACAGAAAGCCCTTGCTTCAGAAAAATAAAGCCAGTCCTTGTACACTAACAGACATCATTTTACATAGATTGGTGCGGCAGTTTTATACAACTTATCTGACCTTGCACAGAGAAGCACAAGGGGCCTTCTCATTATCTCTTTCCTCAGCTTTACTACATGGGCAGTAGTTGACAACAGAACAGTTCTAATGTATGGAGGGGAGGGGGGGGAGGCGAGGAGAAAGGAATAAAGTCAAAACCATCTTCGTTACTTTTGCAGAAATGGTCTGGCAATAGCTGTTTGGAGTTCTGTTCACATAGGCCACAGCTGGGGTTCAGTATCACAACTTTGAGAAATGATATGCCTTTCCCTATCTGTAAGGCAAAATGGATAACATCAATACTGTCAAAATTCCCTTTGCCTCAGTCTGTATGTTTCTCTGCATTAACGTGATTTAACAGACTTCCTTCCCCCTGCTCAACTCCACAGGAGAAGAAACTTGGGATGTCATCCCTGAATACCATTTCATGCACCTTCCCTTTTCCTCATTCATGCAACAAAAAGGTCCACTGTAAAAATCAACCCTGTAAGAAAATCTATGGAAGTAATAATGCATGACCCTCACTATTGCATTCCTCTTTGCATTGCTTATAAGACTAACCTGACTGACAAAATCGTGACCCTGCAAGTTACCTATACCCTTTTTCCCAAGCACCATATCCTCATTTTCCCCATCTTTCACCAAACTAAACAAGACGGATTTCTCTAAAATGAGTTACAACATGAAAACGCGGCTGAGACAAGTCTTCAGGAAAGTCGATTTATTGCTACAAATTTGAGTGATGTGTAGAAAATTTTAAATCCCAGAGTGAGTCCTCTAGTCAAATATTCTAATTTCAAATTCTATTGTATTGAATGACTTTGTT
This sequence comes from Serilophus lunatus, assembly GCA_013399895.1. Taxonomy (NCBI): domain Eukaryota; kingdom Metazoa; phylum Chordata; class Aves; order Passeriformes; family Eurylaimidae; genus Serilophus; species Serilophus lunatus. Next base: position 753,281 of record VXBA01003546.1, read on the forward strand.
CTTTTACTTCATTTTTATACTTCAGCTGTTATTTTTAAATTGTTTCTACGTTATGAGGAACAGCTGAGGTCACTTGGTCTGTTCAGCCTGGAGAAGAGGAGAATAAGGGGAGACCTCATTGCAGTCTATAGCTTCTTTGTGAGGGGAAGAGGGAGACAGATACTAATGTCTCTGCTCCCATGATCAATGACAGGATTAAAGGAAATGGCATGAAGCTGTGTCGGGGGGTTTAGGCTGGGTATTAAGAAGAAAGTTTTTCATACAGAGCGATTGGGTACTGGAATAGGCTCCCCAAGGAAGTGGTGACAGCACGAAGCCTATCTGAATTCAAGAAGTGTTTGTCATGGTGTGACTCTTGGGGTGTCCTGTGCAAGGCCAGGAATTGGACTTGATCCTGATGGGTCTCTTAAAATGATATTTTATGATTCTGTGAGTTTTAATGAGGAGAAAAAGATACAACAGTTTCTAAGGCAAGATTCTCTTACTTTGTTCATGTTCTACCTGATATAAAGCACAAAAGATTATTTTTCTGAAAACTTTAGCACTTAGGATATTTCTGGTGTATATAAGGGCTTATTTGTATCTTAACCATTACTGTCCACCAGCTGTCACTTCATTACGATACAAAGACCAATGGTACTATAAAGTAGATGTAAGTAACAAATGAGGAAAAATATGTTCTCTAATGCAAACTGCCTTGTATGGAGATATCAGCCATATGAAATAAGCTGAGGAGGAAAGAACAAGTGCCAGAAAAAGTCTAGGCCGTTTTTTATCCTGAGGTGTGGAGGATCCAGGGAACACTCTCAACTTCAATGACAAGCTTGTTTCCAAGGAAGACATTGGCTGGTATTTCTATACCTGTTCCTTACTCATATCAGAGTCAAAGACACAGTCTCTTCCTGCCGTCAAGGAAGAGAGTGTAGCACAGCAGAGACAGGTCAGCAGTTTTGGTTTACAAATAACAGGCAAAACTAGGGGGAGAATCCCTTTCCTTAGTATATTAGAATCATACACAGAAAACCTCTTTTCATACCTTTCACAAAGAAACATTGCTTCTGAACATTAAGATTTACGACTGATGAACAGGAAACAGGATGGGAATCAGAGCTGCAAGCAAACTTGGGATCCCTGTTCTCTTCAAGATTTAATTACTAGGCTGGCTACTCCTCATGTCCTAAATTTTAACTGAAATCACATCTTATCAGGGAAATAATCAGAACAGTGGGACAACTTGGGATCTTAAAACAAGACAGGTAAGACAAAGTGCTAATGAACAAAACATTGAGTTTTCAAATGCAGTTGTTTTTCCTCAGTGTATTGAAAATGAATGAAGCTGATTTTCAAGGATAAGATCATTTTTTGAGCCATATACCTGTAACTGGGCTCGAATTTGTACTTCCACTGCCTTTGGGGAGTTTCATTATTTTTCATAATATTCTAGCTGCCATTCAAATCTCAAACAAATAATGAATAATGTAAAATCAATTGCCTGGAAATAGGTTTACTTATAAAAATCCAGTGAATCAGGGTACCCTAGCTCAATATTTTTTGCCTCCTTCCAGTTATTCAGGAACTTCTTTTAATCTTCAGGCTCTTGGGTAATTTATATCCAGCAACCAACTTACAGATTTCATTTGATCAAACAGACTGATGAGAATGATAAATTTTTAGATTGCTGAAACATCCAGTCCTGGCAGGTTTGAGATGCTGTGAATAGTTTTAGGAGTATCTCTTAGGGCAATATTGCTTTTTATAGTTTTATAGTTACTCAGCTATTGAAAAGTCATACTCAAAGTACACCAAAGTCACAAGCTGTGTTCCCATTTAGGAGCATGTTCTCAGCAGTTTGGCACAAGCCCCTTGCAGTACAAATAGTTCTTTCCCAAGATAATGTGCAAAGAGTTAAAAATTACAGGTTTTTCTTTTTTGTGTTAATATATAAAATGTAGCAATTTATCAAAATTTCAAGTCTTTAAAAGACTACTAAATGATTCACAATGAAGCTAAAACCTTAGTCCCTTCACAAATTTCTCTTGCACCTTTTTCACCATTGCAAAAGTCTTACAGCATAAAACTTTCATCTATATGCGTTGTGAAAATGCTTTTGAGTCTGAAAACTGGAAGAGAGAAAAAAAAAACTGCAATGCCACTAACTTCAAAGCAGCAAGCCCTTGAAAGCCATTAAACAAAGAAAAACAGTAAGTAAGGCCTTTTCATCAAGAACTGTAGACGTGGGTGAGTTACCTAAGAAATATCTCCAGAATCATATTTCTAACAAGTAGTTTCTACAACAATGAACAGCCAGGCAAAACACTAACCCTATGAAAGAGTTTGGGACTTCTTTTTCATTTCTTTTAATCAATTATTTCAAGCAGTTAAACATAATGCAAAGCCACAATGCACTCTTAAATCTTCTCTGACTTAATTAGAATCTTGAGTCTACAGACCCCGTGCAGGTACACCTAGACCTCCAATCTACAGTAGACCATGGTGAGGTCCTCTCACAGTATCACCATGTTTTCAATAGAAGACTAAAAGTGCAAGAGAGGGACTCCAATTCAGTTCTGAAGGTATCAGAATTCAATAAAGACAGCCTAAAGCTGTAGGCTATGACCTGAAAAGCAAAAGTTTTGTCTTTGCGATACACAATTCCCCTTTCCAAAATAAAATAATAACTAATACATATATGAAATGGGATATTCCACCTACAGCGTTCCTTCTGGCATAATAATCCCGGCTGGCATAGCAATGCCAGAGCACACCTAAACTGGAGGATCTGGAAGACCATGAATTTCCTCTGTCTCCAGCGTCCTGACAATTCTCATATGTTATTAAATAGCAGGCAGTCAAGGCATTATTTAGGACACACTTTATCTAACTATTCTTTGCTATCATCCTCAACTTACCTTGAACTCTGAGCTTTCAGTTTTTCATCTTTTGAATTACTGGTTCATGAGAAGGAACATGCCCACAAAAATTCCTTTAAGTACAATAAAACACAAAGCATTCACAAGTTTTAATCAATAAATTATGATGCATTTTTTTTCAGTGACACATTCACATCGAGTGCCAAAAAGGTTCTCTTACTTGGTTAAATTTAAATAAGAAGATTTTCCTGTCTGCAGAAAAAAATGAAAAGTAAATATCATTGATCTTTGATTCTACAGAGACTAGTAGTATTTATATCCCACCAAATTTGTGCACTCTGAAGTTTCCAAGAGCTCCCAGTGTAGATTAGCCTTTCTTCATACAAAAGTCAGTAACAAGCACCCCAAGAAAAACCATGCATAGCTCATTACACCTCTAATAACTTTCAGAGATCAATAATAGAAATGCAAAATTTCTGATTTGGTATATAAAATAAAATAGACCAGATATGCCTGCACTGCAAGAACAAAGAGAAGATATTGTTGTTGAAATTAAATTGACTTAAAATTCTCTCTCAGCACTGTTCTGATCATCTTATTTGATAATGTACACAACTCTCATAGCGAAGGTTCTTGTCATGGAATGCTAGCTCATCTGAAAATTAGAAACCAATGAAAATCAGAAAGAAAAATTACACTTCAGGCAAAGTCTTTCCAGGAAAGATTTGGACAAATCTCGACATCTGAACCAAAATCTACCTTCAAAAGCATCTGATACTCTGTAGGTATGAAGCTCCTTCTGTAGGGAGCAGGATTTTGTACTGCAGTGCTTAAGATCTAATCAAATAATACCCCTAAATCCCCACCCTAACACACTATTTACATACTCACAAATGACTTGCACGGTTTTCCACCTCCTATAACACAACACCAGCACTAATTTACATGTTAAATGGTAATTCTCACAGATTAAACTAAAAACTAAACAGCCAAGGGGGAGTTGTGTCTGTGAGCCCACTGGAACTACCCAGGATGGGATGGAGGAAGGAGTCACAGCCAAGGTGAAAGGAAGAGATTTTTCTTTGTTGTTCATTAAACTGAATGTCCTCATTTTTTTCTATAACCTGGTTGCTCAGAATCACAGAGAAATCTAATGTTTCTTTAAATAAACCAAGAAATTGGCTTGGAGACTTTAGAGCATTTGAAGTCACACTGCCCACCCTTGAGAAGCTGAAAAATGCAGCATGAAAGGAGATTCTGCCGCACAGCAAGGCAAAAGAAGGAAAGACACTGAGCTGGAGGAGGCAATTAAGGTAGGGCTGCAAGGAGACCCTGAGGATGACTTTGAATGCTTTCTGCAAAGTTGCCTCTCAGACTTTTCAAGGACTAAAGGCATAACAGGAATCCATGTATACAGCTGTGCTTTCTGCTTTCCACTGACATGCTCACTCTTCGGGAGCAGCAAGTGGGCACATTTTTAGCCTAAACAGAGCACTCTTCAAAGGTGTCTGACTGCAGCTAAGGCAGCCCGGCACACCTTTATTGTTTGCAGTCTCCAAGGTGAGCATGAATTACATTGCAAGAGTGTCTGGTTGACCACTGTGTGCAATACTTCCCCCATAGTGCAAGGCCATAGGGACAAGAATAGCATGTCTGGTTAAAAAAGGCCAATACCTGAAACAGTCTTGATATGGTCTCTTTCCTTTCTCAAGTCACAATACTCAGAGCCCTGGCATGATGACATTTTCAGCATCACCAAGAGAAAGTCAAAAACTATAAGGTTGCTTAGCTTCCCCCCAGTACACTTTATTCATCTGACTGTGCTGCCTCGGAATATCTCCCATATGCAAGAGCAATCCTCACATCCTGGGATTTCTTATAGCTTCTTACTGAAGGTACCCACTGGAAATGCCAACATATCAGAAAATGTGGCAAACAGAATCAGTTTGTATTTTGAATGCAAGAACACGTTTCTATAGCACTGTCTGAAACACTAATTAAACAGAGAAATAAAGTAATGAGACCAAGACAAACTCTCAGAGAACAAGAATAAATCTGTTGGCTCCTGGATTTTTTTCATGCACACAGGAGACCAGGACTTTGGTTTAATGTTATTTCTGTCAGAATCATTGTTCATGTATAGGTAGGCTGAGATTGCTGAGCCATAGAACCCAATTTGTATCCTGATTTAGCTTGAATCACAAGTATGAGTCCATGTCCCAGATGCATGGAAACAACAGTTCAGGTTTCCACATTGGGGAAGCAAAAGGAGAACTCAGTTTGCAGGCCAGTATGCCCACACTCCAGTGTGCGATTTCCAGTGTGCAAATCACCTAGGAAAATCTACTCATCTGGTTTGTTTGTCAGCTTGAACATGGTTTGGGAGAAGTTGTTCAAGCTGTACAACTCAAGCTACCCTCTTGTCCTCCAGTAACAGTTTACACCGATGACACATCACGCAGAGGTGGAGGAGGAGAGTGCTGAAAGGGGCAACCTTTCTTTCTCCGAGGTGTAACAAACAATTCCCAAGAAATTCTGCAGCTTTGATTAAAAAATCAGTTTCCAAAACACGCAAGATTGAAATCTGCATTATCTGGTATTTTACTAGGAAATGAAGCTTTTGCCTCAGAAATAACAGCTCAAGTCCAGCTTGACTTCACTTAGCTGTTTAAGCCCCAGGAAAGAACACAGCCCTACATTTCCTTAGTAGTGATGGATTTCAGCCTGTGATTTTAGAAGGTAAGAAGCAGAATTGCCTGCAATACATTTGAAATAAATGAAGAAAAACAAAGTTATTGTCCATAGAAAGGATATTTATAATCTGTGGACTGTATCACTAAAAATATTTAGGAAACTTACACCAAAAAAACCAAACAAGCCTACAAACTAAAAAGAGAAATCATAAGAAAAACTCACATCTCAACAAAACCCAAACAAACAAGACAAAAACAAAACTAATCAGTCTGCTGCCAAAGACTGTGTGACAATAGATAGAATTTTCCTCAAGTGATCTCAGAACTTTGGTATTTTCTGATTCATATTCTTGTAATGGCTTTTGTTTTCCACTGATTAAACACAGGGCTTAAATAGTCTAAAATCTCAGGCTGATGGTACCAATCTCAAGTTTCATCGTCAAATGCTCAGAGAAGTCAGCGGCTTACATGATTTGTAAACACTTTGACCTAAAGAATTCAGTTAAGGAGATTGCAGGTAGCAAAATTGGAACGGAGACAGGTTCAGTTTTATTGTACTTGTATGCAGTGTTTTTACAGGTATTTATCTCTCACCCTCAGCCAACACTAAAAGACCAGAAACAGCCCCTGCTAAAAATATCTATTGAGCCAAACTACAAGGCCTGTACATCAACCTTGTACATCATTTCCACCAGTGAAGGCTGCCTTCCACAGCTCCTATGCTTCCCATCCTTCACATGTTCTATTAAACATTGGAGAGTTCATACTGCTTTTAATAAAGTGCCTTGATTTTTACATCTTTTTTATCATATAGTGCCATTGTGAGTACCATGTAAGAAACAAATTCTTATAGACAGAAATAAAACTCATAACTTGACATTAGGGAAGCTACTGAGAAGCTGGCACTTTCTCAAACCTAGTGCTCTCAAGTCAGAAAGTAGTCAAATATAGACTGAATTCAGAAGAGAGATATATTGTCCAGGAAAAAAAAATAAAAAATTGGTGGGTGAGAAGAACAGTATAATTTCTTCATTTACACCATCTGAAGAGCTATTCACATGACAGAAAGACTGATAAATGAAGGTTTGTTTACATAGATCTGGAAGAAGATATTTCCAGCTTAGCTTATTCTCTTGTATTTAAAGAAAAACAAGATTCTTGTAAAAGTGGCTTCCTACCAGTGGTAAGAGCATTCCTATCTGTAAACCACTGACTAATGCACTGTCAAGACAATATTAGAAAATTGAAGCATAACACCACCCTGACCAGACACAGCTGAGGTGTCAATATCCCTCAGGGTTGTTTAACTGATCCTGTTCCCCATATGTGTCTTGTGACACTTGTAGAAATTGAGCCTTTAAGATTTCTTTCATCATTTCTAACATATTTTCTAACTTCCACTCTGTTTGGCTCAGGTTTGATATTTAATAACCTGAAAAAACAAACACAGGTGGGCTGCCAAGCTGCCTTCCAACAGCTTCTGCTGACAAAGGGGATATTGAAGACAGCAGGCTGAAGCTGACTTTGCAAATCTTGGCTTTTTTATCTGTTTCTTCCTTTTTTTTTTTTTTTTTAGTTTCAAAGACAGGCTTGAGTTTCCTCTGGGGAATAAGCAATTTCAAAAAGTCTAAGAACTCTGGGCAGCACCAGCGCTGGGCTCCTGCCTGCTAACAGTGGCTCTGTTTTGCTCATTGCTCTGCTTTTCTCCAAAATGTTCATTCATCACTATCTTTTTGATGGTCACATTGCAGACACCTAAAAGCAATTTCTTTCCCTTTGTATGCTGTGCAGCAAACTCTCTTTTTCTGCTCCCAAAAGTTTTCAGCTTCCCAAAAGTTAGTCTACTCTCAAATTTGTTTACCCATTTTCTTACATTTTTGAAGTGGTTGCTGACTTCATTAGATTCAAGTTCCAAGGCTTTTTCTCCAAATCATCCTGATTTCTCGTCTTGATTCACTTGTTTACAAACTTTTTTTTTCCATACTCTTTACTTTTGTTCCAAATTTTTCTATGCTGAGGCAGAAATATTACCATCGATACAGTGATTTCCAGATGCAATCAGAACCCTATTTTTCCTGGCATAAAAAACTCCCAAACCAGTTTTTCTTAAAAATCAAATACTTCCAGGAGAAAAAGCATGACTCAAGTAAAAAAGAGCAAAAGGAATAAAGGGATATTTTTCCTTTTTTTTTTTTTTTTACTTCCCTAGCATTTCTGCAAAGTAGGAAACATATCCACCCTATGATGATTCTTCATGAAAACCAACACAGGTATGTCTTGTTCAGACTTCTCTGAAGTTTTATTGTTTGGTTTCAAAACACGAACAGGACCAGGCTTTTACTAGGAGGCACTTATAAGGAGGTCAAATAATTAATTTGGTAAACTCTGAACTTAATATTGAAGCATTTCAGCACAGCTTGGATACTTAAAAAAGAAATTTTCTTCATTCATCCAGAGTCGGTGTTTTATTTCCAGGGAAAAGAGTGAAAGTAAAGTCTTTGTTCAGCTATATTAATCCCATCCATAAAGTCTGTTAAAACTAGTCTGTGAGTAATTAAAAGAATTGAATAAAAATTCTCCTGGAGCTGAAGCCATCACTGATCTTGTATTCTTTCCAAAGTGAAGAGGAAGAGTTTTTATGACAGCCTGTTTTTTTCAGCGACACACATGGAACACAGGAAACAGTGTTTGACCATTGGTGCCCTACAGAGTTTCTGGCTCCCAAGATGAAATCGTTGACTAAACTGTACTGTCCTTTATTAAGTCTGCTACTCAACATGTAACTGGAGACTTCACTTGCCCAGTATGCTTGTAGTCAAAAAATCAAGAACATTCCAGTAAGTACTGTCAATAATATTCATATAAAGAGAGAGAACACAAATAACTTACCAATCTAGGTCTTCAAAGCCGTATTAAGGTTTAGAACTACTCTACTTCAAATAGTTACAACCAAGCATATATGAAGACGAACAAAAAACAAGGGCCAATTGGAGTCAACTGTATCGACAGAATTAAGCAAAAAAACCCAGCAAGCCAAGCAGAAGATTAGTCAAAAATTGGAAATCAAGTTGTAACACGTAATTGTTTATGAAAGAGTCAAACAAGGTAGAAATTATATTCCTTGTTCTCCATCTCTCAGCTATGCAGATAAAGGTACATGAAATTCCTTCAAGAAATTCAAGAAATTTAAGAAATTGAATAAATACAATCCACAGGTTTGCCTAAACATTATCATAAGAAAAGATATTGTGTTCCAAATGCTGTTCCAGCAGCATAATCAAATAGAATTTAATACAGCTAAGTGGACTTTGCATAATGGAAGTTAAATATTAAGTGTAACCACAAAGTAAAGAGCAAATAATGCAGACAACAGATATTAAAAAGATTAATGAAGTGCAATAGATTGTTTTTCCCCAGATGCATTGTAAGAACAAGAAAATGTGAGAACAAGGTGCTTGGCTGACCGCAAATCCTAAATTACGCTACACAATAAACGAAATAATCTATACTTGCCATACTAAATTCAGTTTTGCCTCATTATTTATAGGAAGCCATTTAGGGGAAAGCAAACAAACAAACAAACAAAAAAGGTTGTAAGGTATGTGTTATCCTAGTCACTGTCAAATAAGAATTACCATGAAGTTGTTTCCTCAGCCTGTTTCAAAAGACATACCAATAAATGCTTAATAATCGTTAGCAAAAAATATTTATTTTTATCAGCAGGTTCCTTATTTCTCTCACAGGTGCTTATTTATGAAGGTTCCCTTGGGTTGAAGTAAAGCATATTCATTCCTCATATTTCTAAGTAAACATGTTTGTGATTATTATTGATGGGAAGAATTATGTGACAGCAATGCAGAGCAAGGATCATAAACAAACCGTGAGACTCACCAAGCTGTGTACAAATGCAAGCCATGGTGTTGCTAACAGCTAGTAAACATACAAATTTGGTGCTCCTGTCATGCTGGGTGACATTCAGGTCAAGCATGTGAAACAGAATCATATAGTTTATTTGGAAACCCTGTACATTCCTTTCAATGCATCATTAAAAGGCTTCTAGCAGAGCCTAGAATATAATATTAATGTGGTAAGCCATTCTATCTAGAATGGTGAATTGTCATTTTTAATGGGAACAAGACTAAAATCCAGGAAATCTCTTTTCTTGTTAACATATTTAACTCTCCATCTCTATCTCTTTCTGCCTATGAAATATTATCTATGTGTAGACTGTTTTATCCCATTCTCCCCAGTTTTTCCAGTTGCTGGTTAGAGTATTTTATTGGTTGGTTTTTTTAATTATTTTTTTAAAAAATCAAAATTTCCTCCAGCAAACTATGTTACTTCATTAAGACTATGATTTTGGACAGAAAACCTCTGAATTCTAGCAAAAAGGAAAAGTTTACCACCTCTCCCGATTCCCCCTAACAGTCTCCTTTGCCAAAGCTCCAATTTACACATTAAAAAGTATTTTTCAAAAAGTAAAATAAGAGACCTGTGTTACAGTTCTTACAATAGTAACTTTTGTTCTTACTCCATAAATAGGCAAAAAATTCCTTCCCCATTAGATTACTAAATTTTCCATTTTCATTTCAGAAACAGGAATATCTTTCTGCCAAATCCATGAATGCTATTTATAGAAGAGACGAGGTTTCAAGTTTCAGAGCTAATTCATAATGAGTTTTCCACATCTCCCACAAATACTATGAAGAGTGCCTTTTCTGAAAAGGAGTATTTTGCAACATGGAGAAAGAATACTCTCCAAGGCTCTGATAAACAATAATATCTGACATGTTTTTTTCACCCCGTCGTACAAACATATTTCTAAAGTTCTGGGTGTTTTCACCTTCAGAAAAGTGTTCTTTTCTAGTCAGTCGCTAGCTTTGAAGTAAAATAGCTGTTTATGTTTGAGTATCATCATGGTCATGCTGAATCCCTACCCACAATATATTAACCTGGTAGAGATCCACGCCTGGCAAAAAACTTATTAAATACACAAGACAGCAGAAAAGCAAGCAACATAACATGCTTTCTTTTCCATCTTTCTGAATTATGCTTCATTCGGTCTTCACTTTTAAGGAGCAACATTTCCATATAATTAATAATTTAGGTGTTAACTAGTCTTTGTTGATAAAGGTCATGATTAAGTTTCCCCCAAATGATGATGATTCAGGTAATCTAGTTAAATGATAATAGTAATTTATAATATAACAGTAATTTGCAATGACAATAGACATTTCTAGAAATAAGGAGCAACAACACATACATAAAAATTTCCTAGATTATCCTAAAGCATCCCGCTGTGCCAAAACCAGCCACAGATAAGAAAGGACATTTGCTCAAGAAAACTAACAGACTGAGTCCAACAGACTGAAGAACTGTTCTATCTAAATTTTCCTGCTATTTGGAGACAGTACAAGTATTACCATTTCTCTAAAAGGGCTGTAATTTAGGAGAGTTTAAGAAAGAATTTGCAAGTGTTGGATTCAATTACAGCTTTATTTTTTATGGGTCTTTCCATGTCCTGTGTCATGGACATATCCCAGAAGATGAGCCAGGATGCTTTACTTCAAAAATAACAAAAATAGTCCTTTGAAAATAAGAAAAATTCTTCTGTCCAGTTCAAAATTAATGCCAGTACTTCTTTACAAGACTGGAATAATAGATGATCCCGTACAGAACTCAGAACATGTGCTTTGTATTTTTGCTAATGAATGACTGAGCTAGTAATAGAAATTTTGATAGACAACTGTGGAAAAAAAGTCCTATTCAACTCCAGATTGTATTTTTATCCAACACAATGCGGTTTTCATGACACATTGCAACCCAAGGTATAGTATATCATCTGAACAACACCAATATGATTACAACTCAGAGTCAAAGAATGACTCTAAGGACCACCCTTCAAATAGAAATGTATATTAAAAAATCCATTTCTTTGCATTATTTGAATTTCTAGATTTTATTGATAGTTGGGTCACAGCCACTGGGCCAGACTTGCAGCTGTTATAAATCAACAATCACTGGAGCTCCAAAATACATCTGACTGTTTGTGTCAGTCATAGTGTACTAAGATGAGCAAAGTCTCTAGAAACACTCCAGTTGGTAATCAGTTTCATTCCAGGTGTAATGGAGCATGAAAGTTGATCAAACACAGACCATAGAAAGCCATTAGCCACAGAGTTTTGACTAGAATATTGGAGGAGGGATGTGGACTGAATTAAGAAATTTGCTTCTGAAAACTTCTCACTTCAATAGTGCAAAATTTAGGTATCTGCTTAAACCAAGCATCTGGATGGATAGCCTTTACTGTTAGAGTAAGGAGGAGACACACAGTTTAGCTTCCAAGTGAATCATTTGCTCTTCAAAGACTGTAGACAATGTTATTCATTTATTTAGATTGGGTCAAATTCTCAACAGTGTGTGATTTTTTTGCAAGTAATTTATTTGACTAATTTATTAATTGCCTTTTCCATATTATCCATTACTATCAATTAGAAAAAATACATAGTGAAAAGGATAAATACTTTGTTATACCTTCAGAAAATTTGGGTATGGACAGAAATTTGAGAAAATATCGGTTTTTGCATATGATTCACACTTGGAAAAAGGAGGCGCACTGTACATTACAATAGGAACATATATCAAAGAGAGAGAAAGTAAGCAATTAAATCCATTGTAGAAGCATGTTGCATAGATAGAACAAATTTTCTACATAACAAATCACATGGCAAAAATGGTAACAGCTAGAAACACAAACTGCATCTAACTGATCCTATTTCTATCACTTAAAGCAATTCAAGATTTTAGTCATGAGACTGTAAAAGAGATTTATCCAAGATATAATTAAATAGATGATTGGGTCACAGAGGGAATTCCTGCTCAATCAAGATTCTGCACTCAGAAAAGGAGCAAGCCTCCCCTGCAATCTTTTGCAAACTTATTTTAATCTCTGTAAACATCTCCTTTATCCAGAACTTTTCTCTACATGAATAATAATCATCCTTTGTTTTTGTAGGCAGGTTCATTCCAATGATTTTCTGTCTATCAAAGAACAGCAGGTCACAGTCTCTGCTTAGATTCTTTTATTACTAAAGGGGAACAGAAACTTAATTGAGAAAGGACACCAGTGGCAGTTTCTATTCTGATACTAGCACAGCTGTACATCTGTATTTAGAAGACATTCTGGAAAGCAATGAGAGAAAACCCTGTCTGAATACTAGCAAACAAAATTCAGTTTACCTGCATACTCTTTACAGGGCAAGTGAGAAGCCATAAACAAATCTGACTAAATGAGCAAACCATGTCAGAAGCAAACATTCACAAAACGTTACTAACTCCTTCCCCACAGACTGATTATGTGTTGCAAACACAACCTCGTGAAATCTTGTATTCATAGAAAAGCTTGATTTAATAACTATGGCCCATGCCCTCAAAGACTTCACTTATCCATATGAACTCTCCATCACTCATGTCAAGGTGAAATATGGTCAAATGACTATTTTCCTATATATTTCCATAACCTAAACCTCATGGATTTTTAGATCCCACATGAATCAACCAGGCATAAAAATTAATCCTGCATTCAGAGCCTGTCAAATGTACCCATTTATTTAAAATTTGCTCCCATGGCTAGATTTATTTTTGCAGAGGTCTCTTAAAGGACAGGATTAATCCAACCCTTCACCAGAAAATTTCATTACACTAACTAATGTCACAAAGCACCCATTGAAACTCAGAGACAATGCTGAGCTGATGCAGTTTTGGCTTTGTTTGTACGCTGAAAAGATGAGGGATTAGAAAGATTGTCAAAACTAAAATTCTCTCAAACACTTTTTACAATAAATTCCTACACACCTCTAAGGAGACAGTCAATAAATAATAGTATGATCTACAAGCAGGAAGTGTTCAATGTATTCCAGCGCAGAGTACCAGTGACATCTGTATTTTTTTAATATCCTATCTCAAGAGAGAACATAAATACCTTATAAGTCGATTTTGCTCTTCAAATTAAAGTAAGTTTTGTTGCCAATTATGTCCATTCATCTTCTCTTTCCTATACTACATTTAAAAAACACAAAACCAAACAAAAAAGACTGGCCTGTCTGCTGTGAGAGAAGGGAACAAAACATATTTATGCAGTCCACTGTTAATCCTTTTCTTTCCCCAGTCAACAAGGACCAACCATGCACTGAAGGTCAAATTATCTCCCTTCAAAGAGAGAATCCAACACTAGAGTATTCCATCTGGAGAATATCTTGTTCCCTTTCATGGGATGCCTGAATTCATTGTGCTTTCCTCAAGCAAGCTTCAAGTTCAGATTTATGTATCTAATGGTGAATCCTCATACAGGCTCTGTGAAAATCAAGCAGAAAATATCTCCTAGCAGATTCTTTCAAGAAGTAGAAACCACAGCCACTGAAAGACGTTCCTTGACTCTCTTCAGTTGCCAAAAATATGTACTGTCTTATAAATACGGAATCATAGAATATGCTGACTTGAAAGGGACCCATCAGGATCTTTGAGTCCAAATTCTGGCCCTGCATGGACCATCCCAACCAATCACACCGTATCCCTGAGAGCACAGAGCTCCCATAAACATTACTTTATGGACAGAAAGGGTCTAAATTGATCATCTCTAAGCAGACTGACCAGAGCGTGACAGAGGGTGCAGACTTCAGGACAACACCATGTTGACTATTTAGCAGAGCTCATATGAAACGTGAATCAAAGGTCTTCATTTCAAGGTGCTCAAACCCTAGGATATAGCTTTGTCACCTTAATTTATTTACCCTACCCTGTGTGTTTACAGTAGTTCATCAAAACTGTGCTGTGAGGAGAGTACACAGAACAAGACTTTTATGAACTTGAGCCTACAAGAGCAAATCCTTGCTCTTTAAACTGAATCTCCACTAAAAATCTGGAACCCCTAAGTGTCTATGCAGAATTCAAGCACATGGGATTCAGCAACAAAGGTTTGCCTCAGGCACAGATGACTTCATTAGCTGGCATACTGCAGCAATAATTTTGGATTACCTCTCCCTAATTACCCAAGTCTACTCCTAGCTGCTTTTAAAGCCCTGAAGCTCATGATTCCCAGACCTCTGTGTAAATTCCTCAACTGTCCTAAATGTTAAAGGGAGCTTATTTTCAGAGACAACTTTTCCTTCAATAATTAAATGGAGTTTCGGTTCTTACTGCAAAGACTAAAATTAAATATGACAATCTAATACGATAAAGGGAATCAACTAGATTTTTACATACGTATTTATATAAATAAACCTGGACATCTTCAAAAATAATACTTGCAAGGCTGTTTCATGAAGAACTGAGTTGCAAACAGTACAGAATGACTGATTTCAGCTACTTCCTCTCCTAGCGAAATTTCTGGTTTTCATGGATTATATAAAGTCACCATAAATGATGAATTCCTACTATGCCTGCGGGGCATGGTGAGAAAACAGCAAAAAGATAAGAAACTGTAGCTATGCAAATCTTCCCTGGTTTATCTTTTGCTAAGGTTAATAACAATGCAGCTGCACCCAGTTTTGTACTATGAAGTATAAAAAGGGAAATGCCTGCAGTAAGCAACCATGATGAAAGAAGTAGGAAGGAACTTTATAACCCTATATGTCATGTGCATAAAACCATTTTAAAGACAATTCATCGCTCTTCAAAAAAGAGCCTGTGCAATCAATCTTAAGTTTTCAAACTTAATTGCAAGGAACTGTGATATCTGGCTTCTCCAGTTTCCTAGCATTTAAAGAAGATATTTAAAAGCCTGTTTCTAACCTCTGTTATTTCCATTCACTACTACTAGGCCTGTTGATGGCTGTAAGAGATGCAAGATAAAATTCCAGGTCAATTGAACTATTGTAAAAAGTCTATTGATTTTAATAAATAAATGTTTCATTTGTGGAATTAACTTCTTGGCAATATCACCGAACTTCACTGCTAACTTCACTTTCACATTCCAAAAAAAGAATCTTTTCTCATCCTAAGGGGTGTTCACTGCCATATCCTGGCTTTCAGAATGAACCTAGCCTCATATCCTGGCTCACCAGAACGCCACTCCAGGAGGAACCACTGACTCCTGATTTCTTCCACAGCAGCCTTAATAGGTTTTCATGGTTGACCACATTCACAGGATAGACAATCCCTATTCTGGGTGACTTGGTTACATACACCATCTCACATGCTTTTAGCTTCATGGAGCAGTTACAGTTACCAGATAGTCTGTGCCGGAATCCACAAACCAAAAATGTCATGGCATTTTCTCTTCAGTCCTTCACATTTTGTAGCCTCCTTAAAACCTTAAAGAATATATTGACACTTAGGAAAAAGCAATTCTAGTATCGACAGATGAGACTACTTTTCACCCCCTAGCCTTTGCTAATCTCCAAGATATTAATGCTCCCACAAGAACAGGACAAGTTAATTTAAAAAATTAACTCTCAATTCAGCTGTTACTTCTCCATCCTGTCCAGTTTCCCCCTCCAATTTGTTCCCAAGTATTTTCCTATCAGCACACTAATGAAGAACTTAGTAGGTGATAATCATCAAAATTGGTAATTTGCCTCCAAAGTTGTCCCTGGTCCCCAAATGTGTTAAGCATATTTTCTTTCTTGACCAAGAAATTTGTGAGGTAGGTTATTTGGTTCTCTTCTGCCCTCCTCATCCCTCCTGAAGAGTTTCTTTTAGGCTTCCAAGGTCTTTGGGAATCTCCAGGCCTATCACCCATTTACATTCTCTACATCAGACAAGCAGAAAAGTAAGAAGAGCCAGGCCTCAACTACTAACACCACAACAAGCCCCTGTGTGTTAACAGGCTATACAACAGACTCACTGCAAAACACTTCATGAGACTTAACACAACTTTCAAAGAACAAAAGGTTGATGCCTTCATCCAGCAGCCCTACAAGTATTTGGATAGTCTTTGGGATATTGCATGATCTTCACTGGCAAAGAGCAAACAAACTTTTTTTTGCTATCACAGAGACACGGGAGAAAGTCACACTCCAAATATTGTAATACTACTTTAACCTTAATCTATTCATGCAGAGAGCAACCATTCAGCAGAGAGCAACCATTCAGCAGCTGCCAAAGGCTCACATGCTCCAGTGTCATGCTCACTCGGTAAATCTCGTTTCAGAGCAAAAGTGCTTATGTCATTTGAAGCTGCTGCCACCAGCTGAGAAAAATAAAATAATTTATTGAGAAGAATGTAGTAAGCAACACCCTCAGCACACAAAAACCAGACCTTACTTTCTTATCTAAGCACCACCTCCTCCTTCCTGCCCTCTCTATTTCCTTAGTGTAGAGACTTACAGAGAGAAAGCTGCAGCCTCAAAATAGTGTTTTAATAGTTTCCTATCACCAATAACATCAAAATCTGAACAGTAGGTAGTATAAATCAGCAGTACTGTCATGGTTTTGAAAGTACCTTGAATTATAGCAGTGGAGGATCTAGCAACACATGCACTATATTTTCAACTCCACACACCATCCAGCAAAGAAAGAAAATTTCATTTTCACAGCACACCTGAGAACAAGCTCATAAGCAAGTAATCTGCTTAAATTAAACTTTCACACCGCATGCAATATTGTTTACCGATTCAAAGATTAACAAAGTTACACTAAATTTGAGCTCTCCAGATAGCAAAGCACATTAAAGGGAGCTCTTTTATTCCACTGGTATTCTCTGAGGTACTTTTGAGCCCATAAATCAGGTTTGGATTCACACAGAACATTTAGCAGACTTATGCATGATGCACTGAAACAGAAGTAAGATATAATTAAGCAGTGACATGACAGCTAACAAATGTGTTTCAGAGCAGTTTCCGCATGCCTCATGTGGCATTATGAGGCACCTAAGCCAAAAGCTCAGGGTACATTAACCACCAGAAAGAGGCCATAATTCTCTTCAACCTGCCACATTTCCTTGCTATTTTGAAATGAAA
>VXBA01003546.1:770845-802176 GCA_013399895.1 Serilophus lunatus
GGGGGGGGGGGAGGGAGGGGAAGGAAAGACAATGAAACCTGTGTATTGTGAATAAAAGCATGAAAACCAGTAGTCTACTGGAAAATTTCCCAAACTCTACAGCTATTCAAGAATAAACCATGTGATAAACTCCAAGCAGAAAAGATAGTTCTGAGGTCCAGCATCAGCTTTCCTTTTAGTCAAAGTGCTGAGTGCAAATACCAGGCTGTAGGTAGCAGAGTACAGTAACATAACCTATGATGGAATTCTGAAAAAATAATTAAATAATAATTAAAAAATAGTCAGCAGTACAGCACTCAGGCATTTATCCTGAAGGTGTCCTTCAACTAAGTTTGTTCATGTGCTCAAGCAGATGAGTGCTTCTTCAGTCTGAATCATAGTTGTACTGAGAAAAATGCACAGTGATGCTATAGTGCTGGAATATTTCATTTCTTGGCAGTGTATGACAGTAGCACTAGTCACTTAAATTCCACACTGCCAGCTACTTAAATTCAACAGAAACTATTAATGATTAGCATCTCCTGTCAGTTCATCGCCTCTAGCCAGTAAGCAGGGCTGCAAAGGTCTACAGGCACCTTAATGCTGATTACAGTGATTAACAGTGATTAGCCTGTTTGATTCAGAATTTCTGCACAGCACAAGCTGAGCTGGAAATCAATCTCCATATCTGAGATTTAGATCTGAGCTGCTGGGGGGGATGTCCCTGCTTTGCTGGTTGTCAAAACCAGGCAGCATGATAACATGGAGCGTGGGCATAAAAACCCTCTCATTCCCTTGCACCAGAGCTTGCAGATTCCTCCACAGTAAGCCACACCGTCAAGAACATCCCAACATGTCCAAGAGTAGAGCTAAATAGGGCACTGTAAGGCAGAAAACCAAGTACTAAGAAGAGCTTTTTCAGAGCCTGCTCTCTGAAGAGCGCAAAGCCATGGGCGAAAACACTCTTACATCGTGAATCAGCCTGTCACATTTAATATGTCAAAGGCCATGTACATACATCTCAATTATAAGTAATTACATCAGGCAGGTATATTAACCCCTTCATCTCTCTAGATACACTCTGGAATCAATGGAGACTGGTCACATACTGCATTCCTTCAACAGAGATCAGTCCCATAAGTTCCATGCACAAAATCTAGTGTCTCAAAGACTCCTGACTCCCAAACCTCACTGCTCACCCATCTTTCATTAGTATTTCATGTAACCTTAAGCTCTTTCATGGCAATGCATCAGTGGCGAAGGAACTTTATCTAAGAAATTGAGTCCATCCCTAGTGCAAATCTAGATGCCTGCTGAACAACAAAACTGAAATTTTTCTTACCGGCTTCAAAAACCGAATTAATTATGAGGGGTGGAGGAAATAAATATTAAAAGTAAAACCACTTCTGATTAAATTGACCTGTGGTGGTTTGAACCACTTTTATCATCTTGGGTCATGCAAGAAAGATGATGGAAGACTGAACAGAATTAGCAACAGGTGAACAGTTTATAATAGGGGGTTTAAAATAGGGAAGAAGGGATAACCCATAGGGACCTCAAAATTACACAGAGAAACACTTGACATGCAGAAAACACAAAAGGGAAAAAAAAGGGACAAAAACAAAAACAGGAACTGCTCTCTCAGCTAGGTGACTTGCTGAGAAACAGGGGGAAGGATAAGGAAGCAGTCTCTCTCCCTCCCTCTCTGCTGGAATCACTCTCCGGCCCTTGAAGTTCTCTGAAAAACACAAAAAGAAGTGAAAAGCGTCCCCTTCCCACCACCTCCCCGAAGGGCTACTTGCTTTCAAGTTGGGAATTGCTTCTGTGCCAAGACAAATGGATGGAGTGATGCTGCAGGGTCTCAGACTAAGGACAGGGGAGCTGTGGGCTTCGCCCCCGGATTGAAAGCCGAAGAGAGAGGGGATGGCTGTTGTTCTCGGCTTTTTAAGCCCTCTAGTTCTTGCGTGCATCTCGCTGCCTTCTTCCAGGCCAAACTGTCTCTCCATTGGTCAGCGGGGCCGAGCCCAACCTCTTTTACTGGTATTTTCCTGCCGAAAAATCATGCACTCTGGGCCCGGGCACCATCTTTGTTTTCCTGGCCATGGCATTTCGGGGACACCTGGGTGCCAGTTTGGTGCCAGGGCTAGACCCCTGCTGCTGCCCACAAGCAGCTGCCGCACTCGGGTTCCCTGCCGTGGCTGGTCCGGGGCTGCCGCGCCACGCCAGCAGCGTATCTCTGCTTGCAAGCCGGGAGCCACTGGGACTGCATTCAATATGCCACCACGCCGCACGGCCACGGGCATCCCGGGGCTCTCTCGTGGCGGAGCTCTCAGGCCGCCGCCCACACCGCCTGTGCCGGGACTGAGGGACTACCACACAGCCCGAGACGGCCCCGGGCGGCGCGCCGGTGGCTGCGAATCGGCACACTGCTGCCGCCCTGGCCCAAGGGGACCGGGGCCGTCCCCGGCCGTCCCGAGGCGCCCCCGCCGCGATCACCGCTGGCCTGCAGCCCCCCCCCATCGCGTGGGGATCGGCACTGGCCCCGGCCATCCTGGCCCTGGGAACGGCGTGGGGGGCAGGGGAGCAGCCCGCGCTGAGAACACCCCTCCCTGGCCCCACGTTCCCGGAGAAAGCGAGCTGGAGTGCTCTGGTCTCCGGCCAGCTCGGGGAGCAGTGGGGCGCAGTGGGGCGCAGGGGGAACAGCCCCCTCCCCCCCTGCTTCCACTGGTTCCGGGTAGAGTGTGCTGGAGCAGGGGTTACCCCAATCTCTGCTTAGCTGGGGACGGTGGGCAGCCTCTTAAGGGAAAATAGAATTTTACAGACAGGTGAGTGAGCTCTTCTTACACTCTATCCCCCTCTCCCAAAAGCCCAAGGACCCCCTCAAGCCCCGAAGCCCCCTTTCAAACTGCCACATGACCTCAAAGATTGGCACCACTACTTCCTGCCCGGGAACAGGCAATTCTTTTCATGTAACAACATTTTTATCTGAAGATATTGTTTTGATGCTGTTTTGAGAATTCTCAGAACAATGTTATATCTTTCTTTTGAAAGTTTTTTGGATTAATTGGTAAGAGATATTTTAACAGGTTTTTTTAAAATATAAATGTTAAGATTCAATTCACATCACATCATAGATTTTGGGCAATTTGCTCTTAAATTGCCAATTAACTGAGCAAACATTCCTTTACACAGTTCGGTTCCACAACAACCCAAGACGGCAGAAAGATGGCTCAGTTATCCCAACATTTGTATGCTCCTAGGACACAGAAAAATGAGTTTGAGAAGCAGGGATTCTCTGGTGTGTAAAGCCAGAGTTAAGTATACTTCTCTAGATTTTCTCTCCAGGGAAGAATTCATTCCTCTCCTCCACAGTTTTATTCAATGATTGGTTCCATTCAAATACAAACAAACAAAAACCACAACAAAACATACTAAAAACATTGCCCCTCAAAAGGCGCAATGCTCCTAATCACAAACCACAAACAGATAAAAAAATCCACACCAATGGTCAGATGATGCCAGTCCTGATATTTTTTATCCTTGACACCTTTGGCTGAAATTGGACAACATATTCGAAACATATTGGGTAGGACTGACAGGTGTGCACACATGTGAAATTCAACTTAATTTTCTCAATTATATTTGCTATCAATAATAAAACGCTTGAATAATAGGTACTAAAATTTAGTTTTTCTAGTCTCAGCTGAAAAGCCCTTATCTCAAGACTACAACATTCTAGCAATTTTTTCTTCAGATTATTACTTTTATACAAAACAGTTTAAGAGCTGTCTCCCTGCTTTAAGAGTATTGTTTCTCACTTTACACCATTTTGAGACAGTCAAGTAGGAGGGAGAAGATTGAAGGAACTAGAAATAGAGGACAAAAAAAAAGCAAGATATTTTTATTCATCAAACTCCATTAGAAATTTTGAATGCGGGATAAATTTCAACAGGATCATAGGCTTCAAAACCCACACTTTGGAGTGCCTGGACATACCAAGCATAGCAGAAACCCAGCTCCTCTCCAACATGGCTTCTGACAGAAAAAGCTGCAGAATATCTATTCAAGGTTCATACCCTGCAGCTTAGCAAAGTTGTTGATAAAAGGTCAGTAGAGCTATTAATCTCAAATATTAGTATAAAATACCTGCATAATACATAAAAGGAAACTAATATGTGCCTTTATATAAAGAATTTAGATTCATGAGGAAGCAGCCTGACAGTACAGAAAAGCACACAGCAGTACAGCACCATAAGCCTAATAAAGGAGAACGCAACACTACGGAAAAACATAGGCAACAAACAGAAAAATGATGGACCTCACTGCCATGTTTTTCTAGGATTAGCCTCTTGGCATAGGGCCAGGAGCACATCTGCATGTGATGCTCTCCAGAGACCAAGAGAGCAGGCAGGTTCACTTATGTTCTTTCTGATGTAGTTAAGAAAAATAAAGCAATCTGGTGGATTATCATAATAAAAAAGGAAAATAAATTAAAAGGAACAAGCCATTTTAAAAAGCCCATCATTTATTTCACTAGGTGTAGGAGACATGATCAACCAACTAGAAATAATCCAGCTGGTTGGAAGCAAGCAGGAAAGTGCTCATCCCATTTCTTTTGCTACCTGCTACATAATAGTGAGCAGAGGGATAAGATGGGGAGGAGGAAAAAAAGGAAGGATAAAAAAGGAGCTATTTTTTTCTAGTTCTGAAGAGTTTCACCCAAATCTTACTATTTTACTGAAGCTACAGTGGTTCATTTTATCCTGTAAATAAAGCAAAGATAGTCTTTGCCATCAAGGGGCAGAAGGGGGGAGAAAAGGCAGGGGCAAGACAGAGAATGATAAAAATTAACTACATTGAGATTTCAAAACCTTTCCACCCTTCATGCATTTAATGCTTCAGTCTGGCTCCCAAACCTATCACCAAGCTTGCTGAATTCACAACCACACAGAGTTGATTTCATCACCAAAGTGGCTGGTTGGTCCCATACATCCATCTCATGCATTTCTCCTGAACCCTCTCACTGGCCTTTAATGCTCACCTCAACGCCCCAAGAATTCCTCAACAAGAAATAGTCAGAATCCAAAATTACACCACAATTGTGGTAGAGCCAGTCTTAAAAAAGCAAAGGTCTACTTCTCAGCTTCCAAAAACCTTGCTTTCTATCGAGCTTTTATGTAACTGCACCAGGTGGAGGCACTTATTCTTGAAAAAAGTGCAATTATTGATTTTTCTTAACTTCCTGCTGATTCCTGTTTATGAATAACAGCCAGTCTTTCTCCTCTAGTTGTCAATTAGCACCTACAGTCAAAAAGAGAGAAAACCACTTACAAGCTCTGTTGTGACTTTGGTCAGGGCTTTAATACAATTTCTTACATTATAAAAGGTCATATGGAGTGAATATCCTACTGTATGTAGAGTGGAAGTTAACTGCTATTCATCATGAGAATAGCATTCTGAGAATCAGAACAGCATGATCAGACTAGAAAAATATGTTTCTTGAAAGGTAGTAGGAAACAACATTATCCACCCGTTTTTCACTTTTGCCTCCTTTTTTTTAAGGCAAAAAATGTTTAAAATAGAAATGCTTTATTTGGCATGAAGATTAATCCTTTTCTTTCTGTGAGATTTTAGAAATGTCACAAGTAAAAATAATGAACAAATAAACCACACAAATATCTTGAGCTGAAACTTCACTGAAATCAATAACACTTGACATAAATCGATTTGGCACCAGTACATTTAATATATTTCTCGTAATTGATATGATTCAGATTATTCTTATGCACAAACATGAAAAAATATATAGAACTTCTGTCTTTCTCAAAAAGACTATTATAGAGGAGAAAGAGTAAAACTTCAGAGAAACAGCTCCTGGTTCTACATCTGCCATTCAAACGCCACATGTTTTTACATTTCCTGTCCAGTTACTGAGACTCTATATACCCAGCCTGAAAACACACGATACAATCGCTGTGTAACATTTGTGAAGCTCAACCAAAAAAAAAAAAATTAATAGCTTGCATTTGTTGATGTATTTCCTTACAAAGTATTTTATAAACAGAGGACATCTGTGACATTTTATAGTTGGAGGAACAGACTCGGATATTTAACGGCTCATAAAAGAACTTAATGAGAAAAAAGCATTTCTAATTCAGGCCTTTTTGGTTTCTTTTACTATGCGGAAGCTTTCCCTTTTTGAGGTCTTTGTTAAATGTGTCTGCATACTCTCAGAAATATTAGTCAACTCTTTACAATACTTTCATTTTTTTCCTTCTTAACTTAGATTAGCATTTAGTCTGTCTTCAAACAACAGAAGTGAAAGTGGTATGTTGAAAGAAGCTTTACAAATAATAGAAAAAACATCTGTGGATTTTGATATCTCTACAGACTGGAGGTCTAGAAACAGTGAGCATGGTGTAATCCAAATAAATGTTTTTGAGGGTGAAAAAGAGGAAAAAGGATATCTGCATTGTCTGACCTAATCTCACACCATAAAGCAGCATAGAGACTAAAGCAGTATCAGAGGTTCTCTGCTTAGATTAGGGTTGGATATGGCCTCACGATTATGAATTCTCAGACCTTGCTGGGGCTTTTAAACTCTTCAAATCAAATTCTTTACTTGATAGTGATAAAGTTCCCCAATGAATCATTTGCATATGATTTGGTGAAGTAATAAATGTGAAAAAGAATTGCTAAAAAGACAAATCCATAAAAGCCTTGGACATTATTTCTTGAAGTATTACAGAGTCCAAAAGTTTTGCAGACATGTCTGCTTTTTATTAGTAGGTCACAGAGAAAATTATTTTCATTAATATCAGATCTTTCGTACTCCGATCAGGGACAAAAATGTCTCTTGTTTACCTGCCTATTCTGCCATGTTTGTCTTGTCTCTGATAACCAGAACTGATGAAGTAAAAAGCACTGATTTGATGACCCTTGCCTCCACACAGACAGACATTGCTCTCTGGTCACCTCTGCTTCTGAAATTAATGCTCTTTCGACTTGCAGCTTTGCTTTTGCAAATATTTTACAAACTTTCTTAATTATGCTTTCTATTAAAATGTTGTTCATGTTATCCTAGGAATAAGATTTTTTCTTTTTAGTATTTTTACAGGGTCTGTTAAACCTAATGTGGGAGGAGACGAACACTTCAGAATAACATGTTCCTGTTTTTCAGGATAACTTTAGATATGAAAGAGAGGAGATTCATACAGAAAACAAAATAAAATCTAAATTGATAGAGTATTTACATGTTTGGTTTCATCCGGTATCTGTAAGAGTCAATAGAAAGGTGCCTTTAATCCTGAAGGAACTTGCATTTAGCTTTATAGACTCAAAGAAAGACTATTTTTCTTTCCTTAAATATACTTCCGACATCCTGTCCTCATATTTCTACACCCCACTTAAGAAAATTGCTGACAGTTGATCCACTGCATCCTACTTTTGAAGACCGCTTTTGAAGGTACAACAAGATCCTCATCTCACTCCAGGAGAACGTTAGATTCTCAGAAAAAAAAAATAGAATCAGCCTTTACTAATGGTTGTGTACTCAGCAGGACCAATTCACATCCGTTAAGTGCTTGCTGTTGACTTGCGAGAGCTTTCCTAGTTAAGAACAAGATACTAACCAGTAAGACTTCTCTAAAATCTAAAGTCAGCAGTCTTAAGTTCATGTAATTCTGTTGAATGTAGCATATTATTGGATCTTAATATCAGACAAAGTTGGATTCTATTGAGCATTTTCTAGTGATCAGGAAGTGAATATCAGTCCCTACATTTTTGCCTACAATATAAAAGATGATTAGAAACACACACAAATATTCAAAAATATAAAACAAATCAAAAACAATCCAAGGGAAAAAACCAAACCAAACAACCAACCAAGAAACCAAATTCCCTTACCTTTCTTCACACAAAAAAATGTATGCAAAAAATTAGGAAATCCAACTAGCTTCTTATAGGTTTTAAGAGTGTGGAGTTCCCAGCATCCCTTTGTCCACATTGTTAACTAAACTGTAGATATGACTCACGTTTCTCTCTTCTTATAACAAGGAACTAACAGGAACATCACACTACATCAAAGAGAGAGAGATGAAGTAATCTGAAAAATGTTGACTCTTTCCTTCATTCTCAAAGTGTTTAGGTAAAGCAAAGTAAAACTCAGTAGTTTCTAGTTTGAATATTACTTTACAAAACTTAAAACATTTCAGTTGTATTTTGAGGGCAAGAATGATTTGTGTCTTCTTAACAGGTCATATGACTCTATGCAGGTATGCTAGTTTAGATCTGTCAGTATAAGTGAAGGCCAGAGCATTCTTCACAGAGAGCTGTTGTAACTGCCTCATGTAGAAAATTGGCTCACAGGACTAAACATTGGCAAAAAGCCTAAAACAATACTTGCCCATGGATAAAATCTATTAAGCATAAAAGAATTATAGATGAGAGCGAAGCAAGGATCAATGTGCAGTGTAGGCTTCTTTAAGGTGAATATATATGAAGGCTCCATGAGAGAGCTGAAAAACTCATATTGTAGGGAACATGAAGAATAATAGCAATGAAACACTTCAAAGAAAATGTTTACTCAAGGGCACCACAGGATTGATGAAATGATCAAAATAAACAGGTGAAGTTAGATTCTTCTCATGTCTTTCTCAAAATTCTCATATCCCACAGGAAAGGCTATTCCCCATCAAGAACTAAAAAAAGATTAAAAAAAGGAAAACAACACCACACCATTGGAAAAAGAAGAGAGAATACAGTAAAGGATTTTTTTTTTTTACATTTTTGATCATTACAGTGATGATAATGTGCTCTACCAGACAATTATGTCTCTGTAGAGAGAAAAATACTCTTCCTTCAAGTTACCCTCTAGAATGTTAATAAACATTGAAGGAAAATAAGTATTAGAGAGAATAATACAGTGAAAAGACTTCTCCACCCAATTTCTTCTGTGCTTTTTAAGAGTTTGAGAAATAAAATTGCACAAGTAATTTCTCAGAACTGTGGGACACTCCTGTCAGTGAGTCAAGCTGTTTCCATGCATGCTCTGCAATGGGCACCTCTATCCAATCCTCTCTGGCAATGCAAGCAAAGGGATGTGGACTTGGAGCTGAGAATGAGAGTTTACTTTCTAATTCCAGCTATTTGGAACTAGGGTAGGAGGTGGTGGGAGGAATTAATTGAAAACCTGAACAAGCTGGTGACACCTACGTAAATTAATCAGAAAGATTGATGTTTCATTTACAGTCAATGGAACTTAGTTGGCACTTGTGAGATATTTCCAGTGCAATCAGCAGACCGCTTGTCCTTTCAAGCCAAACTTACAGGTCATCCTATCTGCATTTTTTTGGATGCAGCAAGGTTGATGAACTCTTCCTTCCATAAGACTTGAGTCAGTTTACTCTCAAGGATTAGAAAAAAATGTAAGATATTAAATGGCGTTGAAAATCATCAACACTAATGTTGTGATTTCTGGTGCAGAGGATTCAAGGATAAGCCCAGCAGTGCCTATATAAACCAGACCTGGGTACGGTGACAACTGACAACAAAAACTCAAACTGGGGACAAGAGCTTTATGTGCTGCTTTACGTGCTGCGTTTTGTTTCCGATTTAAATTACTGAGTAACATCAATAATTAATTTCTAATCCAGACACAATAATGCTCAGGGAAATACAATTGCCATAAATGTACTACAAATTATTAGCCTACAGGTACTGGGAGTCTGTCTACTGAAGAAAACTAAAGACTCACTTTGTGCAAAAAGCTACTTTTGAAATCAATATTTCCTTTTGACTCAGCAGTTTGCAAGATATCTAGTTAATATTGAATTAGGAAGGATAGGTCATCCAACTGGTCTTATCAACTCCCTTGCTGATTCATAGCATGTCTTGGATAAATTCCTGCAAACATGCTTTCCCAAATATGGAGAAACTACTTTTTATTCAATATTATATATATATTCATTGAGTGATTGAAATGCTCCTTTCATAATGACATTAGTGCCAGCTACCTGATCATTCTACCAACATGATAAGAAGTGTTAACAGAAAAACAACTAAGTAAATCAAGCTGACATATTGCCCTGCTTCTGTACTTATTTGAAAGTGATGCTGTCACACATCAATGAGTAAAAAAAACCCAAAAAAAAACCCAAGGAAAAAACAATACACTCTTGCATCAGTCAAATATTGTGACACAAAGTGGAACAAGTCATAGAATTGAAAGCTAACATCAATCATGATGACTGGCATTGTGGCCATTGTAAATACAAAAGAAAAATAAGACACGTGATTTCTATCAAAATCCAATTGATACAATATGAATTTATATTTGTTAGATTTTTATATTGTTTTTAAACTTAATAATTATTTATGGAGAGGTAATATATTTTCTAAATACCATATGTGTTGATTGATTACTTGCTTCCCTAAAATAATTATAATAAAATGTAAAAATAAAACAATAATACAATAAAATATAATCACACACATTTTAAACATACAAATATATCTAAATAGTGTATGTATATACGTACATGCTCAAGAGCTTGAATATATATATATACACACTCAAGAGATGGGAAATATGTGAGCAGATTTTATGCCTGAAAGATGTATCACACACCTCTGGAAAAAATGAGTCAAGTTTTACCTCAAAATTTGCCCATGAACATAATAGTTCCACTGAATCCATATATTAAATAAGCAACCAGTCTTAACATTTAGTGAATTGAGAACAAAAGACAATAAAGGTTTATTTAATAGTTTTGTTTTGAACCCAAGAATTGGACAAATTCATCACAGATAGGCATTATGCCTAATAATTTGTTAACAAGGCTTGTGAATAACACAACGATTTGTAAATTGTGGGATGTAATTAGAAACACACCTGAAAAGAAAGCATGAAAATCCAGAAAGATGAGCATTTGTTCACATCATTGGGGTACAACTATGAAACAGAGACAAGTAACAGAGGGCAGCAACGCTAGGAGGGCTCAAATGACAAAAGCAATAACCACGAAACTTTCCAGAAATATGAACACATTTGTCATGGAAAAAGGCTGAGGAGATTATTAAACAGCAGGGTGGAAAAAAAGAGACTTACAGAAAGTGCTGGTGTTTACAGCAGGCTGAACATAGTGGAGGGAAATGAGTAAGTCACTTAAAATGAGAGCAGTAGGGATTAAGTTAGCAGCGAATTTGATAGATGTATCAGTGGGGCTTTGATCAAACATGAATTGAAAGTCAGAAATAAGCAGACAGATTTTGGCATCCCTGCTGATTAAGCAGTACTCAGACATGAGAGTAGCTGACTGCAGTCAGTGACACATGTATAAAGCAAACGTAGAATGACCAATGTTAAGGGACTTTGTCCTTAAGGATGGTACAACCTTATGTGCAGCCAGACTTCCTTCGCCGGAGCATCCCAGCAAAGAAGCTACAAAAGAAAGAAAATTAAAACCTCTTCTCCCCAAATTAATTTTCATCCTTCTGCCTCTTCCAGCACTAAACAGAAGGCACAGCTCTGTCAGTCAGCTGGAACTGAACCTGAACAACTTCAGCACTTCAACACTGGCAATGTTGAATGGGTATTCTGCTGTGTCCTTGCTCTTTTCCCAGGGAAAAGAGGATGTCTTTCCAAGTCAGTATAAATATGCATGTTTACTTAATCTTTGGAAGTTCCTGGCTCATTCCCAGATTAGGAGAAAAATTAAGGTGCAATTTTGTGCGTAGAGAAAATACATTTTAATTTAGTGCTTCATCTAGAGGCATCATAAAGTTTCTGTGATGCTCTCAACCCTCAGTAACCACACAAAGTGTTGGCTCCTCTTCTCTGTAAATCTATATTAGTTTATCCTTTGGATTCTCACTCGGAGCTTTACCCATAGCTGCTAGCACTGAACTCCCTAGGATATAGAGAACATCCTATATGAGCATTCATCTCTGTTCTTATATGCTATGTAATCATGGCAGGGTGATTCGTAGGGTTTAAAGGATAAGCTTTGATGTGTTAACTCTACAATATGTATGAGAGTGAGTTCAGAAACTTATACCATGAAAAATTCTTGTTAAATATCCATGCTGGCAGAAATAGACCCAGACTATAGGCACGTTGCTTGTGCAATAAGTATGTCTAACCTCTTCTCAATATTTTTGCATCCCAATTTCATAATTTTTTATCCTCAAAACTTTTGAGGGTTTTTTTTTTTTTAATCATAACAAAAATGTTCTCTCTGACAGTTAGGAAAATGTGTTTTTATCCTTCTTTGGTCAAAATGCTATTTTTCCTTAAGAATATCAGCAATGAAAAAAATCCCTTCAGAGACTTATAGGCGCATCTCATGGACTCACTGCACTGATATTGCTGAAGGTCACCACAGGATTAATTTGGATGGATCAAAATTGGTAATAGCCATGCAAAAATGGATGGAGATACTGTAGTGCTGAGCAGGGAGATGGAGGGAAAGGATGAAGCTTTTAATTATTTTTCAGTTTGAGGAAAAAAAGGAGTGCTGGCCATGATGTATAACAATATTATTTTTAGACAGGAAAGAAAATTGATTTGTTTTAGGATTCTAAAATGCTTATATGAAATAAATTTATGAATATGTACGATGTACAGACCTTCCACATGGTTTAAGGAAGTCATGTGACTGTAATTGCAAAGTGAGCTGGAGTACACATGAGGTACTAACCCCTTCCCAACTCTTCGGGATTTGTTGGGCAGTTTTCCACAAACATGGCAGAAGTTCACAATAACACATTTTTGAAAGGAGTATGAAAACATCCAGGCCATATGGATGCCCTTGACTGTGCAAGTTCAGCCTTCCTGTGATATCAATTCACGCTTGAAGTCACACTTTGAGACCTGAATTCAGACAAAACCAGCAACCTCCGGCTGACCCTGTTCCTGGGGCTAGTTGCTAGGGCCAAGACTCATTGAACTAAATGCCATTTAGACAGAAAAAGGAACTGGTAAGCACTGGCTCACCAGTGATGTCACCTGAAAATTGCATCAGATGCCTCTTATTCAGAGAGGGATTAACGGATGATGAAGTGGATTTTTATCCACTTCTGTCCCATTTTTTTCATGTTAATGTTAGGAAGTGACAGCAAAATTTTTTATTAATCACATTTTGCTAAAAAGGTATGACACATCATTGACTTCTAAAATAAAACCAAGACACCTTTAATCCAAGTACTTCTTTTTTAAGTACCTCATTATCTGTGAAAATAGCTATTCTTCAAGCCTCTTATTTGCAGAGTACATTTTAATTCCTAAAACCCTTAAGATTACCCATATTTATGTCACTGTAATCGAAGAGCAGGCTTGCAATATAACTGCTACTCCAATGAAATGGTCCAGCTCGGATGAGGGTGCTGCTAAATCATAGGGAGGATGAATCTCTGCCATATAATGTATAAGAGGAAGTTGGAAAAAATTTGGATTATGAGTTATGATCCCATAACAGGAGTAGCTGATCAGGAACTGAGTCTGTCTGCATTACAAGACAGTCCTTCAGCTGGACCTTATTGTTCATGATGAATTCCAGTTTCCTGGATGCTGCTGTTGAAGGGGACAGGGAGAGTGCAGAGGAAACCCAGCATGTTTGGGCACATAGGAAAGCTACATCAGGACATGAGCTACTGGAAAAGGTGAAGAATGGGGGGTTTTGTGTAAGGAAGTTAAGTTCTTTGATAGGAAGGATTGGTCTGTTATCAGCACGGCTGTTGCTGAGGTTCATATCTATTTGCCAAAATGTAAATATCTTGCATTTAAGACATCTTTGCCAACATCTCAGCCTCAAACCTCCAGATTATGCCATATAAAAGGTCATTCAAAAATAATTCCTCTGCTCTCACTGTCTGCTTAGAGAATTTCTCTGTAGTTTTTGGTTGTTGGGTTTTTTTGGATTTTGTTGTTGTTGTTTTGCTTTTTAAATCCAGGTGTCTTAAGAGGGATAACATTACATTTATTTTTGGACAGCCCTGAGTGCAGACATACAATGTGTGTATCAAAGCTGGTCATCCCAGGTGCTCCCTTAATGGAATGAAGCCTGGGGAATTCAGTGAATATAGAGCAAATTATATATTACTCTTATTTTAAAATCTCTTGTTTTCTTACTGGTTCCCATAGTACCACCTGCTTTCCAAGCTGTGGGTTTGCTCTGATTATTTTATTTTTTTTCCTTGAGAGTGAGGCACCAATCTATATTTGTGTGACTTCTTGGTTGGATTATTGACAATTTTCCTTTGCTTGTCTAGTTTTAATTATGTAACCAAGCCACATTCAAGGTTTCACTCATTCCAAATTTGTCTGTTGCCACATTTCTCCAGTTACGCATGCATTGAACGGAATTCTATTAAACACTCCATTGATTTTAAAATCCCTACTTTAGCATTTAAAATTTTATGCACTCTTGCTTGCTGGGATTCAGCAGAATTATAAGATCATAAATGTATGGGGTTTTTTTAAAAAATTTTCCCTGTTTTAATTTCAATCCAGAGTCTCTTATTCCCAAGTTTAAATCCTTTAGGTTTTTATATCTAACCTTCAGAAATCAACTTCAAAAGCTGTCGAGCAAATGGAGTCCATATTAACGTAAAGTTAGTTTTATTTTCAAAGACAGATTATCATACATCAAGCTTGTAGGAATGGAAGTTGTTCCAATAAAAGCTACGGAGGTGGTTGAATTCTCTACCAAAACATATACCCA
The DNA here is from genome assembly GCA_013399895.1 of Serilophus lunatus. NCBI lineage: Eukaryota > Metazoa > Chordata > Aves > Passeriformes > Eurylaimidae > Serilophus > Serilophus lunatus. The sequence continues at coordinate 785,545 of VXBA01003546.1, forward strand.
AATACCTTTACCATCCTACAGTGGAAAATTTAGTGCTATTGAACCAGATCTCAATAGCTATCAATTATCATTCACTACATTAAAATTGACAACCAGATTCTTTTGCACCACTTCCACAAAGCAGCAGACTTCAAGCATCTAAAAATATGGGACGTCGCAAGCCTTTTGCCCCGTGACACATCCAGTGCCTCTGCATGTGTCAGGCAAAAAAACACACATAACAGGTGGAATGCCAGAATTGGCACCAGCAGCTTCTGCTCTGATGAGCTCCTTAAGACAGAACACTTCCCAGTCACAGGTTTAAATGGTGGTGTTTGGCCTTCTGCATGTTACATAACCTGCCGATTTTCCACTTCTTTTCTCCTCTCAGTACATGATGGGGATGCTCAGGATTCTACTGGTCAATACAAAAGGAATTTTGACTTTATTCTGAGTGCATTTAGCATGTACTCTCTGTTGGCTGAAATAGTGACCCAGGTCTTCAGGGATAAAACTGCATTGATGATGGCCCCAAAGCAAAGATGAAAACCAAGAAAGGGATTAGGAGAATGTAGGATTATTTTCCTGTTCCTTTCTAGTGCCAATGCCGAATGCAACAATGATGTTATTGGTGTGATGGAAGAAGTAAAATTAATTTCAAGATTTCAAGATAAGAAAGGATCTTTGTACAAATTGAAAATGAATATGAAAAGAGAACGATTTCTCATGCAGAAAAAAAAAATCTTAAACATATCATCTAAGAAGAAACACTTACAAAAAGACCAGTTGTCTCAGGAGTCAGAATGTGAACATAAGAACAGGATAAGAACAAGCTTTTCTGCTTAAGGAGTGAGTTTCTCATCTTGTTGGCATCATCACTGCTTGAAGATTTGGGTAGAGGGTTTACCTAGCTCATTGAAAAGGCAATGTAACTATTAAATCTCTCATCATTAGCTTCTGCCTTTTTGCCTCTGATGGTGAAATTATGGGATGGACATGTTCCTCCCTCAAAACCTCAAAATTTCATAGGTTGATAATATGCTTAGAAAAAGACGGTAAAGCACTTGATAAAAGCCTCAAAGTTCTAAGAGTCATAAGACAGATTTATTAGGGACAGTTTAATTATCTAATTACTACACCCAATAATTGTACATCTTCAATAGCCAAGAACAATTGAAATTTTTTCTGTTTTCCACCCCCTGATATCTCCAGCACTGCCAAAACCTATGGTGTTCATTCAAAAGCTTATTTATTTATGCATATGGCTTGCATATCTCAAGGCTAGAAGCATAAATTTTTAGTAGCTGACATGCTCTTCAGGGAAAAAAGTTCCCCCTCTGAATTATTCTATTCACTCTGCAGCTATCCACTGCCACCCCTTGTTTATCTGCTCATTACTGTGACTGAAAATGAGTTTGTCAGGAGAAATATAATTTAAAGAAAGAGAACATGAATGTAGAGGAAATTCGATAACTCAGCAAATATGCAAACTATTTTTTTAACCTAGAGATAAACCTTTTTCTCCTAGCATCCTTTTAAAAAAGAACATTCTTCAAAGCTTTTACAGAAAAAAAAATAAGAATAAATTTTACACAAATGCTCTGGAAGTTGTTTTGCCTTACTGTATGTGGGCTTTGCCTTCTGTGTAAAAGAAAAAGAGGTCTTGTGAAAAAGCTGAGTATTTTAGAATTTTAACTTGTTCTAACTCTAAAGTGGGGGTCAAATAAATTATTATTTGAAAGAATGTTTAAGTCTCATCACAAATTTTAACAAATCATAGCCTTTGCAAATCTCCACTGACCTTAGTGTGGATGTGTGTGGTGGTGAAGGGGGAATGAGACAGCTAATCATTCCCTGCCTTAAATTACTGTGAATGGCACCCAGAAAGAGATATGTTTAATCTGTTCCTTGCACCACTCAATTGAGAAATCAGTCATCATCTTCTTCCTCAGTTAAAATGTGCAAGTGGTCTTCAGACAAGATAAAAAAAAATAAAAAAAAAAATCACCTCCCCTCAATTTGCAGACCAATACAATAGGAAAGAAGAAACTATCTTGCCCTTGGCTTGGTTATGTTTTTTGTAGCTCTTGTCCCTGTCTAGATCAGGTTGTCACTTTGTTAAAACCAGGAGGTTCCCATGCAAGGAGGTGCAGTGCAAATAGACTATTTCCATTTCAGCTATTTTGCAGCAAATACTGGATGCCTGAATTTATTTCAATGACTCTTTCATTTTGCCATACAAATGTTGTTACCCTAATATTAACTGGATTACATGTGTCAGAAGCACATCTGCTGGCCCCAGGCTATCAGCTGAGCAAATGGCAGCCTTTCTAACGGATTTCATTCCCTTTCTTACACTCACTCATGTCACAAGAGGGAAGATATAGATGGATACCCTGGAAAAATATTTGCGATAAAAGTTTGCAGTGACTTGTGCGTCTGAAGTAGTTAGAGATCAGACCTATTAGTGGGACAGATAATTCAACATCTGTCAACTAGAGAGACCCTCCTCTCTAAACCAAGTGGTGTCTGGCTGAAGTGGACTCACTTCCACATCTGATTAGTAGTTTCTGCTTCCCTAAATTTAAAAAGCTGAAGGAGAATAGTTCCAGCAAAAGGCCAGTGGGCCTGACTGTGTCAGCCTGAGTTGAATTTAAGTGTATGAAGCCTGTCTGGGGTTTTTTTGGTCTATGTGTTTATCTTTCTACATTTCTGTTGCCAATTTCACGCCTGACCAGATGAATCCACAGAAGTTTTTTTTTGCAAAGTAAGGCAAGTCAATAAACAACCAATTTAAGAGAAAAATATGTTCTAAATGATACTTTCTTTTCCTCTGGCTCCGTTACCCTAGTGATCCTCATCACCTCCCAAACTGTGCTGACTGTGATGTTGCTCATCTCGCAAACAGACTGTTAAAATCCTTTAGGTTAGGACCTTCCTTTCCATTGTTTTGTGAAAACATTAGACAGACCAGCTGCACTACACAAATACAGTAATATAATTATGACTATAGATGATAGTGGCGATTAAAAATTCATATCTTCTGAAGACATGAGACCAGGAGATATTCATAGCTTTCCAATTTGACTCAGAAGGGATGAGAACAAGATGTAGCAATACAGAAAAGCCAGGCAGAGTCAAGACTGGGGAGAGAGCAACAACAACAACAAAAGAAGAAAAAACAAAGACGAGTTCAAGGAATCCCTGGAGAACTCCAGCTTTTGAAGTCCCTTGCATGCACTCACAGTAAGGAGCCAGTGACAGCTGCTGCCGTGTTTGATACCCTCCCGGCTCCAGTTCTGTCATTTACCAAGCTACCCTGTCATCAGCCAGCACAGAAGTAGAGCGTGTGTTACCCCAGGTCCCATCTTCATTCCTCAGAAAGTCAAAGCATGTTCATAGATCAGAGCGGTTTCAAATACAAGGATGAAGAAACAGACACACTGTTAAAGAAGGATTCTGGGCTTTTCCTCCTGTTTTGCCAATGTTGTAAGAATTAGGTTTCAGATATAAAATATTTTTAGTTAAGAAAATGAAGAAAAGAATTCAACTCAAAGTGCAGATTCAGCGACTTGGAAATAGTAAAAATAAAATAATTCACTTAATAAGTTGCTCAGGTATTAAAAAGGAAAAACATCTGTAGAAATTAAAAATTACATTACAAGTTTTTGTAAATGTTTTTGTGCCTTGTCTGTATTGCTGACTAACTGCTAACAGATTCAGAATAATATTTTGGTTTTTTGGTTGGTTGTGTTGGGTTTTTTTGCAGGTTGGGGAGAGAGATGTTCTTTTCTTCTTTTTTTCACCCCAGACCAGGGATGGTCCTGTAATGTCTCCTGGAAGGCAAACTTTAAGTTTGCATACCTTGAAAACAAACAAAAAAATGTGCATCCTCTTTTCCACCCATCAATGGAATTCTGAGCTACCAACCACTAACACTGACATTTTCCTTTAAATATTTTATTGGTACCTAAATGCTCATCATAGTTGATATTTTCTCTTTATTAAACTTATTCTGCATTTAGCAGTCACATCTCCAGATATTCTTGATTTAAGGAAACAGTTGCATTTCCAGTACTTTGAAATAATGAAGTTAGAGGTTTGGGAGTTACAAACAGTATAATTCCTGCAACAAATTCTGAAAAAATATCCTCTCTAAACTCAAGACATTTTTATTGCATTAAAAATGTTAGCAAAGCTCTAGTATTTTAAGACTTTGGTTTGTAGGTTGTTAAGGAATATGCCTACCTATATAAGCAGCCCCAGTACTATAAATCAAGTGAGTGCAGAATTAACCAAACTGGGAACTTTTATTGGGCATCGAACACACAAGAAAGGATAATTTCCAGGCAAAACAAGTAATTTTTAAAAATATTTTTTCTGTATATAACTAAAGAATTGTGAGATTAATTAAAAAAAACAAAGTATCTACAGGGTTTATGTGCCCATAAAAAATACGTCCCAGAGAGTCTAATTTGTTTTGTTATGACGAAAGTAGTTGTTATTAAACAATTGTAATTTGATTTTATGTTTTCAAGAGGAATGCTTATATCCAACGATGGTGTGCTACACAACTGTTAGTTTTACTGAAGTGTGCATGCATAATACATAATTGCTGGAAGTGAAACAGAACTGCTAAACTAAACAGGTGAGAAAGAGCTGGAAAGAGAGAAGGGAGAGAGAAAAAGACTAAAGTGACTTTAAATGTTCTCAAAGCTATACCAAAAGTCTGTACACACTTATAAACATGCAATGCTCTTGTCTGTAACAAAGCTTTGTGTTGCTAAAAGCAGATTTAGAAAAATAAACCTTTGAGTAAAATATCCACCTTCTCCTCTTAGTAGAAAACAAAATCTGATATTCCACCCTCTGCTGCTGTTATTTCATCAGGTTGTCACAGAGATATTCTAGGAAATTTACTAGAGCAAAAATCTTTTTGATTTATTGGATTTGTTGTTTCTTTTCTTCCACAGTTCTTTATCCACCTACATTTTCCTACCAGGACTCCAACTTCTAATTCCCAATCAGGGCAGAGACTCACATAAAGGAATTGTTCATGAGAGACAGGATACTGTCTTTCCCAGGCACAAATCTTACAAATTCTTGAACAGTACACAATACTTCTCTGATATTCCTTTTGGCAATCAATCTATACTGCCCTAGAGCTATCATTCTACCAATTTTATCCTTGTCTGTACTGCTCTTTCCACCCTTTTTTGAATGGGAGAGGAAACACCACTGAACTGGATACAAGGATAGCCCACAGAGGATTATTGACTTGAGAAGGTCAGATTCTCATCCAGAGAGAAATAGACATGTTATCATTATTTGGATGGCAGCATCACAGTCATGGGCAGTCATTAAGAGACATTAGAAAAATATTTTACCCAGTCTCATTGAGATTAGGGTGCTCACTAGAGACAGGAAGACACAAACATGAGGCCCTGGTTATTCTGGGATGGGCTTCTCTTTTCCCATTAAAATTGGTCTTTATGTAAGTCTATGCCACAATTTTAATTGGAAGGGGAAAAAAAATTAGCCTTCCCCTTCTAAGAGGATAGATTCTGCTGGTTCATGAACTTCGTTTACCATTGTCTTCCTTTGTGGACTCCAAGGGAGAATAAAAGTTGCTAGAGACTGAAGGATAATTTTGGTTACTGAAGGGACTCCTTACATTTATTTTGAGCTTTAACTTTTTATGGTTAATTAGATTTCCAGATACCAGCCATTTGGACAATTTGCACAATATCTCCACTATTTTATTTTTATTTCTCTTTTTTTTGAGGATGCTGATGAGCAAGGAGAAATCAGAAGAGTAGCGTAATGCAAGAAAGGAACAAAGTGACTTTCAGAAATTTTTTTGTAAGGCTGAAAAAAAAAAAAAAGGCCTGAATGTGGGATTCAGAGAGCTCAATTTGTTTAACTGATCAGAAAAGAAGAGCGAAAGGCAACTTGCTTGAAATATGTATGTTCAAAGAGAGAAAGTATGGTGCATAAAGAACCCTTTAATCTTTTGGTGAAAGGCATGACCAGAGCCTAGAAACTGTAAGAGTGAGAAATTTGCTACATGCATGCTTGCAAAAGAGATTGACTGAGAAATTCTTGAGGAAAATGTAGAGCCTTCATCACCTCTTCAAAGCCATGATTTGATGTCTTTCCTTAACCAAGTCTTACTTTATGCTCTGAAATTGTCTGTTGCAGGGGTGATATTTAATATCCTGTTATAGAAAAGCCCAGACATAAACATCTCAGTCCCTTCTAGCCTAGACAAATCTGGGAATCATTTCAAAGAGGAGTAAACTAAGAATTGGAAAATACACTTTCATCCTCCATTATCAATCCTGTAGATCAGGATAGCTGACATTATACAGATCACTTTTATTGCTCAAGGCCTTGCCATTGCAAGAAAATGGCTAAAAATGCAGCAATTTTACTCATGTTTATCACTTTAATTTTCTTGAACCCTCGGGATATAATCAACCAAGGTGTCATTTATTGATTATTTTAAAATTATTCATAGTGATAATGTAATATAAATATAATACCCTCTCATGGTTTTAGACATAAAGCTACATTGAAAATTAGATGGCAACATTTGCAAGCTATAAAATACAAAAGAAAAAAAAATCAGTAAGAAGTGATGTACCTTTGCCTGCATATTACCTAACCACCTATGTGATGGAGGGGAGCAACTGTTTAAAAACACACACACAAAAAAAATAAAACACTTTGTTCATAAGAAAATAAGAATACCTTGTCCAGCTGAAAACAAAGTGGGAATATAGCTAGAGAGAATGGAGACACAAATTGGAGCAATCTGTTATTAAGAAATAAGTAGAGAATTTCCAGGCTTCTTTTCCAAAGAATAACAGAGATGAAGAAGAATCTAAATTATTTAGACTGCCTCTGGGCTATGTTTGGGGAGCACTATTTTAAAAAGCTTGGGTTTGTGCTCTGGGATTTTATTTGAAAGGACAAAATAAAATCCAGTTTTCTGGATGGTAGCTTATTAGATGCTATCCAGGATCTAGGCCTCATGATTTATTAGGGAGCACTATGAAAATGCTGGAGACCTGCCATGGGTTTACAATGCAATGTGCACCTAGTGGAGCTACCTGCTGCACCCACATCCCTCTCTCTGGGTTCCATCTGCCCAAGAACTAACATCAAGTTTTGGGGTAAAAAAATTTCTGGGGCTGCAGAGAAAGTGACATGGAGAGCAGCATTTCAGAGGGCCAAATTAATTTCCCTAGGGATCCCCTGCTTGTAAAATCCCATAAACAAAATGTCACTTTTCATTCACTAAGCCACTTTGATTGCTAACAGCAAATACATGCCTTACTTTGGCAGAAAGCTCTGCACCATCAAATTAAATAATGTTGGGTTGTTGGTGTGGCTTTTTTTTCCCCTAACAATCTGTCTCACACATTCCTTGGCTGCCTTTAAAAGTCACTTGTAAAGTTTCACACTTGCATGCTGCGAACAGCAGAGCCGGAAAGCTCAGTCTCCAAGGATCAATAAGCTTTGAGTTGTTGTGGTTCAAATGGGGTGAAGCAAGTCTAGTAACTGACAACTGCCATCTCATGGTGACTGCCGGGAATGAAAAGGAAGGTCTCCAGATCATCCCTGATGGCTGAGTGGGAGCATCGCCTGAAGGCCTGATAAAATTATGCCATGCTTACACTTAAAGATATCAGGGATTCTGTAAAAGAAATTACAGGTGAAATACTGTGAGGTCACTACTGTTGTAGCAGCAAAACTGAGTCTTAATATGCTCTAATATCAGTATCCTTCAGTGTCAGCACCCAGCTGTCTTTAAAAGTATATAATAATGCCAGCTGAAACAGTGTATTAGTGGGTCAGGGTGACAAAGCCCAAATCTGTACTGAAAACCTGGTTTAAAGAAGAAAAAGCATAAAATAGGCATCTTGCCAGAGTGCAATGCTACAGTAGATGACTGATCAGGCAAAACAATTCTTAAAAAAAAAAACACCGAACAAGTGTAATCGTGCAAGGCACTGTCAGAAATCAGCAGTTTCTGGGAAGAGAACAGAATTTCAAGAATTTTCTCAAACAAAAAGAAAAGTGAAAAAAACCCTAACAATTTCAGAAGACTGCCCAGAATGAGATGTTTATACTTAGGGCAACGTTAATCTCCATATCCTTCTGTGGATGTTATGGGAAGCATATTCCTGTTACCTCCAGGCACAAATTATCTCAGCATGCTATGCTCCAAGGAAGAATGAAGTATCCTGGACTTCACTAGGCTTGTTATGGGCAGGGAACAAGTCTGGAAACGCAATGGTTTCATTTGGAGTAGAACTTTGACTTTTAAAGAGTACTAGGAATAATTCTTAACTGATCAGAATTAAAATATAGCTCCAGATCCACATGGGAAACCCTGCACCTCTCCATCAATCCAAACTGTGTCACTTGCACTGTTTCCTTAAGAGCAGTGAGTGGGTCAGCCTGTTCTGTACAGCCTCTATCTAGGACCACCCCGCCATGGCTGAGTTCAGTTAAAACACAGCACCATCTAAATTACCTACACCGTGATCCAATTACCAGTGCTGTCTGCCACACAAATCCATTCATATTATAAACCTCATTGCCTGATATAGATCTGCAGTGCTCAAAAAGACACATGTACAGTTCACTTCATGTATTTTTAGTAGGCTTTCTTGTACCTTCTCAATTTAAAAGAAAAAAAAAAACGATAATGGAAGTTGAACAGAAGTAGATGTTGGTATTATTATGTGGACACAAACTACATTAAGTGCTGATTCCAATATCTAGCACTAATTATTCCCACCACCTTATCTAAAAATAATTAGCGAACATCCTCCTGAGAATAGCAACCCTAATTCTTCTTTGCTACAATTACTCAGGCTTTACACCAGTGTAACTATGCAAAGGATTACCATCATTCCCTACAGTTTTAAAACTCTAACCTGCTGAATGAGCAGAGTTTTTCAATGCGAGATATCCGGAACTGATTTCCTTGGAATTACAGAGCATAAAACCTGAAGACAGATACACACTTAGCAGTAAGTCCAAGATTACATGTTTGTACTGATAACAGAGAAGTAATAAAAAGAAGGAAACACTTAGCTTAAACTTGGAGCATATGGAACAAGCGTGCATGGAGGGGGAAATCCATTATTTGGTGAAATGGAATTTTCAAAATAGCAAGCATTTCCTTTTCATGCCCTGATGTTTTTTTCCCTGCTACTTGTTTCCTTAGTTCATTTTCAATCCCCACCTGCTACTGGAGCAGCATATAGACCTAAACAATGAAGACTTTGGGATTAGCCTAGCAAGTCAGGAAACATGGGTCCTTTCCCTGCTGCAGCTGGCTGCCTCTGCAGGCAATTGGTTTTACCTGGTGCTGGATACAAGGAGCTGATTTTGCCAGCCTTATCAACTTTATCTTAGAAAAATACACTTACCAAGAAATACATGAAAAAACAGCAAAACCATGCAATCTGAAAGGGAGATCTATGAAACTTCTGCCACTTCTGACCCTTGAGGCACTTATCTTTGTATATTTTAAATGTCTCTGATGACTTCTGTGCCCATTTTTAGCATTGCCAGTAATTGCCAGAGTATTTAAGATAAGGGACTACAAAGTCAAACCCATATCTAAAACATAAGCTGCCATCTTCACTTCCCACTCAGGTAACTGGCCTTGGGAAATCAATAGAGTTTCAGTTCTCAAACAACAATTACCTATTCTGGTCTGGTGTGGAAGAGAGAGGAGACAGCAGTGGTGCCTTTCCAGCAATTAGTTTAGTGACTTCTGCTGCTGTGTGGAGTGGGGGACCTCTAGAATCTAACTTGTCTCTTAACTCTCTGAGTTGGAACTCCACTCCCTGAGTTCATGCTCCGACTACTAGCCTACAACATATTTCAGTTGAGAGCTTTCTTGCCCACATATATCAAAGTACTCTTAATTTACTTGAAATTATGGAGATTTCAATGAGTAGGAAGAGGTGGTGGGGTTTGTTTACATTAAACTGTAAATAAAACAATATCTCAGCCTTGAATTCCACTTGGCTGTTTTGGAAAGGTTGGCACCAGCGATTTACTAGTCTTAACAGTGAGCTCTGAAATCTGGATAAACTATTTCTGAATTTCCATTCCAACTGTGTGACAGCCTTGTCTTGATTATACACATTCACATTTGAATGTACAATATTTATACCATATACTTTCATAGCACATACCACAAATTTCTTCTTTTCCTAGCAAGTCATATTTCTACCTGTCTCAGAGCATCCTTCTCCAGGGCAGTTCAAGACCTGACCCCTCCATTTTTCAGCAGGGGGTAGTTTGCAGATGCTCATCAAGCTAATTTGCAATACCTAGGTCCAAACTTCCCAAATTATTAACAATTCTTAGGTAACCTTAATGCTACTCTCTCATCTTTCTTTACAGTAAGGAAATTAATTTAGCAAATGTAAAAGTTATAGGGTCTCCAACATCTAGATTGCCTCAGTCTTAGCAAAAGAAATGTAACAGATCTAGTTAGGTCATGAGAGTATGTCTGGCCTCTTCCCAGCTTTCACCTCTTCTCAAAACTGCTAATCACAATTTCATGTCAACCCCGAAGGACCTGGTAGCAAGAGAGGTCAAATAACTTTTCTCAGTTCCAGATTAAGAAAATAAGGGACAAAAAAAGGTGTACAGAACGGGCTCTTTTTGGCTAACCTTCTGCAGCTGGGTAAATACCAGGGAACTAACACGGCTATCTTTTGGGTGGGGAAGAAGGTGGCAAATGTAAGCACCCTGCCACTTCTAGCATATATACATTACACCGAGACATTTTTCAAATACGAGGGAGCAAACTACAGTTTGTACAACATTGTCAGTAAATGATTGTCAGTAAATCTAGGTCTAATTCATGGAAATAGAGCCAGCTGGGAGCTTTTTGAAGACGTGTTGTGTTTTCAGTGCTATTTGTAGAATTGGGTTATTCAGGCAGATTTCTGAATCCAAACTTTGTGATTTCTTTCCCTCACTCATTATTTATACAATGTTTCTTGACATTTCAAAATGAAGAGGACAAAACTTTGTCTCGATTTTGTTTTCAAAGAATAGAGCCAAAAGATTCCGTAAAATGGTAGAAACAGGATGTTTTAGAGACATTTTAAAATGCACTTTGTATGTTTGTTTCAAATGGAACATTTTAAAAATCTTTAGTTGTGACAGGAAAATTATTTGAGAACTCAGAGGTTTTGAGATGGGAAAGCAATTTCCCCTCCTAGTTCCAGAGAGTCAGATGTTCAGAATACAGCAGCTATTTTATACTTTTCCATTGCACTCCTCCCACACCCAAATTCAAATACATGGAACCAGCTTCAAACACTTCTTAAACATCCATTTTGAACCACATATCTAATGTAAAAAGTATCTGGGAAAACAGTGAATTGACTTTACTTATCAAGCCAAATGAATAACATCACCAATGTCTTTTGCTGAGGTCCTCAGATGTTATCATACACCTAACTTAAATCATAGTACACTTTGCAGCCAAATGGACTCTAGAAGCATTGACTATCTAGATCTAGATCTTTTCCTTTCTAGTCCCATCACATTTTTGATGCTGAGTCTCCCCTTACTCACCTCCCCAACAAGGGAAGGAAAAGCACAAAATATCCTCAAAGATGTAAACCAAAAAAGTGAAAACTCAGGAACTCATCTCAGCAGACATCAGAGCATGAGACGTACTGCAGAAGTGGCAGTTTTCAGTCCTAAAAGCTCCAGTTAAAGTCAAGACAGAAATATTTACCTGGCCTTTCTACTGTCTGACTTTCATTTCTCAACAAGCTTCACCTGCAGTTTGATAACTGAACCAGAGCAATTAGCTTTTAGCCCTATCTTTTATAGCTAATTGCCCTTAAGGCAACTGCAAGGATTCCCAGGTGTCAGCTTTCTGTGGTGTTTATGCAACTCCCAGAAGAGAGTAAGCATAGACACTAAAATAGAAAAGTTCTTCAGCAGATATACTTAGGAAAAGGAAACTTAAAAAGGCAGTAAGTCATGATCATTATTTTTCTATGTATACCATGTTTACTCACTGAATTATACAATGTGATAGCACTAAAATCAGAAAAAGCTTCTCAAATGCAAGAATTAAAAAACCTTCTCTGATTTCTTAAACCCTACAATGACCCCTAATTGGAACTTGAAATCCTTTAGCTACCAATTTAGTTATATTTCTAATGCCCTTGAGTTAGTTCTGGTTTATTTTTTTATTTTATTTTATTCCCTCTTGACATTCATCTAAGAAGACTAGGTAGGGTTCTTTTTGTCTGAAACAGAAGTCATCACACTTAACAGGAAACAATTTTCTGCTGCCTGGAAGGTGAAAGTTTCCTTTTAAATCACTGTAGGTGAACTCACCTATTTATGCCATCAGGAGATGGCCACAGATGTGAATTTTAACCCACATTCCCATCTGTAAGTTTTGTTTTTGAGTCCTTCCAGTGCTTTCTCAATGGAGAGTGGTGATGAGGACTCTGCAGCTTCCCAAAGGAGGAACAGCTGAACATCCTGAACCCATACCGTGCTGCTGCTGTCACTTGATAACTTCCAGTATATGCAAGGACATGTCCTTGTCAAGCTTCCACCAAGAACAAAAGTCATATTTTCCAAGTTGAGGCACCTAAAAATTCTGCAAGGCTAAGAGATGCTGACTGAAAAAACATTTGTTTTTAGAAGCTAAGCTGCTCTGGAAGTCCAAGAGATGACTTGGAAACTTGTTATAGAGATAGTCAAAGGTTTAGGACTTGTAAACACCCCAAAATTTAAGGTTTCCCACCATTATCCCATCGACTGTCTTGAAGCATTCCTCACTGATCCAGATTACTAGGGAACACCTCTCTCATTCTGCTATCAGCTTGGGAATCAGACTTTCATCCTAATAAAGTCTAGATTGTATCTGACCTGCAGCAAGATGGCTTTGTAAAGGCACTACCTTGTAAAGTCAAAACTTTGTCAATAGCTTCTATGGTTATATGCAGATATGTTACATGAAAGCTTCTATTTCCATGGAGGAAAATGTGAGGACCAGAAATGTAACAAATGTAAGAAAAAAAAGTAACAAAAAACTCTGAGCATTTGTGACACTATAGGCCTCTGTCTGTGCTCAGTAACTTGCTTCAGATTAATTAGCAATCTTTGAATGGTCTTGCTAAGCAAGCGGCAAACTAGAATGCATTGTTTTACTTTGGTGCCCATATTTCACAGGGCACTGTTAATGCCTTTTTATTTGTATTTATTTTTTTTGCTCCCTTGTTTTGTTTTATAAGTGTTCAGAGTGCTGCACAGCATTATGGTACACTATCATTTTTCAAGCCATTAAATGTTAACTTCATTTTCTTGTGTGAATTATGCTTTGCTCTTTTAGTTTTGTAATGAAAAATAAGTACAGGTTATGCAAGCAATAACCCCTGTGTAAGCAGCAGCTATCTTTTTAAACGGTTTATTATGCCACAGTCTGGTAGTCCATTAAATATAGATTACAGACTGTTGAATAAATGAATATCAACTAAGCAGCCCCATCCTTCTGTACATATCAATGCAAATACTGAATTGTGGCATCTCATGAAAATGTATAACCCAGAAGAGTGGGTCAAGAAGTAATTACACATTTGTCTTATCTCATGCTTCTGCACTCAAACCAGCAAAATACATTTGTGATGGTTAGGGGACACAGAAAACTGTTTTTCCTGAAAGGTGAAAAAGTATTATTTTTCACAGTTTTATGCAGATGTTCTTAGATTTCCAGGTATGTTTCTTATAATAAACTTTGAAAAATATGCTTTCATAATAAAGGACCTAACTGAAAAATGGCTCATATTCATATCTCAGCTCTTCCTCAAACTGTCTGTGTTACATATAAGAAGAACTGAATGGCTCAGTTTTGGAAATTATGACAATAAATGGGCCACTATATGAATTAGAGTTTATAGTATACTATTGTGTATAAAATCTAAGTACTTCTTTACATACTTGTAAACATAGAAAACATAGCATTTAGTGAAGGACATCAAATCTAGATAGAAAACATGACTATGTTACTCTTTAGAAACAGGAAATGTTGAAACTTAAATTGATTAGAGATAACTTAAACTAAAATTTTGAGACTAGAATTCAAATTATGTTGCTTAAAGCCAAAATAGACTAACCTGTTCCATATGGAACAGATTAAGAAGGGGAATGAACTAATCATTAGGTTATTAAAATAATACCACCAACACGAGCTGTATAACAGGAAGTTATCTTTAGCAGCTAAGAAGGAATTATCTGCTGATCCCAGCTTGAATAAATGAACTGTGAGAAAAGAGTATATCAGTGAAGGGAAAAAATAAGCCAAACAATTAACTTGCTTAAATATCTTGTGCCCATATTTTCTAAGGCAAGTTTTTAGTTGCTGGTAATCATCCCCGTTCCCCTGATTTCAGGGTTAACGCGCTTATTCACCCTGATTGTGAATATATATTTAGAATCTTAGAATCTCCTGAGTTGGCAGAGACCCATAAGTATCATCAGCTCCTGGCCCTGCACAGGACCACCCCAAGAATCACATCATGTGACTGAAAGCATTGTCCAAAAGCTTCTTGAACTCTGTTGGAATTGGTGTTGTGACCACTTCCCTAGAAAGATGGTTCCAGTGCCAGACCACCCTCTGAAGAACTTTTACCTAATATCCAGCCCAAACCTTCATGTCATTCATTTGGGCACTACAGATGATCATCAGAGAGAAGAGATCAGAGCCTGTCCTTCCACTTCCCCTTGTGAGGAGCAGTTAATAATAATAATAATTAGATCTGCTTGTTAAATGAATTTCATATTAATGTTAAAAATCTATTAATAGTCATATTCTTCCAGGAATTTCTAATGTTTCTGCCAGAATCCTAGGGGAAAATAAGTTCAGCTTTCTGGTTTGGGAACTGAAAAGATCCTTGACTTTTTTTTTTTTTTTTTTGGCTTGCAAGTACTTTGTTAATATTTTTTTAAAGGAAAAGACATCAAATTGACTTTTTGTTTCAAAAGACACCAAATTATCTTTCTGCTTATAAAGACACTATTCATGCAAATAAGCCAGATAATTACTGCATGTGTTTCCTACACTACTCCTCCCAGTCTGCTAAAGCAGTAAATGCCAGAAGGCATACAAGCCATTAAAAGGTAACAGCTGTGCAATACAGGTCATATTGTGACCCAGTTAAATCAGCACTGAGTACTGATGCTAACTTCTTCTGGAGCATCACCACGTAGGGAGGGAGAAGGGGAGAACAATGCTTATCTTTGAATGAGATTGATATTTCTATGTATCCTTGCAGCACCTGGACCCTGTCTTGTGACTAGCGGGAAAAAGCCTGCAATTATTTTTTTCCGTCTGTGTCAAATCAGAGGTCCCACAAATTGCTCAAAACTAAGCACAAAAGCAAAGAATAAAAGAGCAAACTGGGAGGAAATAAAGCATAGGAACATTTTTGTTGTCTGCCTACCAAATATTCCTTGTTACACACAAAGGATATTATTAGATACGGTATTTCATGAAGCCACAAATATGGACTGGTAAAAAGTCATGAGTTTTATGACAATTTATGGCTTCAAAACAACCAGTGTTCTTATTCGTTAGAAGAATACAAAGGAAGTTGATTTCAAATTTCCTTACGATTAGCTCCAAAGTATACATTTTTACCAATGTCAGTTCTTTTGTAAGATGATGCCTTTCTTCTGAGATCTAAAAATTCACTTAAAATTTGTGGAAAATGCCAGTGCTTCTTTTTGAAAAGCAGAGAAATTGAGGCACAGAGAAGAAAAAACAAGGTCACACAGCACTCCAATGTCATAACTTGTGTTCTTCACTCTACATCCTTGCCATGTGGGAGCACAGACTAGCATTCAAAACACTGAGCACTGTACTTGGCCACGCACAACCAAAGAGCACAAATCGACATCCACACACCCCATATCTTGTTCTGCTTACATTATTTCCAGATGATTTTGTACTGACTACATGTATCTCCAAATAAACACCACATGCTTGTGAATATTAGTATTTCAAATTTATAGGTATAAAAAGTGGGATGAGTGTGTGTACTGGTTTGTGGGGGCTGGGATCGTGGGGGGTGGTTAAAAAGGGCTTTAGAGGGGGAAGACTGCAAGAAACTCCACTTACCTGTTTAGTAAAATTCCGTTTCCCTTAAAACCACTGGGAGAGGTGGGGGAAGCTGAGATCGGGATGGGGCCAAGGCCAGCAGCAGCGGTTTCTCGTTTCCCCCAGGGCCGACTTGGGACCGAGCGGGGCCAGCGCCAGTCCCAGTCCCCCTGGGCAGTGGTGGCTCCTCGCCCACCTGGGGGCGCGGGGACAGCAGCGGGCTGCACCCCCTGCCTCCAACGCTCCCAGGAGCACAGGGGCCGATCACCAGCCATCGGCACACATGGCCCCGGGGCCGTCTTGTGCAGTGCGTGGTCCCTCGGTCCCAGAGCTGAGACGGCCTCTGTTCCTGCCTACTGTCCCCCCTTCCCAGTGAAGTGCGCGGCCTGGGACTGTCCCTCCCCACGCGGCTTCTCGTTTCCCCCGGAGCGCGGGCCAGCGGCACGCAGCCGGGGCTATGTCTGGCTGTGCGAGGGGGG
>VXBA01003546.1:802407-814590 GCA_013399895.1 Serilophus lunatus
CGAGAGCCATTTCCAGCTTGCTAGCAAGTAACCCTCAGGGAGGTGGTGAGAGGGAGTCATGTTTTTTTCTGTTTGTGTTTTTCAGAGAGCTTGAAGGGCCCAAAGTGCTTCCAGGAGAGAGGGAAGAGAAAGAGCAGTTCCCTTTATTTTTTTGTTTATCCCTTTTGTGTGTGTTTTTTTCCCTGTATGTCAGGTGTTCCTGTGGGTTATCCCTACTTCCCTAATTTAAACCCCCTGTAATAAACTGTTCACCTACTGCAACTCTATTCAGTTTTCTGTCACCTTTATTGAACCTGTCCCCTAGATGATAAAAGTGGTTCTAAACCACCACAGTGTGAAAATAAACTTTTTATGTAAGAAATTAGAATGAATCTGTGGACCAGAATAAAAAAGCAGTAATCTAATGTCTACTCTTCCTTCATCTTCACAGTAAGCATATATTGAGAAATCTATACATACTTGCATTTGCACATGTGAAAATACATGCCTGCTTATTTCTTAAGAAGCAGATAACTACTTCCTGTTCTATTTTTCAGTGATTGAAGGTGCTGTTGGTATTAAGTGTTTGCAGTTACACTTTCTTGGACACTCAGTGATGTGGTGTATGAAACTGCAGATAGGACGTGTTCCCTGGTGAAAAGCCCGTACTGAAATTCAAAGTATGTGGGAGAATGGAAGGAGAAAGGTGGTGATTTCTTTTGTCATAGCTGATGCTATTGTACTTCTGTGCAGCTGGTCTGTAATTTAAAATAGAACCTAGAACAAGGTCCTGATCAAGATATAGGATCTTCCTGCACAGAGACATATGGCCAGTAAATTGTATTAATATACTATATTCATTTTGTTGTATATCCAGATATGATCAAGTAAAACATAAACCTGAGATTAAAAACAAAACCTAAGGGCCTATCTAATACACTAGTCTGTTTTTTTATTAGCTGAAAGGCAGGGGTGATTCTGGGAGGATTTAAAATTCAAGAATGCAATAATTATAAAATGAAGTGAGAAGCAAATCTCCTAATGATAAAGAAGAAATGTGAAAAGTAATGGCTAAATCAATAACACCTCAGTCCTGGAGTATGGTTAATATGTCTTATATGATCTATCAATAATTATTTATAGCATGTGAAGATGTTTTAGTGTTCAAAAGATATGCAAAAGACCCACATAATAAATTATATACTTAGTTTTATACAGGCAGTTCAGTTCATTGTTTAAACTAAGATATTAAAAACCTCTCTAAGCACCAAAGCCCTGCTGCTGCCTGATTTCCAGGTCTGCTGTAGCTGGGCAGTTGTACCTAACCCAGCTCCCAGGTTTAAACCCAACATTACCCGCCTCCCGCACCCATTCTACTCAAGAATAATTTCCCTCATATTAGGATTGAAATCTTAATATTTGAATTTATTTGTCAATGGTTTCTCAACCCTTGTCTGCAACCAGCGTACAGATACAGATTTCAATTGGCCAATACTCTGTCACTTTGGCATTTGTTCATGATAAGAAATATCTCTGTTTCACATGCTCATTGTCACAGTATTAATCACTTATCTAGCACTGATGATGATTTGAGCAGGTCTTGCAGGTAAGAGCAGGAGCTTCAGACAAAGTTTATTAGAAAAGCCCTCCCATTGAGTCACAAGGTGTCTCTTACTTTCTAAACTCTTTCTAAGAGAGAGAAGCCTTGGTGCAGCTGGATCCAATTTCAGCTTCAGACTTTGCCAATGGTTTAAGTAAAATATGTCTTGCAGGATTAAAGATGGCAAACTGAGTATATTTATATAAAATGAATTATTTATTATGATGAATGATCAGACGTTACTTACTACACAACATAAAAGCTAAAACTACTAGTAGTATATAGTATAGTGCACTATACCAAAGCAATTTTATAAAAGCTAACAAAAAGAAACAATCATTAATTAAGGATCAATGTAACTCACCCCACCAACACTTGCAGGCAGATCTCTTTCACTCAACCTCAACAAGTATCCTTGAAGGGCAGCCTTGCTTCAAGGGAGAAACTCCACACTCTCAAAGAAGGGGTATATTACAAGAATTTAATTGTATGGAAAGTTTGATAGTAAATTGGTATGACTTTTGGACACGTGTCTCCAGGTCAGTTTAGCAGTTATCTGCCATACCTTTCCCACACTACTAGGATGCTGATTTGAGGTTGATGAGCCAGACCAGTTTTAGCATAATTCAATATCAAAACCAGCACCTGGCAGTTACCCCACCCTCATCGGCCCACCACTGATAGATTTGCAAACAGAGTGTTGTCCTATTGAGTTGCTTGACCACATTCCAGAGCGAAGAGCTCTGGTACAGTCCTGCAACCTCTCTGCTCCAAATCATCCCCTAGATAAAAAGTATAAATGATCGTGGTCACTGCAGTCTAGTCAGTCTGCCCCCATTGCCTTTGGAAATCAGTGGCATGGAAGTGTCTGAATAACAGTGCAAATCTGAGCCAAAGTTGGTCAGATATTTCGTAATGTCCCTCTGGAGACAAATCACTTCAGCACTTACAAATTAGGCTGATCATAACACATAGAATATAATGAGTATTTCCCATCTAATTTTCAGTTCCATATTCCTGAACATATTTCAGATGTTCCATACTTACATGGCTGTAGTGCCCAAAGGCACAAATCATCTTTTAAGCTCTATTGTGCTAAGAGTTATTCAAACACTCAGAGGGCCTTTTCCCTCGCAGCTTATGAGCCCAGAATACAAGCACTGTGTGCAGGCTGAAAAAATATGGTTACAGTAACACACATTAAGATTGATATATTGATACTTCATGTTTTATATAAATGATGGAAAAATAAATGTAACTGCCAATAAACTGAATCTGCTATTCATCAAGTTCTCTCACTTGGTTCCAAATTTTATATCAGAGGGGACACTGGAGGAGAGATTTGCAATAAAAACAACCATCATAGTCACTTTCTGCATCAGCTGAAGAAGGTCTCTGATACGATATGCCAGACAGTACATGACATGTCAATAAAATAAGAGCATATAATGCAAAATATAAGACATACCCTGTTTAAATAACGCTGTTAAACAGGTCCTAGTTTCTGTCTATCTTCTACAGTGTTGGAGCATTCTAGAGAAATGACTTCTGTACATATGGTTCCACTAACAACCATACCCTGCTCCACTGGCAATCTCATTCATATGCTTGAATGCTCACGAAGCATTTAATAAGAATACTCTCACATTGCAAAAGCTGAAAACATTCTTTTAACAAAGACCTGTAATGCCAGAACTGTGATGAATTTACATGATGTGATTTGGTATCTCAGCACTAAGCAAGCTGTGGTAGCTAACGTGTGCATGTAACATGCTCAGTTTAGAAATAATTTCATTGACCTTCATTTACCCTCGCAGAAATCTGAAAGAAGTTTTCTTAGATTTTATTTATCACATGTAACAAGACTTCCAAGAATGGCTATTTGTAAGGATTTAATGATCACAGTTGCCTGTCTCAAACACTGTCAAGGCCACAGAAGTAGCTTTCCATAAGTTAAACCGCTACAGTGGCAACTTGACATAAGCATAGAAGGGAGGAATTCGAGACAGGAAAGTGCTAATTCTAGGCCTGGCAAGGTGAGATCTGGTTATCACATCTGGAATAATATTATCATTGTGACAAACTGTGAGAAAGGAAGCAACTGCTCATACACCACTCATACTCCCAAGTTACGGGAACAGCGCCTGTGCCCACCATGTGGAAACCAAATAAAAAATAGTGGTACCTTCAGAAGAATGACTCCAGAACTCCCTTCACCAAGAGGCAGGGTGAAGAAAGATTTCACTTGATCCATGGGCAGTGGCTATCTTCTGCTTGTTCTCTGTCTCTCTGCCTCTCTTTCTTTCTCCTCTTTTCTATTTCTATCTCTCTCTCTACCTCACATTTATAGTTAAATAAAATCTGTATTGTTTCTGTGGCATATGGCTTCATTTTCACCTTAATTTGGGGAGAGGCATATCTCACTAATCAGGTCTTAATACAATTGCAGCTGAGTAGTTGGGCTGGCTACCCACAACAACCTAGTGGAGCTCTGCAGATGCTATCCAGGCTCTGAAATTCATCCACTCCTTGTTGGAAGAAACAGGCTGCACATTATGTTAGAGGAGGCAAGCAGAAAAGCAATGCCATTACCAGATAGACAGCAACAGAGAAGCAAGGCAGGAGTGCTACTCTTTCAGCTCTGACAATAAGACAGTTTCTGTTGATCCTCATAATTTCCTTTTCACTGCAAGTCCAGAAGCAGGCTGGACTCTTATTATGTCTCTACTCAGACACATGTGGATACCAAATTGTTTTCCTATACTTTTCCAGCAGCTGTTCCAGAGTTCCTTTAAACAGCATATGAGTTTGGGTGACTATGAGCCCAAACCTTAAACCATGATTAGTGCAGAAATCCTACTACAAACTAGGTAAAAAAACACCAACCAGCCAACCATCCCTACAAAATAAATAAAAAAAATTAAAAAATAAAAAAAAAACCTACAAAAAAAAACACCCAACCCTCCCCCTCCAACAACAACAACAAATACAAATCAGAAACAAACTCTCACAAGAAACTTCCAAAAAGATAGGCCAAAGTTGCTGATTATTTGCCATAGGATGGGAGGAGAAAAGTCTAATTATAAATTGGATAGTATTTGAACCAGTGAACCCAGAGATATTTTGTTTTGCTGGGAACTTTGAAGAAAATTGGTCTTTGTTCTGAGTATTATGTGATTAATTAAAGACATATTTCAAAATGCTTTTTCATTTATTTGTAATTCCCATTAATTTATTATTTTCACTTGGTACTATGAGCAGCGTTTAGCTTGGTACAAAGAAAAAAGCCCCTTTACATACATAAATTTCTGTCTATTGGGATCTCTATTTGAGCAGCCTGTTCTGGAGGTTCTTTTGACAGGGGAGAAAGAGTAAAGACAAAATATATTTTTCTGATTTATCTGTGTTCCATAAATGACATATTGACAGACTTTTCCAAAATGTACAAACAGGGTGATTTTTTTTTATCTCTATTTATTTCTCTGTTGAATTTTCTTATTATTACACTGGAGTGTTTCTATAATCTTTCCAACTTTCTAAGATTCCATTTAGATACTACAGCATGAGCAAAATTCTGCTGCTATTCTAGGATCTGCAGACAATAGGATTTTTTTGTATCTAAGGTGTCAACAGCTATGTTTGTTTACAATTCATAACTTGTAAGAATTCCTTTAATATTTTTAAATGTTGGTTCATTTTAAAATATTCTAATGAAAGTTTACGAAGAACTCTGTTTCACTGTGTTTATAATGTTATTTTTCTATAGTGCATGACAGCTCAGTGCTTCAATATTCCATTCAAAATTAATCCATTTAAAAGAAAATAATTACACGAGCTATTTACATAATTTTCAACTAATTAAACCACAACTACTATTAAATGATTCCTGCACTATCATAAATTCCCAAACATTGTAATTCTATTTTTCAGGTGATATTTTGTTATCATTAAATACATTTCTCTCAGTAGATACAGTTTAAATGTTTGAGAAGATACTGTGAGAATGAATATCACAGATTTATAATTAAAAGCAAAGGTTAAGAAATTTAGGCCAATATGTAATGGTGAGCATTTACTTATTACACAACAACGTTCCTAGCTGCCTAGGGACTCTTGGACTGAGCCTCAAGGGTCTTATTAATAGAAATGAGGAATTATGAGCACTGCCATTTGACCTGCACATGCACCCTATGCTAATATTTGGAGATCATGGACTAACCATATTTTCTAGACCCTTAATTACGATGTTTTAAACGAGGATAGCATTACTGAACAACAGACCACCGTAGGATATCTTATGCTGGATATCTTATGGATGACTTCTTAAAATTGAACAAAATTCATTTGTTTCATTTGAAAAGCCTAATTTTGGAAAAACTAATCACTAAGGCTGTTAAAAATATATCCAAAAAAAATTCCACGGTCATAGCAAACTGAAAAGTTGTTAAAACTGGTGTTTTAGATTGATTAAAAGAGTTCCATCTAGTCAAGCAAGCAGTTGTGACTGTGATTAGAAAAGTATTTTATTGCAGTTACCTGGAATTGCCTAGAGAGATCCAATTGCCAACACCTTTTTTTTTTGTTTTTGTTGTTTGTTTTTTTTTATTGCTTTGTTGGGGTTTTTTGGTGGGTTTTTTTAAGGTTTTATTCTAATTTTCTATTCTTTTTTTCCCTTACTTCACCTATTTTCCTTAAGAAATCTCTCATATTTTCTAGTTTCCAGGGGAAAATATACAAGAGCATGTAAGACTGAGAACTATTTAATCAGTCCTTAAATTCCCCTATTTATCTGTTATTTAGAACAGTTTTCACTGTCCCCCAAAATCTCTTCTGTAACTAAGAGCCAATGCCTAGGTCTCCAGCAGCAAGCTACAGGGAAATGTCCTCCAAAGATTTGTTTGCCCCATCGATCTCCACATGCAGTTTACTGTAGATTTTCATTTGCTGACTGGTCTCTCCTGAGACATGCTGAAGTAGAAGTATAGCAGCAGTCTTCAGGCTCTGACTACCAGTTTCCAAGACAAAACCTTTACATTTCTCTTTTTGTTGTGTCCTAGATGCCAACGAGGTAGTGTCATACATTACCTTGCAAAGGAAGGCCATGCGTTCTTTTCTCAGAGACCTTGCTGAAGACAAGCAGTTAAGTGTTTTTTTCAACTCACTTGCTGTGCATCTTTTCCTGGGTAAAAAATAAGAAGCCCCTGGCCTTCCCCATTTTTGAAACAGAGGAAACTTAATACACGGGCCTCTCTTCCAAGAGATGTTTCTTCAGTGCTGTCCACAAAGGCCCTTTCAGGAATCAAAGAGAAAAGGTCCTGGGAAGCTCATACCCTGACCACGCAACTGATCTGAAAGTTTCACCTTCTCATCCAATATTGTTTCTATGCCCCTCTTTGCCATCGAAGTTTTTAGGCTTCTTTTCTGTGTCTCTAGTTGCATGGTATGCATTGTTTGGAACCACATGGCCACCTACTGCTCCCCACGTCCTTTGCAGGCTCCAAAGCTCTGACTTCCTTCTCTTGTTTCCTCACAAATGAGAGACCCTCAGGCCCACAAGTACCTGGCAAGAAATGGTTCTTATTCCCTGAATAATCATCCCACAAGAAAGTGGAAGAATTGCTCTCAGGTGACTTAAATGAGCACTGTGGACTAATTAGTGCATTAACCAACCCAATTCTCAGGTAAATTACACCCCTGCTTCTAGCCTCCTCATCCTTCTCACTAACTGCCAAAGTCAGTGGGTGACATTTTGTGTACTCTGACGTGAGTGGGATATGGGGCTTCCTACCCCTAACCTCTTTCGTGGCTATGTCTATATCCAGATACTGCTTACATATGACAGCGCAAAGGTATTTTATTGCACTGTGAGAGATGGGAATCTCACACCTTTTGATCTTCATCTTTTTGGGGGGTTTTTTCTTAACCAGCACCAATCACAGAAAGAAACCCTGCATATATGCCATACCTACCGAGCTATCTCACCTATTTTACAAACCCACCACATGATTCCAGTTTGAAAGATTTAGGAAAACCAACCCAAATTACAGCTCCATTCACACTCACTATGGTCTGTTCTTTTGTCCAGTTTCACCAGCTGAGAGAGGACATGAAGCTGCTAAGGATTTTTGGAGATCAGCCTTTGGCTGCACACAAGAGTAAGATCTCCAAGATGGAAATTGCCACAGCCTTGACACCACCTTTATCTACTCCAGAGCCTTGAAAAAGCATAGTCTTCTCAGGGGTAGCAGGGGCATTGGGGGTGCAGAGCAACAAACTCTCATAATGGGAATAGGGAATTGTGCCCTCCTTTCTACCCTCACCCACCAAGGACGGCAGCAGACAACCTTGCTGCTGCATCCGGCCTTTGGCTTTTCACTCAGTTTTTAGAAAAAGTTAAAGAAGCAATGGAAAATTTAGCAGTGTTTGTGTGAATCCAGATGGAAAGTGCATCCATTCAGAGCCTGCCGTCTAAGTCCATTTTAATTCTTAAAGCTCTTGCTATCTCCTTACATAAGTGTCATTTCTTGTGTGAAGGCAGAGACCAATATTAAGATCCTCAGTGTAATAATCCTTACAGCTCTGCAGCTTAAGATAAAACTGACAGCTTCTATCACGTTTTATTCTTCGGGACATAAACTTGGGGTCAAGAAGGCATTCCTTCCCATATGATAGCATTGCAAATTCGGTTCCCAATGTATTTTTTTCTTTTCCCTGATGAATCCTAGAATTATAGAGCTATATTGGACACTAACGGATTTGTACAAAAGCATTTCTGGGCTTGATTCTATGAAAGCAAACAGAAACCTTTTCATGACCTCCTCCCCATATTCACTCATCCTCCACCCTGGACACTATTCTTTAAAACCAGATGAACGAGAGCAATATCCTTCTGTTGTTCAATCTACTGCAGCTGCTTTCTGCACAGAGCATCAAGTCATCTGACAGAGTCTCACAGGATGTGGACTGTTAAGGGACAAACAGCAGCTATACTGCATTTAGCTTTGTATTCAAGATGAAATGCAACTGTGTGCAAAAAAACCATAAAAAGATATATTAATTGCTTTTTCTATTAGTACTTGACTTACTGAGAGTGAAGAAATGCTTCTTCCTTTTTATGAGTTGAAAACATACTCTCTCACTCTCTATATATTAGATGTAGACAGGCATTTCACGCCCTTGAGCAGAACTAAACAGTTCTAATTGTAGGGAAATATTTTAGACTAAGTCATTTTCATGTTTTCAATGAAACATTTTATTATCTATGTAAACAAATGTGGTTTAAAGTTTGTTTCTGCCTTAACTATGTTTCATTTTAAAAAAAATTTGAAATCAAAATAGAGTGAAAAAACCTTCTCAATGAGACAAAATTATAATAAATGTTTTGGAGATTGTCAAAGTAAAAAAACGGTGGATCACACAACTCTTGTCAAACCTGACCTGGGAATGGAAGGTCAGATTTCCTGCAGGCATTTATCAGCAGGGTTCAACT
The DNA here is from genome assembly GCA_013399895.1 of Serilophus lunatus. Taxonomy (NCBI): domain Eukaryota; kingdom Metazoa; phylum Chordata; class Aves; order Passeriformes; family Eurylaimidae; genus Serilophus; species Serilophus lunatus. The sequence goes on from VXBA01003546.1 coordinate 811,476, forward strand.
GGCTTTACCAAGGCTGTTATTTACATCAATTATAAGTGGATCTGAAATTTCTTGAAGGGATAATAATCTATGCAAATACTTTTTTTTTTTTTTTTCAGGAGAGAAACTAATTATTTCTCTCTGCCAGATGTACCATGGCAGACAGATGTGACCCCAAATTTTAGATGCATGAAAACTACATTCAATTATTCAATAATTCAGTAGCTCCTTTTAGTTTCAATGTGAAATAGATGTGTGGTTTCAGTCTAGAATTCTGAGAAACTTCTCTTGCAAGGGTCTTAATTTGAATTTAAAAAAACTTTAAAAATTAATTTAATCCAATCGAGAAAATAATTTAATTCTGCATTAAAGCAATGAATGAGCATTTGTCACAGCTGTCACTAGGGAAATATTTTTTATTTTCTTAGATATTATGACTATGCATATATGTGAGGTAGTAAAAATGAAGGAAAACTTGAGAGTGAAAGTGGGGGATGTGATCAGAGATAGGAAGGATTGAATGACCTTGGCCTTTCAAGAAAGGGTAATACATAAAAACCTGAAGTTTGTGGTGGTCAAAACTAAGAAGAGGAGGCATAGAATGACTATCTGCAAAAGAAAGAGATTTTCCTATCTATATATGACACTAACACACTCTTATTAAAAAAAGAAAAAACAAAACAAACAAACAAAAAACCCAAACCTACCGTAGAATGTCATGTAATTCAAGTTTCAGTGAATAGGCCATGCCTGAAACAAAGCTAAAACACAGATGGAAGGCAGCTGCATGATACACTGTGACTAAAGGCATCTTCACCAGCAGAGTAAATGCCAGCTGCCAAAACAGTTGTACCAGAATTCCAAAATTATACACTTAGAAAAATGTGGGAGCTTTGAAGACTATCTACCAGAATGTTCCAGACAATTAAAGTCTGGAGTCTTTACTGGAATAAAAGAAAAAAGTGATACTTTACATCCATTTTCCTCAATTATTCCTGTCATGCTACCAATTTGTTTTCCTTTTTTTTTTTTTTTCCCATACAGTAGGGAGAAGATACTGAATTTTGAAAAAAGGCAATGCAGACAAAGGGAAACTAAACCTAAGTGACCGGCCTTGGGTCAAACAAAGACTGTAGCAGGACAGAAACTTTCAGTCAGCAGGTTTCAGTCATCTGTTTTGTCTTCAGAGCCTTTTCCCATCTGACTTATCCGTGTGAGCTTTTAGCTTTCCAGAGGTCCAATATCAAATATAGAGTGTAAGTATTTTTTAAAAAGGATTAGTAATACTAAATTTTAATGTAAGTATCCAGATTCAGAATTCTGCATTGTTAAAGCACAGCAATTGCTGTAATGCACCAAGTGTTTCCTTTTCTTTCTCTTTTTAAAGCACAGGTGTTTTTATTTCATAGAGCAAAAGCAGTGAATATGGGTCTGAAGTGAGTAAAGAGTTTTAAGTGGGCTGGTATGACCCACTCCCATATTTTAAGCTGTCATGTTGTGCTGCCAAGTGCGGGATCATGTCAGCTCATGTCAGTCACACTGTGTTGTGGTGCATAAAGCAACGTGATGGATTGCCAGCCTGCTGTCCCTAATGCATGACCAGCTGAAAGCCAGCAAACTGAAACAAAATTGCAGGAAGCTTTAAAGGACAAACACAGCGATCAGTGTGAAGACTTAAGGCAAATAAATATTTACTAATGAGGGATGGAGCGTGACAAACTCTTACCCTGGTTCCCCGGCAGACTCAGGGAAAGTAGATAAATCCCGGATTGGGTTAGCAAGGGCATCCAAATCTGAGCTCCAGGGCTGAAGATAGTGCAAGAGGCTGGGGAATAGATGGTTTCCTAGATGGACCCACAGCCAAAATGGAGACAACCGGATGAAGAATGGAGTTCTTAAATCAAGGCAATAGTTGGCACATTGTTAGTTCCATTAATGGCAAAATTACAAGGTGCCTAGATGGGGAACAAACTGCCTCCTTGTTAAACATAGATTTAATTAGCTCTCTAACTCAGAAAGAAATAGCACATGAGAGAAGACAGTACTTAAAATTTCCTGGAAACCCACTCTTTGGTTAGTCTGAAAGCAATAAATTATGATCTGTTTACTTGTTTAATCTGCCTGCATTGCCGAATCCATGGAATTCACCTCATGGAATTCTGTGACAAGTCTGCAGACTTCTGGTCTTTCATTTGCACAATTCACTTAGATGGCAATATAGACCAAGTGATGGAAACCTCTGGTGTTTTCGTATTTTAAAAGAGCTTAAATGTTTTTCATGCATGTAGTCTTGCCAGTTTCAAATATCTTTGTGAAGGTTTGGATGTTAGGGTGTTAAAGAAAAGTTAGAAGACCTAACTGAAGAAAAAATGTTTCAGAATAAGAAGATAACTTATAAATTGACGTCTCTTTTGAAATGTGTGTCTAATTCACAGTTTTCAGAAACTGTTGTTGAGCATGTTTATTATATGACTTTTGTATGGTTTAAAAACTACCAAAGACAGAAAAAATATGGAAAGATAAAGCTGACATTATGTGGAAAAAACTTCTTTTTCTGGAATATTTCCACATTTTTCAGTGGAACTGCTTATGCGGTACACATCAGGTGATGACTGATGTGTGTTAGAGGAAAGCAGCTGTGCCCAGATGGACTGTCATCAGTTTGTCATTTCTTTAACATAAAGAACTATATTTATGCAGAGTGTTGTAGAACAAGAGGACAGATTCCTTCAATGGGACAGACATACCTGACCACCCTACACATTCTCCTGCTGCTCAGATATGTTCGAGTTCCTTTGTGGAGTCTCTGGACGCTAGTGTCAGATGCCCCTGAGAGGACTTCTGGCTCACTACACCCAAGGGATGCAAAATGAGTTCAAGTCATTCAATATCTGTCAGTAAGAACATGCTCAGACAAGGCTTCTGAGATGGTTGAAATCCAAACAGACCGATGCCTAAAATGAGATGGATTAAAAAAATCTTCCAAACAAGATTAATAGAGATAAAGGAAAAGTGCAATTCTTTAACAGAAGCTTCCAGAATTCCAAAGATGTGTGCTGGGCCCCCTTATCAGCCCACATTTATAATATTCATCAATCCATCCACCCCTCAATATATCTAACCATAATTCGTGTCA
>VXBA01003546.1:814610-878257 GCA_013399895.1 Serilophus lunatus
TCTACTGCCCTCTCCACCCACCCCCACCCACCCCCAGATCTTCTCCAGGGTCTCTGGGCCTTCTATTTTTGCCTTGCTACTACAATGTCCTTGCTACCTTGTTTGTCTTGGAAAGAATACTAAACATAGCTTTGCAAACCCCGGGAAAGGTCTTACAAGAAAGCTTATGAGTGAAACTATACAGTCAGGCTAAAACACCCCAAAATATGGGAGAAAAACCCCAAAGCATCAGACCATTATCTTTGTAAAGGATGTGAGAAGAAAAATATTGCAGAGAAGAATGTCTAGATCTACACAAAAATTGTGTGGAAAAAGAAACACAAACATAGAAAAGGGGTCCTCAGTATGCTTGTTTTCATCAGTGTTACCTTCTAAACCTATCACCATCCCTGAAAAATGCTTTTGCATCATGGAGATTTACACGAGAAGAGTCAGGAACTTATGCATGAGCTCAACAAAATATAATCAAGCCGCAGTAGAAACTTATCTTGCTTTGGTAGAATCCTTATATAAAGTCACACAATTCACAATCAAATTAAGCCGCTGTTTTTAGAAAGATCTGCGATAACTTTCATCCTTTGATGCTCCTCTGAGGCTCTACTGGTACCATACTTGGCCTGTCATGAGGGGAAAAAAAAAAAAAAAAAAAAAAAACAAAAANAAAAAAAAAAAAAAAAAAGTGGTCCATTTTATTTGATCTTACTTGATTTTCTTTTTATTCTACAGCTTTCAGTTAATTCATCTTTACCTGCTAGATCAAAGGATCCTCTAATGTCAAAACAGATTTCCCTCAGTTAGGTGTAAAGCTCATGGAAGACAGGCATCTATCACACTCTTCAGTACCAGTCAGTTCTAGTGCATCATAGTTTAATTTCCTCAGGACAAATGTTAAATTATTACTCACCCCAATAAAAATAGCCCTACCTTTCCCTTCCAAATAGGAGATTGGCAGGAAACTAAGACAATTTAAGGAGTTAATAAATAACAATCCTTCATCATTTGTGCAGTTCTTTTACTTGTGTCATATATTTCATCTCTTCTCAGGATAAGCCCTTAAAAAGAGTTCCCATGCAACCTCTTCTGAACCTAAACTGACTTTGACTGGAACAGCATTCCTGCCTGAATTCATTATACATGGCATACTCTCCTAATTGAAATAATGAAGGCTTTTTTCCTGTCTTCTACTTTGCCTAAAACCTTTCAGTATTAGCCATGCAATTACCAGGCCCTCAGTCACATAGCTCTCAGACACCTTTACTAGAGGGAAATGGAAAACCTAATTCATCTGCCACTATTTGCAGCCAGAGCTTTGACTCCCATTACTGCCAGGGCAAGCACAGAGAGGGAGTTCAGGAGATGTGTTTTGTGTTGTAGCTACATTCCTCCTATGTGACCTTGGTCAAGCACCTTTTCCTTTTCATGTTTCAATTTTCCTGGCTGAAAATAGTGATAATGACAGGTCACTTTCCAAAGTGTCTTGAAATGTACTCATCATTATGTTTTCAAAGACTGAGAGGTTTCTCTGAATATTACCAATATTAGTTGCTGGTTTTAAACAAGCTTCTCTAGATGGCTGACTGGCTCCCTTTTGAGTGTCTACCAGCTCTTCAGGTCTAATGAGTACTCTTTCTTCTTCACATCTTCTACATTCCTCCTACAATATAGGAGTTTTTTAATACTTTCATACAGAAGTCGCTAAGCCTTTCCCATCTTGCTCCTCTGCACAATCTTTCTCTATACAATGGCTGGCTTTGCTATATCCTCTCAGAAATAGGATGAAGAATGCTATGTCTATGCTTGCCAGTGGTACAGTCCTATAGTACCAGAAGTCAAGTGCAGCTGAAGAACCAGAATGCATATTATACATGAAGGAAGAGGTGGGAGTCGCTGCAGACTAGATCTGTTCTTACCCTGTAGCTTAACACCCATCAGTAGCCAGATGCTATATAATAGAATTTTAGAATGGCTTGGTTTGGAAGGGATCTTAAAGATAGTCTAGTTCCATCCCCACTGCCATGGGCAGTGTTGCCACTAATGAGATCAGGTTACTCAGGCTTACTTTCATCCAGTAGGAAGTACATTTCTGTGACTCTCTGAGACTGCCCTATGGGATACATCACAACACAATTAGTGAGGAGAAACAGAAAGATCAGAAGAAGAAAAAAATGCTTGTGTAGATACAGCCTCAGTTTTCAAATAATGGTCACAATGTGGAATTAAATATTATAAATGTATTTTCTGCTTTCAGATCTCAACGTGTTGATGTTTTCAGAAAAATAGTCATAACAATTTCAAGATCTTTCTGAAATGCTAAAGTACACTTATAGCCTATTAATGTATATGTAGCTAAAATAATTCACTTTGTGGAAGTAGGCTTTTGCAATTATCTACAGTAAATTCCACCAGTATGTTTTGTTGCCCAGCTACTGAGATATGGCTGCAATCTTTTTTGTTGCCTCTTCATTAAAATAGATTTTCATTAATAAATTTGTGTCATTTTTGTTTTATCTTTTTTTATCTCTTTCTCCTGTCTCTTTCTCAAAACTTAAGAAAACACCAAACTCAAGATTTTAGTATGGATCTTTGTGGCAATCCATGAGATCACCTATTTAACGTGAAAACTTACTTTATATTTTAATCAGTTATTAAGGTATGACAACACTTTTTACTCCTTTTTATTCCTCATTAATTCATTATTTTTTTATTATGGTAATTCACATTTCTAATCATTTTGTTGCAAAACATCTTCAGATAAGAAACTAGTTTCAATAAAAATCCTCCTACTTTTTTTTTTTAACTTTAAATAGTAACTCCTTTAACCAACTATTTTGCATTACAAACAGCAATGCAAAAAACTCATTTAGCTACTCAGATGTAGCCTCAGACTTTTTGATATTTTGTTTAACCTTTGAAAATTTACTGAATTGTCCTGGGCTGTGGTAGATACTTCTACTTCTGTTTGTCAAGTCCTTTTGCATCGCTTCTGTGGTTTTAGAATTACACAGTACTTGAAGATCTTAATTTTTTTTTTTTTTGGTCCATCCCTTATTAATTTTATCTTTACCTCAATACAGTTTATGCACTTTTCAAGCTGAATGTCTGCAGGTAAAAATGAATGAATATCCTCTGGACAAATTTTGGAACGTAAATTAATGTTTATCATTTAGAAAGCAATTGAGTTACACTTGAACAGCATCCTTTACTCTAACGCCACTGAAGTTAATTTATAGAAGTGTGAGAACCCATTCAAAATATCTTAGAACACAGTTCCTGCCATAGCATAGAATAATTTCCTGAATGTGCTTAGGAATTCAAAAGCTCTGCACCTACGACTGAAGAGAAATATCTGATGGTCAGTTGAATATCATTTTGTCAACTTGAAATGTGCCTGAAACTGTTGTAGAGATAATAAAATAAAAACCAGAAAATGCTGTTGAAGTAGTCACAAATCTTCAAACTGCAAGTCTGTTTTTAAACAAAGTACCCATAAAACTGCACACAGAAGCAGAAAAACAGGTAATGTTGCATCTCTGACTCCTTAAGACTTGCTAATTAAATGCAACAAAAAAAAAAAAAAAAAAAAAAAACCCAAAAAAACCCCCAGGAACAAAAGAGATGAGGGACTAAAAAACAAAAGTGCAATGTTAAATTTTCTTGGACTTCTGACTGCCACTGTTCTTACATTTCTCAATATGTATTATTTGCAACTTCCATTCCAATATATTGAATTCATGACAAGGATTAGGTAACAACTACAGGACATGGGACACTGAAAATTGTCTGAGAAGACTAACAGAATAGCAGCATACATTATTCCAGTATTCCAATATTATTCCAGTAAACTAGGTGATTTTGATGAATATGTATCAGAGTATTTCACACAATCTCTAGAACAATAAGCTCAAGTAGTATTTGTTTGCAGCTAAAATATCCTCATTCAACACAAAAAGTAGGAAAAATCACAGTGGTCTTCTGCGTGAGAATAGAATATCTGTGAAAATATTCACCCTGAGAAGGGTGAAAAATACATGATATCCCATCACCTTCATATCATATGAAGTCTATGTAATTATAATGGGAATAAAAGTAGCTGTAAATAAAGACTCAACACTCTTACCTGGGAATTATTTTGAAGAACTTGTAAGACACTGTATACTTGTTTCTACTCCAAATAGCATTTAAGAAAAACCATTAGTACCATTACAGATAGTCTGCATTCTGCATGGGATTGGAGCTATTTCATTAAGTTAACATCCAGCTTTTAAACAAAAAGACATTTTTGATATTGGGGGGTGGGGGGGTGGTTCTTAATTGGGTTTTACTTCTGTCATAAGTAAACTTTCTGGTTAAGTCCTCTTCAAAATAATATACTTTATCATGTTATACCAAAAATAATTTTGGAGAAAAGCTGAATCTTTTGGAAACATTCTGATGTCATCACTAAGCCTTACAAATATTCTTGCTGACATTACCCAGAGAAGGGATTTTAAAAGCAGTATAGAAACTCTCTTGCCTTAATGTCCTAGGAAGATCCCATGACCTTCATGTACTTCTGTGGGAAATCAGCCTTAGTGTTCAGCTAACCCCGATAAGGAGGCAGTATAAGTGAAAAGTGAATAAAGACTACTCTAATGAGAAATTTCTTAATACAGAGAGTTAGCAAGCTATTCATCCAAGGAATAAAAAATTCATCCAAATTCATCCAAGGAGTAAAAATCATCCTGAATATAAGAAAAGCTACATGGACATCTAAGTAAGATATGGAATCTTAATTCAAAGCTGTTGGCTTGACTTTTAGCTTTGACCCTGTCTTTATATATAGCCCATGTGAAGTCCCTGTTGGCTTGACATTCAGCAATAAGGCTCCAACTTTATTTAAATAGTGTGAGCCCCATCAGCGGCATGTGTGTTTTCTATTATTTTTTCCTTTTTGAGGAAATAATAGGAAACAAGCACTTTAGAAATTATACACTCCATTTGGTCATCTAACCCAATATACTTGATCAATTTAAAAAGTCGAAAGTACATTTAAGTTTTCTGAATGCTTTTTTACCAATAAATTTGAACATTCTTTCAGTTACACTTAAAATGTAATACCAAACAATCCTATAACCAGAGCTCTCTCCTACAGATCTCATACAGCTGTTGAGAGTTAACAATAGATATCTACTCCTCACATATTGTATTGCAATTGTATAATATCCACCCACCTAAGAGCAATTTTAGTTAGTCATTGTTCCTCTGTTTTGAATATCAGAATATCATGTAAGACACTCAGAAACTTTATTGCAGTAAAAACCTGACATTTGCCACTCTATCCACAAGGCATATCATAGAACACAATTATGTTGATCAGATCGTGTTCACCTATATTTATGATTTGTTCATGATATTTCCTTGCTGACTGCTACTCAACTGCTTGTTAAGTTTTATACAGTTAAAAATGGTTTGTATGAATATATTTTTCAGGTTGGAAGGGAGTGTTTTTGTGGTTACAATTGTCTTTTCATGATGATCGAGTTTAAACTAGAGACCAACAAAACTCTGTCTCCATTGATTTTTCTCTTTGCTTTTAAAGATAAATACAATATATACCTTGTTACAAAATAATACTGCTCATCTGTCCTCCCTGAGCTATTTGAAGAAACTCATAGTTAAGTTGCATATTTTTCATGAACTAGTTATTAAGTTTAAAAGGCCAGACTGCTTGAAAATATCCAACTGGATAACCGGCAGAATTTGTCATCTATGGTACCTGTGCTAGCTTTCAGGTCATAGCCAACATTTTTAGAAAGACAAGACAGGCTTCTGTATATTTTCTTTCTGGATTTAGCTATTTGCACTTTCTCGGGTCTTTCTACTGCATTACCATATTAACTATTCTCAGCCTTCTGAGGTTCATTTATTCCTTAGAAACTCTAGTGATTCTCATCATTGGAGATCCAAGGAACAATTGCTTACCCACTGGCTATTGTTTATTTTCAACCCTTCTTCTAGTAGTGTTCATGTTCTCTTGTAAGTCTTCAAATGTTATAATTTTCTAACCTGTATGTTTTCCCCCTTAAAAACCAAAAGCACCCTGTGTAGGTTCTCACTGGTCTCTTAATTGTCCACAGGCATTCCACTTGTTAATTTACTATCTTACCACATTTGGGGCATTGTCAGCAACTTTACATTATTCCATCTGAATGGCTACCATAATCTGATTTCCTATTTTCTAGCTTTTCCTGGGATTGTCAACACACTGCTATATAGGGTCACCAGCCAAGTAATCCTTTGGGGGTCCTATTAGTCCTAATGTTTTCATGGAATATTTACTTATTTCTGGCTCATTTTCTGTTCTATTTAAACTGAAAGCTCTTAATTCATAGATGCGCTAATCTGTAGAAATACTGCCCAGTACAATAAGGCTATTAACTTCACTGGCTATAATATATATTATTAAGCATAGTAATATATACCCAAGCCTGTATGAAATTTACAGCAAAATGAGATAGCCCTGGACTATGTATACTATGAAAATTGTCTTCTAATGACTGTGCAATAGAAGATTATCAAATCCATTAAAAGTTTCTTTGTTTCCTCTGACACACCATCAGATTACCATTGGTCTACCCCAAATAAAGTAGAATCTTTCTACTCAGTTCATTTGACTAACAATGGTCACCAAATTAACCACAGGAATAGGAAAAAAAACATCACTTTCCCATCCGATTTCTAGGCTGTCATATACAAAGAGCAGAGACAGACTTAAATGCCTGATACAGATATATATATATATGTGTGCATATATAGATGTATACACATATATACATACATGCATGCAATAATATACATGCACACACTTAGCGTGGACAAAATCCATGCTCTCCCAGTGCTCAAACCAAAACTAAAGAGAAGAAATGAAAATGCTCTTCAGAGTCAGAAGTGTTTAAATTTTCATGTTCCTTTTCTATTTAGGTACCAGTGGAAGACTCAGAAGTCTTCAATGACTAGAAGACACAGCTTCTGCTATGGCATGGAAAAGATGAGAAGTTATTTTCTTATTTCAGTATAATCATTTTCACTTCAGATAATTTGAAATTCTTCCTGTGAGCTCTACACTCCATGATAACTGACTTGCAGGCTGAAATATCAAGCTTGTCCACAAATTTACTCACCAAATAAATGAGAGGGCTCTCCAGCTGGCATTGTAGTAGCATTTCATCCAAGATGCAGCAGATACGTGAGACACTAGCTGATGAATTGGATATTTCTATGTCATCACTTATTGCTCATGCTTCCATTCTCTGCATCACCCCTTAAATCTACTTGTAGAATAGTGAATTCTAAACTGTTGCTATTGTTGCCCTCTCTCCTCTTCTAGACTTTGGAGATAGTTGTATGAGCCACACCAAACTGAAGAATTTTACAATCTCAGGTTCTTATGTCTAAAAGATTTCCTGGAAATATTCACACTTCCATCAATAAAACTTTCTAAAACTCAAGTCTCCTCTAAAATTGCTTAACTGAAAGAAAAAATATTCAAAATTTCCTGTCATTTTGAAAGATCTTGTCCACAAAGCCTTTCAAAGGTTGAATTTTCCTAAGGCTGATGATAGAGCAATATCTCCCTATTATGAGCTCGACATGGTAGGTAATGGAGTACCAAACAGCAAGAAAGACACCACTTCTTAATCAGTTCTGATTAAAGGGTCGGTGAAGTTCTGATTCCTCATGACCCTTTAGGCCAAAAATCATAGCCTTAATCACAGTTGGAGGCCAGCCAAGGTCTCTCATCAAGCTTCAAGACACAGCATTTTAATCACAAAATTGCAGTGATGTTTCATTTTAAAAGAGAGAGGAAGAGACAGATGAAGGGAAAAAAGCCCTTATAACACTGCTAACTGACCTTAATCTAATGTGATGTGCAATACTTTCAGCATGTAACTGTGGCAGGGGCACAGCATAAGTGTAAAAAAAACCCTTCTTAAATTAAATTTGAAATAGTAGATTAGATTATTCCCAATGTCCTCAAACAAACTTCTGTGTATTGAAATTTGTCTTGAGATTTCCACGTGCACTACTGGCTGCATATAATTCATACAGTCCCTTGCACATACCTCATAAAATCTACTTAAAGATCACATCTTAATTATTAGTGAAAAAACCCTCTCTTGCTTGTCAAAGATGAGCATATTTTATCAGACTGGGAAAAAATGCCCTTTTGATGATTCTGATGTTTCCTGTTACTTACTGAACTGGACCATTTTTTTCTTCTTTCTTTTAAACAACAACCTCTCACTCCGTAAGAAGCCCTCACAGAATTGCATTTTAGCTATAGGTATTTTAAAAAAGGCTGTATCTGTTATACTAGACACAGAACTCAAATAACAGAAAGACCCAGGAATAATGAAATTATACTAATGCAATTTACTGGAAAACACTCTGGAAGGAGCAGTCGGGAATTTTGGATTCTGTACTTGTCTCGTGAAGTCATTTATGTTCTAGTCTCTCTGAATTCCCTCTCACATTTCCTGTGCCTATTTCAGCTGTAGTTTCTTTTTTGGGTTTGTAACACGTTCAAGGATATTTCAACAGGTCTACCCAGATAAAATCTTCTAGTCAGTTCTGTAAAAGAACAAGGAGTTTAGTAGTAAATGATCAGCCTGCCCATCAGTTTCTGAACCTAATGAATATATACTACTTTTTTATTCTGCAAGTAATACAACATTATAATTGCATTACGAGAATGCATAAGTATTCTTTTAGTACTTTCTGTAGTAAATATGGAAACATCAAGGATCTTCATGTAAAGAAGGTGGTTAGAAAGAGTGAGTTTATTGTGCTGATTACTGCCTTCCAGGTAATGTATTTTTCTTTATTAATTTTTCCAACGGAAAGCTTGCCCCTTAAAACAGACATATGAACCAGCATTTAATCTAAAATGTTGTTGGTAGTACCAAGGAATATATAATCAGCCTAGTATACTATTTTTCTAAACAAATAGATTTAGAGCACTTTTAAGTCCTGGTCCATTAGCTTTTATGCAATATTATATATATATATATATATATATATAGTTCACATATATATATGAATAAGTATTTATAAGCTTTTCCTCTGTGATCACTTTGTTACCTCTGCCTGCTCTTGTCCTCTGCTTTTCCTGATCAGATGCAGCTAATTAACCCAATAGTTCTGTATTTCAGTAATGCGCTTAAGGTTTAGTTCAAAGATCTTAATTTCTGATTAGTTTTGGACATTATAACTGAACTTAGTGACTCTGCAAAGCCTTTTTAATGCTCTTACAATGACCAATAAAGTTTTAATTCTTAGTTCCATGTTTATAGTCACAGCAAAATACTTAACATTTATTTGTATAGTTAGAAAAAGGAGATAAAAGCCACTGGGCTGATTTTTAGAACTTCTGAGCAGGTAGGATTGACACTAAAATCAGCCTAAGATGCAGTCACTGTGAAATAATCAGACCATTTAAAAAAAAAAAAAAAATGAGGAGAGTAGCTTTAAAGTTGGGTGTTGGTGGCCCTAAAAGACAAAATAAGATTCAAGGAGTGATGAAGATACTAGTGGTAAAATCAGGGCCCAAATGAACTAAACGATAAAACCACTATGGACTATTATGAAGGTGGAATCCCTTCTCCTCAGGATTTTGATTCAGGGAACTAATACAACCTTCATTTACAGACACTCAGTTTATCTAGAATATACAAGGTGAAGCATATTTAGCTGTTCTTTGTTGGAGCTAATAAGATTAGACCTAGAGCCAAACAAAGATAACAAAAAGATGCCCTTGTGCCTTTAGTGAAAGTTGGTCTGAGCACTTCATCACCATATGTTAATCAATTTAAAAGACCTAGCTACATTTGTCCTGTCCTGTGCATTTTAATCATTTATACACTGTTCAAAGCTCAGTGAAAACTATCTAAAAAGTTATATTCCTTTCCTACACCCTTCTCTTTAACCTTCTCATCCCTGTCACATTGTTTTCTCCCATAAAATCTACTAAGAGATAGATGTTCTAACAACTTAAAAGAGTGCACATATATTAAATGATTTATTATGACATTTTGTATTACTCCTAATTTTGGTCCAGTCTGCTGCTAGATGGTATGAAAATACAGAATAGAAAGGTGATCTTTAACTCATATAATTTACAGAGTAAATTTAAGACAGAGATGAAGAAACTAAGTAAATAATAAAAGAGATCAAAGCATTGTATTAGGAAATAGTTTCACCCCACCTACAACCCTGATGATAATATTTTTGCAAGCTTTACAGCTGAGAAGGGCTATTAAAATTCGTCTGGAGATGAAAAGCAAGGTAGCTCTCTCCATCACAGTGGGTGAAGCTATATGGCAGAAAGACATTTTGTTTTCCAGGAAGTTAATAGTGCACAACTGAGATCAATTTCATGAACTAATCAAAAGAACTGACATTTCGGTAATGAGCAAAGTATGATATGTTAGGGATAGACTGCAGAAAAAAGTTTTACTATTCTTGATTCATTGCACTTTTCCTCACATTTTATGCACAGATTTCATTCAGTAGTAGGTAAGGGAAGGTTTAGCACCATTGTTCACTCTCTGTGTGTATCCTGTCCACTATGGGTACTAGTTAGCTCTTAAGGTTATTTCCTGCAATAGCAAAGTATATTAGTAGAGTCATTAATCTCTTTCTAGAAAAGGAACATTTTTAGGAGAAAATATATCTTGCACCTTCTTTGACTTCAACTGGTAGCTTCATAAGATTCAATTTACATGTCCTTTTCCACTGATTTAAAGATGGATTTTTCCAGATGTCTGTGCTGCCTCTTCTCACAGGCTCCCAGCAGACCTCGACTTTTTTTTTTCTTCCTCTCTGATAGAGTGACAACTGCTACCCCCACACCAATTACCTTTCGATTAGCAAGTAAAATTAATTTTCACACTTCATATGTTAACATAAAAATGATATAAAATGCTTAACATTTGTTAAATCTATAAGTGGAAAAGAAAAAGACAAATGTGACACTAGAGTTTAGTGTCTCAAATATTTGTATTTGGAAAATTACAGAGTTCATATAGAAAACACTTGCTGGTCAAGCACAAGCTTGGCAAAGATTAAAGAAGAAACTCTTGTTTGACATCTGATTCTTTGTACGTTTGCTTTCTATAGGTGAGAGGGAGGGAAAGCCTAAATTATGCTTTATGCCCAGGACCCAAACAATCAGCATTTTAAAAACCCCAACGTTTTGCAGTTCCACAGGGAATGCAATTGTTCTAAGACTTGCTAACAGAACACTAAGCCAACTTTTTGGTGGTCTTTTATATGAAGTTACCCATGTGGATTCCTTGGCACCAGTTAATAAAACTGAGGTCATGTCTCACTGTGTCTTGCAGATAGCATTGATAAATTTATTCTTCCCTTTATTCTTCTTCCCTTATTTCCTAAAAATAAGAAAGAACTCAGTATGTTCGAGGCCAGATGTAGTAACACAAATTGGTTAACAACTTTCAAAACATTTAGTTGAAGTAGAAAGATGGAAAGCTGAAGGAGGGAGCTACCTAAATTACATATTTTTAGGAGACACAGATCAAATTTATCCCTTGTTTCTAATGCAGCATTAACAACTTTATCATATTTCAAAGCATAAATATTAGTATTATGATTTGCTGAAAAGACATTTTGCTGAGGGGTCCTTATTGGGGAAAAAGACAATAAAATAAAAGAATGAACAATAGGAGGAGAAAACCTCCATTTTGCAAGCTAAGCATTAGTCATTGAAATCCTAGTGAAGTACTGACATGAATTCCTGAGTGTACCAAGTTGGAAAAAAAAATCTCCTTTCATACCTCAGAACTATTTGTACAAGTATTTTTGCAGACATATAAGGTAACAAAAATCAGGCTTCCAATAATCTCTGACATCTTTGGTTCCCATTGTTTATCCAGGAAATTACAAGATTTCTAGAGTCAGAGTAACATTTTAAAAATTCTTTTTTAATTTCTCTGTGGGTTGAAAATTTGGCCCTGATGTTACTGAAGGCTGCACTTATGTAGAAAATAATGTTACGCTTACAATGTGTAACAAAAAATGAATATTCTGGTTTTACTCTGATGTTAATTGCTGTCTTTTCCCTAACTAGATGGCAAGTGACCTTTACACATTGTTGCTGCTAAGTCAAAAGAGAGAATAATAATGTTATTTTAATTGATTTGTGAATTATTGAACAGGGTTATGAATTCTGAACCCTTTCTGACTGGAAGAATCGATTGCATAGTCTGTTTACTATTTAGTATTCTGCATTTTTAGGTCTTGTGCTTTTGTTTGCACACAGTCATTCAAAAGATACCTAGAAACAGGAATGTAACATTATCATTTAGAATTGTGAATGTGTGAAAAAGCTCTCAAGTGAAAACCCCCAAATTTTATGGTGGGGAACCGTGGGGAAAGCACTTAATAACAGACTATTGTATGCCTCTGAAAAACCAGTAGATGATGCAACTATCAGCTTGGAAATACCTCAAATGATCATTCTGTCCCTCTGGTAAACTACAGTGAGATTACCACTACCCAAATAATTTCTGACATGTTTCTCTATGCAATTCTTAAGGACTTTTAACTAAACAACATTCCATCTCTTCTCTTTGTAAACTCTTCCAGTGCTTCACAATTCTTACTGACACATTTTTCCGGACTGAAATTTCAGCCTCCTTTCCCACAATTTAATTCCTACACTTTTTAAAGAACAGCAGAGTCCTTGATAGCTGTTCAAAGAGAAAGTAAGTTTTTATCAATCACCTCTACATCCACCTTTTAGTACTTGCATCAGAAAACCCTTCTTATCTTGCTTTTGAGAAAGTGATGTGAAAAAATATCAGAAAGTTTCCCGTGGTCAAAATAAATGACAGCATATATTTTTTTTCAGGTAGCAGCTACTGAGTAACTGAGGATAATAGAACTGGGCCTTGCCATTCCTCTTCCCTATTTCCACTAAGACGAACCCTATGCATTCTGTGGTTACTCTCAAGTCAAATTGTCCTCTCTTCAATACCCTCAAGGAATTAATATCACTTCACTAGAATGAAACTTACAGAGCCTTCCTCGAAGAGTTTCTGTGTAAAAATTATCAGAGTACATGTGTGCTTTCTTCCCTGCAGACATCTAGGTAGTCAAAACCCCATGCTAACTGCAAGTCCTGTACTATGCTTTTGTACAAGCTTATGCACAAGCAATTTTCCCCTCTTATCTTCTTTGTGTTTCTGTAATTTCTATGCATTTAAATGTCTTCTTTATTTTTTCCAGAAGAGAAATCAGCTTTTGCTATGGCTCTCCAATGCCAAGTATGACAGCAGTCCAACTTCATTTAGAGCCATGGCAAAGTTTCTTGTGTTTGTTGCTCTCCTAAAAATCTGACTGAAACTGAAACTTTCCTGTGGCAAAGCAGCAGAAAAGGGACCTTACATGGCTCACTTACACAATGCAGTCTGCTTAGCCTTTCATCCCTTTTTTATTCACAACCTCAGTGCAGTGCTTTGTGAAAGTTTAGGCAATTAAATGCTTTTGAATATATTTCTGCAACTATGCTACTATTTCCTTAGATGTCTAACAAATTTTAGTTGTCAATTGAAGTAGCACATCTGTTTTTGAAAACAATTAAGTTATTAGATACAGACTAATTTGGAAAGCCTGACAGATGATTTGAGAATTTTGAAATATAATCAATAAACCTGGAATGTGAGAAATAGAAATTGGATTTGGAATGTTAACAAGTCCTGCCATTGAAAGATTGATTTTTGCATAAGTGGTTGGTTTAATTGGAATTCCCACGAGCCTCATGTAATAGGTAATTAATAACATTTGTTAGGAAGAAATATGAAGAAAAAAAGATAAATAATGAGGAATGGAGTTCTCAGCTTTCCTTCCAAGAGCACCAAAAATCATCTTACTTCACAGGTTCCAGGATAATAAAAGCAGCTGTTTCCTTGTATGTTTGTTGCAGGATGCTGTGAATTCTTCAAGTTACTTTAGACAGAATTCAAAGTAATAGCAGAAAACACAGATTTGAAGGAAAACAAAGCAGTTCTACTCTACTAAAGGTTTAGTATTTTATTTTTACAGGGGTTCTTTCCAGTAACTGAACAGGACCAGCCTATAGATAATTTCTGATTAGGGCCTCCTAAATTTTATATTCATCCAAATGACAGACCTTTAGAATTATTTGTGGTGTTAATTTAGAAAACTCAATGAGCCTCTAATGAAATATTTTTAACAGTATGTTTCTGTTACCATACCTTCTTCTGTCAAAGCATAAGCTGTTTCTGTAATAAATGGTAAATGCAAGCATGATCTAGAAAGCTCCTGGCTGCTGGAACCTTACTGCCTGTGCTTGTGTATTTCAGCTGCTGTAATTAACAGGAGCTGCATGTAATTCCTCAGAGCACTCTGGCAGCTCAGGTCTTTAGGGGTCTTTAACAGGCAATTCATATGAAGATTCAGTTTTTAAGACTAAAATTTTCTAGAACTAGAGGCCTTCAGTGTCCAACTGAAAACAGTTTAATTAGCAGTAGAGATGCAGCTGAAAGAGGACTAAATTGCTCAAGTGTTTATAGCAGAACCATTTTATTATTTGATTTACAGCACGGAGGAATTTCCCCAGTCGATAAGCAGATACTCGGGTTGTTTCTTTCTTTGTTTTGAAAAAGAATTTTTTTTTTTTCAGGATTGTGTCATTCTTAATAGCTATTTAAAGAAGGAATCCCTTCATCGGTCAAACCTCCATAAAAAGGTATATATAATATTGTTCTTTTTGTGTTAGAATGATAAAAATGAAGGATTTTTCCTCAAGTCAAAAACATAATTTAAGGAATTACTAATCATTATCAAGAAAGATTTTGGAAAAGACAGAGAAGAAAATACTATGGTGCAAATACAAAAGTTCAAGTAGAAAAGGTGGTTTAAAATAATCTTCCCCTTATTTTTTCTTGATCTAATACAAAGAGAAGGCAAGTTATATTCACCAATTCTATAAATATCGTCACTGTGAATTTCTTCTACAAGCAATTAAATTGCCTTTATTTAGGTGCCTTCTATGTCAACAAATGCTGAATTATGCATGGAGGCTATGATATTGTGATACACACTTTTAGTGACCTTATAAAAACCAGAAAGAAATCAATATGAATTGCACTACTGAAAAATGCTGGAAAGCCTGGTGATGTGTGAGAGAGGCCAAAGTCATATTCAAAAAGTCAGTGTCAGGTTTCATTTTTAAGATTAAGTGAGCTGATGCTTCAGAAACTTGATTTGTGGTTGTTTGGTTTTTTTAAAGAAAAGTTTGGTCTATATTAGAAACCTAATAGAAAACACGTTTGAAAAGCCATTTCCACTTTTTTTCCTTATTATCATTGCAGCCTCGTTAACTTTGCTATCAACCTTAATTGAGTTCCATATTTGCTTTTGTTTCATCCTAACTCTGAGAACAGGAATAAAACTTCAAAATACTGCAGGAAGTGTTTGCTACTAGAAATAGAGCACATTTGTGAGTCAAACTTGGCCTATGTCACAAAAGTTAAGTAAAAAGGCATTCTGAGGAGTTTTGTTCCATGAGCTACTTTTCTGTCTTTTCAGATTCATTTTTTCCCATGTCCTCCAGCTAAGCTGCACCAATAAGTTCCACAATTGAATCGGTCTCTGTGGTGAAAAGGTAATCTTTGTCTAATCTGGTTACCTAATGATTGCAGCAGTTCCAAGTTACTGTGTTGTAAGAAAGTGAATACACATTTTGTGTACATTTTTCCTATTATATTTCATGGATTCCTATCATATACTCTGAAATTCTTCTCTATTTGTTCTACTCAACATTTGGTCTTCATAAGACATTCCATTTTTTTGATCTGCCTTTTTGACCTTCTTCATACTTTTCCTCATACTGTTATATCCTTTGAGATTAAATGGATGGAAGTGTATTCCGTATTCAAGGCATAACTCAGCCTTAGACAATGGCACAATGATGTTCTGCACTTTGTTATCTAATCCTTTAATAATAGCTTACAATATTTAATCTGACGATTCATTATCTTTTGAGATTTTTGAGGTTTACAGTGAATTGTATGCAACAAATCAAATACATCTAAAAAAAGGTATGCCCACATTATAACACAATAATTCTCATATTACTATAGATCAGAGGTAACATTTTACAACCGCCTGCTCAGAATAGTTAATATATGTTAATATCCATATGCGTGGAATAATTTTAAAAACGCTGAAATAAAAGCACTGAAATAAAAGAAGGAGTTACTTCACTGGCTGCAGAGAAGACAGAAGAGAATTAGAGATAGATCTGGCAAGAAAAGAAGAGACATAGTATCACAGATGAAGTCAGCTGCAAATTAGAGGGAAAAATGGCTGACTTGTTAGAGAGAATGGGACATAGGTGTTGTTATAGTAAATAGTTAATTAAAATGCCAAAGATGAGTCTGACTTTAAGAAATGAGGAGTAGTTTGAGATGATCATGACACCTGGCAACTCGAAATCTTTGTGATTTACTTAAAATTTCTATCATTGAAAGTACAGCTGAACTCTAATTACTATCCTTAGACTTCTTTTCCTCCAAATGGTTCTTTTGCCAGGAGATTTAAAAATAGATGTTGCTATCATATTTTTTAATAAATTTTCATACACGCTGAACAACAGCAAATGCAGCCAGAGAGAAGTGACAATATGTGAGAGATTCCCTTGAAGTCTCTGGTGCAGATAATGGCAAGACAGGCTCTCCCTCCCATGGAGGTCCGGCAGAAAATTCTATGGAATTTAGTAGCATTTGGAGAAGGCCTCAAATATTAATCATGATTTAATTAAAAAGCAGCTTACTTTGTTTATTTACTTTTTCTCTCACTTTCTAGCATGGTCTTTAGGAAAAAAAGGGAGTAATTCAGCATTTAGGAAGGTTACATCTATTCAATTTACATTTATCAATCACAGGTTTGTTTGGGGTTTTTTCTCTCCCAGAAACAAGTAATCACACAATGAGTCAGAGACCTCATTCTTTCACTCACTTCTTACAAGAGTAATTGCTTTGACTTTGGCAGATCGTAACAGTTTTAAGAGGATGTCGAATCTGAAGACACATCTCTTCTAAAACTAGCACCTGTTTGGCTATTTTCCTCCCCCTTGTACACAGAAGTTGCTCAGAGCACTGTGGTGCTTTAATTGCACCCTTGAAGGTGCATGAAAGAGAGGATCCCTTGTGGGTAAATCAGCTGTGGGAAGCACTACAGAGAAAAATTCTATTCCAGTGTGCACCAGGCACATCTGGCATCAAGAAAAAAAGTAGCTCTGTACCTCAATTTCCCCAACTGCTTTAAAAAGCCAATGCTACTGTAAGCATTCATTCATTAATGATGATAAGTACTTTATAAAAATGTAGATGTTATACAAGCAAAAGCTTTGTCAGAACAGTTCTGATAATTTTTGTAAGCAGTGGTGAGGTTTAGTGAAATAGAAGTAAATACACTCAGGTGAGTACTGGGAAAATGATGCAAAAATCCTTAATACTTACATACAAATATTTTACTTTAAGAAAATTTCTTAAGAAGTCTTCAAAACTCAATAACAGTGTTATTAATCAGGATTATTAAGTGAATCAAATCTCCGTGCACTTTAATTGATACCAAGAGCTCTATGTAAGCAAATAATATTGATAATTTTCTTTGGAACCTTGGAAGATTTGCTTGGCATTTTTGTCAAAATACAATTTTTGCTAGACAAATTTAGAACCAACTGAATAAAAATTACTTTTGTGTGGACTTTGTAATTTGGAAAGAAGACCCCAAACCAGTGATTTTTCTTGTGAAGGACCTGGTCTCCACTCAACTTTAAGAAAATGAAAATAATTAAAAGAATCTGCCGCAGAGCTATCAGGGTCTGAGTGTAACAGTTTGAAGAGACAGATGAAGTAAACGAAGAGGTGATTTTCTCTTATTTCCCACTGTAATTATTGCTCTAATAAGAGTTTGTCTCATGAGAAACCACTGACTGCTCAGACCTGCTAATGAATATTTAGAGTATATGGTAAAAAGTGATGTTTCTGTTATCTCCAGATCTCTTTGAAGGTATAGGCAAGATAATTTGTCTGTCAAAATAGAAAATAATGGAGAAGATTGTTTTTCCCTTGCACATCATGAAAGCATTGATCCAAAAAAATGTCTTAATGAACAAGAATAGCACTTACCTTGACATTTGTGAGCATATTAAAGATTGCATGAATAAATAGTGGGAAATAAACATACCTTTAAGCACTACAACTGAACTGAAGCATGACATTTTAATTTCCTTAAGCCTTGGATCTTCT
The DNA here is from genome assembly GCA_013399895.1 of Serilophus lunatus. Lineage (NCBI taxonomy): Eukaryota > Metazoa > Chordata > Aves > Passeriformes > Eurylaimidae > Serilophus > Serilophus lunatus. The sequence goes on from VXBA01003546.1 coordinate 832,949, forward strand.
AGTCATTTGCATCAATGACACATCAGAGCTTCTAGGACTGTGTTCTCGGGTTTGATTTTCATAGTTATTTTGTTTCTATGAACTATATTCTATGGTGTTTTTTAGAAGTCAGTCATTTGCAAAATTGATCCCATACAAAATTTTTCCTTCTCTTGTAAACAGCACTATGTTATAGCACTGCTGCATAGAGCACTGATTTCTGCAGTAAGCGGGTTGGGAAAGCTTATTGATGAAGTAAGAAATCTCAAGACTGGTGCATTCAAAATTCATGTAGATTTTTTTATATAGTGTATTGTACTTCTACATCTTTTCTCAAGTATAGATACTACATCAAGGTACAGCCTTGCAGAGTCTAGTGACAGAGAAATACCCTTTTGCTTACTTCTAGAAAATGTCTGATTCTCTAGCCAACATGACTCTTTGGGCTCCTAAACTGGACCCTATGCTCTCCCTCAGCATCTCTTTCATTTATGTCTTGGTTTGGATCCTTTGTCCTTTGGTGGTAGAGAAAACAGTTAGACTTTGAAATGGTTGCATTTTATGGTTTCTTTGGGCTGATGAAAGAAGAGTGAGGCAATAGCCAGGCTGCACATATTTATTATCTTAACGTAGCACAGAGTCATCAGCCTTTGGTAATAAGTAAGAGCAATTAACAGTCTGGCTAGTCATTTAGTAGGCATGTGCTGCATCAAAAGTTATATACTGCTTCAGATAATTGAGGAAGACATAAACCACAAGAGTCCATCTCCAAATTACTGATCGAACACCTTCGTTGCAAACCTTGGAGAAATTACAGAGATCCAAACATATGGCATCATCTTCAAAGTTTAATAAAAAGATATAATGGGATCTTATTTTTTACCTACCGAGTTGACCAGAATATTTGTAGTCTGTGGTACTTATGGAAAATGTGTCCCAATTTTCAGTAAAATCCTAATAGCTAGGAATGAATTTGTTACTGGAGGCCTTTTTTTCTGAACAGCTTTTATGAATACATTTCAGGTTCGGTGTAACTCCTCCTCCTCTTCCTCAGTAGAGAGGCCCTCAACTCAAACTGGTTTTATGAGGTTCTTTTCTTCCCATTCTACTGGGGCCTCATCCAGCTTTTTGCCTTGTTCAGGCCCTAATTCTAGAAATGTGATATAGGTCCTTGGTATTACCCAGGGACTTCCATAGTGTGTATAAATGATGCTCAGCAAACTTGATGAAGTTATATGCAACATGCTCTGAGAAGGTGGCTTGAATGTTGTGTAACTTGAATTTTTTTTTTATTAGCGACAATTTTACTTTTGAAAGACACCTGTGTTTCATACTCCCCTAGCTATAAAATCCTTGAAGACAAACATCACTTTAAACTACACATTTTTGTATTAAAATACAGGATTCTTCAGTGCATTGACAAATTGTGACCCGTCTTCAGTGCAAATACTGTCATTCTTTGTTTTCAATATTGTTTTCAAGGCTACATTCAAAGTGCTCTCCTTGTTTTGCCTATTCTTAAGGCTCCTTTTTTGCTTCCCTTGAGATCAGAAACACCCAATTGAATTTCCTTTCAGTGATGGAAACTAGGCAGAATCTGCTCCTTTGGGGGGAAAAAAAAAAAAAAAAAAAAAAAAAAAAAAAGGAAAAAAAACCTTGCCAGCCTTCAAAACACAAGAGCTTTATCCCTCAAGGTCCATATTCAATCTATTCAGTTTAACATTTCACTCAATGCTAAAGATGTCAAAAATTTCATCCACCTCCCACCCCCAATAATTTTCATATTGGCACAGAATAAAATCTTCTTAATAACTAAATTCCTTTAAAATTCCTTTTAAATTCTAAATACCTTTGCAGAAGCTTGGGTCCCTAGCTTAGGTGACTTATGGATGCCACTAAAGACCAGATTCAAAATTACAAATCTGATCATCTCTACTTACATCTGGCATAGCACCCTCCAGCCCGTATTTGTACTGACTGACCATCAAATTCTAGATACAGTGTTAAAGTAAATTGATCAACAATTCCTCTGAAAATGCATTGAAATTCAGATCTACTTCTGGTGAGTATTACCAGATGTAAAACAACATTTGATAGAACTCATTTCAGCACTTCAAGGTATTTCAATACCAACAGTCACATTCAGTTGCAGTCTCAGAATGAGATTGCATTCAGTCTCAAAGTGAGGAAAGGAAAAGCATCAAACTCTGTTTCTTTCCTTAAAATTTGAAAAGGAGTGATCTTTTGACTGCTGGTAGTAAAGCCAAGTGACTGGAGATTGCTAAACAATCCTTCACTGAAAGGGCCAAGTTCCCTCTTTTCTGGGTCATCCTCCAATTTTGTCTTACTTTGACCTGCTCCCCAAATTACATTTACCCTCATGGGCTATCTGCTACAAACATCGAGTAAAAAAAAAAAATCAATCCTTACACATGCTGATACGTATCAGTATCCCTTGGGCAGCACCACAGCCACTGATTTGTTGTATAAGTCACAGCAGAGTGCTTGGCTTTCTGCAAACATCTTGCATATTCTGCTCAGATCTAGTTAGGAGCAAATTATAGCTATATGTGCATTATGTTTGTATATTCTCTTTTACAGCTGGAAAAAGAGACTGTTCTTTTTGCCTAAAGTACGTTGGATTTCTTTTTTCCTTTGTTTTGTTTTGGGGTTTTTTGGTGGGGTAGTTTTTCCTCCCTGTCTCCTTTTAAAAGCAACATTTTTTCAGAGGCTCCGGCTGAAATGTGAACCTTGTTGCTAGCAATTTTCTCGTAGCCATTGTAATTTTCTCAAGTTAAGGACAAAGTTAAGGGTATAAGGAATTAGGATACTTAGTAGTAACACACATGCAAATCAAGATGCCCTACTGAACTGACTCTCTCTACACCACTGTTTTTCTTCATTGTGTATATTTTGGTTAATTGTTTTACTTTATTGATTTTAAAACATCTTCAGGAGCACACAACTCTTTTAAGATCCTCAAGTGATCCAAGATAACTGCAACAATTAGTAGCTATCAGCTACGTTCCCCGTGAACCAACTGGGATTGATACAGAACTGGAACAGATACAAAACTCTCAGTAAATGGTCAGTGAAACCTAAAATGTTACCAATTTTGTGAAGCAATCAGAACAAAATCCTGATCAGTCAGGATAGTTCCAAATCTACTGCAACCATCAGTACTGTTCTTCAAAGCGTTGTCAGAGTGTTATATCACATTTCAAGCTATTACTTGAAATTTATGTCAACATACTCCTTGTCGTGGTTTCCTTCAGTATTTCTTTTGAGTTAACCATAATGGGATCTCTCTCCTCCCTGCTCTGATTGCATGTATAGTAACCAGCACGAAAGAGTCCCAGCATTTCACAGAAATGCAAATGCTGCCATAATACTTAACGATAAGAAATAACAACAGAAACAGTCTAGCAAAAAGTCTGGAGTTATCAGGCAGGCTCCAACTGGAAAACACCATCTCAACACACAGGAAGGATGTTAAGCTACAAACAATATGTTTTAGGGCTAGCAAAGTCACAGTATATGAGCCTACCATTGCAGTGACCAAAACAAGTAATATTTCTCTCATACAGATCTACCTCACATGACAACATGGATTGAATACAGTATGTTGGAAAACTAGTACTTATACACGAAAGCTAGCTGGGATTGCTTTCCAGAAAGTTGTTCTCTTACATAAAATTTCTGCTTCCATAGAAAATGTTAGATCATGAGAATAACACAAAGACCTTGATCTATTATCTTCAAAACTCCCCACTAGTGAAAACAATCCCTGTCTTGACATTTCTTTTAAAGAAGTCTTTAATCACTGTAGCATTTAATTAGATTTTTAAAGTTTGTTTACCTAAGCAAAACAACTGAACACACTCATAGAGCAGAAGATAAAATCCTAGCCTCATAGTCTTCAATTTAATTCTTTAGAGGGCATTTCTAGAGGTTGGTGGCTCTGATCTTTCATTCCTTGAAGGATGGCTGCTTCATAAAGGATTCTTTCTTTTAAGGAATTTTAGAGGTCATTTGTAGACAGGCTTGCATTTCAAATAAGAAAATTGTTATTCTCCTTTGGCTCAGTTAATATATCGAGTCCCTGTCAGTAATAATGCCAATGCGCTCTGTCTACTTTTTTGCCTACAGAGGACTCCAAGTGTTCATGTTTGGCCAGGTTCTGCTCTTTCATTTGTGCTTAAAACGGTTGAAAGAGAAGCAGACTTCATAAACAGACCACTCCTAGAGATGATAATGTTGCCCATTTTCTGTTGGGTCTCTGGGAGCAATCTTCATATGTAAAGATAGGATCCCTCTTCCCTGTCCAGGGATAAAAAAAGCAAAACTGGACTCCATCCACCCCACACTCAGTCCATGGATGCTTACTCTCACCTTGAAACTGCACCAAAGACACTGAACAAGTAACTATCAATCCTCATAAAATAACACAGATGGAAAAGGATTCAAAAGATTATCTAGTCCTAATTATTGTGTAAAGGGAGCCTGTGTTTACACACATAGGAAGAGCTTGCTACTGGAATTTGTGTGCAAAACAGAAAACATAAGAACTACTATTTATCATTTTCAATCACTCTTATAGTGTGGGCAATCTATGAGTTTCAGTCTGCCCATCCCTAGATCAGATTCCTTTGAAGGTTTCTTAGCATTAGCAGGCTAAATACATCCTTTAAAATGAATACTAGTAAAGCGAGTTTTCATGCAGGGAAAGAAGTTCAATATTACTTGAAATTACAGTTTTGGGAGTGCTAGTGGACACAAGATACTGGCTAAAATAAAACAAGTGACTTTACAGCACCTTGCCCAGAATGATCTCTCTGTTTTTCCATGGTCTCTCTATCTTCCCATTCAGAAATAACAGCAGCTTGTATTTATGATGCAAGAAAAGTCACTCACCTTGAGCAAACTATGTCACTGGTTCTGCTCTGTTAGTATCTTTACTCTATTGCTACTATTATGTGTCTAGCTCCACGACTATTTTATGTATTTTTTCTTCAGAAGAGGATATCTGTATCAGCCTGGAGCCAGCTGGCATTGGCTCTACTGGACATGGGGAAAACTTCAGCAGCTTCTCCAAGAAGCCTCCCCTTCAGCCCTGCCACTGCTACCAAAATCTGGCCACAGGAAAACCAGTACAAGCCTAAGTCAATGTGATATACATTGACTATCATTGCCAAAGGAAACCATCACTAATCCAAGACAGTGGCTTTTGGTCCTTCACAGATGAGAGACATGCAGTTCATCCCACCCGGCACATTCACATACAGGTACCCACAATCTGAATGAGTAAGACTCAGAGCTGTAACTACCTTCTACTTTTCCCACTGTGTCCAAGTTCTTGTGCTGGTTCTTACTTAGGCTTGTGTTTTCTCCACGTTTAAAAGGAGCTTTATTAACAAAATTCCTTAAAGAAGAAGTTTTATGAAACTGAATGCTGCATAATTCCCAGGGTTATTATCCTCCTTATTTAAATTATAGGATATTTTATACAGTGACTCAAGGTACAGGAAGAGACCTATCAGTCCCTGTAGCCAATATACTAGTGAGCTTTGCCACAGTGGTATAGCACATTTCATTATGACTTTAATTAACATTTTCAGAGTAGACTTTCTTGAAGTATTTGGGGCTTTTTTCTCATAGGATACCTGACCTGTCATCTTATGGGCACCCTCTCTAGTCTCATCCTCTCTTGTACCAATGTGTAAAGGACTAGCACCACAATACTCATGTAATTTTCTTACAGCAGCCACTAGGAAAAAAAATAAATAAGCCAAAAAAAATAAATCAAACAAAAGTAAAGAAACCCCAGTCTTCTATGATGAATTTGAAGTCCAAGTGAAAGAGTTCAAAATAAGAAACTATAAGCTCATACTGTAGCATGGTGGAATCAAGATAGTCAGAAATAGAAACTCCCTGAATTAAAGTAACAAAGCACAGGAATCAATTCCCAGAGAAAGGTGTAGGCAGCTCTGTCACTGGATGTTTTTATGAAGACAGACATAAGTAGAGTTGATTCTGCCTTGGAACAAGGGAATAGAGGTCCCTGTAGTCCTATTCTCTGTGATTTGGTGGGAAAGGTCTAGAAGACAGTACTAATGAAAAAGATCAGCAGTCTCCTGTGAGAGAAAAAAAGTATTTCAGCAGACCTTCACCTGGCTTTAAAGTGTAACACAATTGCATGGTTTCTTTAATAGCCTTAGTCATGATTCAATATTAAGGCAATATGATGGAATGCGCTTTGTTAAAAAAACATAGCTATTTCCCACACACTGTGTTTATGAGCATTTTCAGAAACAGTACAGGTTTTCTTTCCCCACAGGGAAGGCATGCTGTGATTTATGGACTGTAATAGTGAGCTTAATTGGGAAGGAGATATCATTGTTGACAGCTTTGTCTTCGCCTAGTAACTAATGGAAGAAATCTGCAGGGAGCATTTACTCACTTCCCCTCAGGGTTTCGGACATTGGCATTTGGAGGCCACATAGTTTCTGATGTATTAGGAATACAGTTTGCATGCTGAGGTCATTGTGACTGCATCTATGAATAGTTGTCCCCAGAGATCCAGCCTCATCAGTGGTGTTGCTCAACACACAAACTGGATAACAGGGCGTAAAAGTACTAGACCATGGTGCAGATATCCATCTGCATCATGCGATGGTGTGTCATACAGACATCTCCAACCCCATGAACCTTGAGTCTATGACAAAGTCCAGATCAGATCTGCTGATTGATCAGACGGGTCTAGGGCATTTTGGCCCAGTGCTAAATAGCTTGAGGCAAGCACTGTATGAATAGGACAGGCTAGAATATAAATATGAACAGAAGCAGAGGTGATTAGCTCGGCTATCTATCAACCATATGCCTTACTGATTTCAGATAGGAAGGAGTGTTGTTAAATGGGTCCAGCTGGTTTGGCATTTGTTGTTTATTTAATGACAAAACATTAATTTAGAAGGTGGTCATTTAAGCTTTCTCGTGAACACATTTTCATTGCCTTTATAGTTTCTGCTAGTGTATTTCACCTCCACTATGATCAATTTCAGTCATTCAGGTCTGTGTTTACAGAGTCAAGAGACCCTACTCAGATATATCCATGTTATAAGAACAGAGCCCAAATTAATCATTTTACCTGTCCAGAGGGGCACTAGGTCACATGTCTGGGGTCTATCAGTTTAGGTATGGTGATGCACAGGACATCCTAAATCAGGATTCACTGTTCATAGGCAAGACTCTGCAGATTCTTAGGTAAACAGAGGATTCATTGAAATAATGGACCACTCAAGCATGTAAAACTATATAATTATTTGCACAATATCAGCCACATGTTTCTCAGCATAAAATCTGCATTGCTTGCACTGTCAAGTGCCTCATAAATAGTGTAGACTGTTGCAGAGGCTACTGAAAGTCACTGTAATTCTAGGCACTGCATTCCTGCTAGTATGAGGGCATGGCTTACTGTCATGAGATGCAGTATATCTTCAGAGTGGAGATTTTTAAGACCACAACAGATTCCTCGCACTATGTCCCACTGTTTCTTAGCTATTTGCTATTTCCATTTGCTGATCCAAGATGATTCAGCTTGCATAGTAAAAAGAATCAGACATCTGTACTTTTGCAGTACAAGTGAAGAAGAGAAGACAAGCTTATAGAAAGGGCTGTAGATGCTTTGCTTTCCACTTCCCTGTATATAGGGAATGTTAATCTATCTTCGTATTTGAGCAACTAGATGCATGATTTTCCTTCTTAACAGAAGAGAGCAGAATGTATCTGTTTCAACCATTTCATTCTGATTCCAATCTTATTACTCTCTAAACATCACTGATATACCTACTTCTGAATGCCACAAACATTGTATGTAATTTTTACTATGGTCCTTTGAGCTCATTAATATTTTGTTTAGGTACCAGCCTTAACTCCTCCTCAGAAGAAAAATTTTTTCCTTCTAATAGTGGACAGCCTAAAAGAGAGTTTCCATTGTTATTGCCTTTTATGATAACCTGTCAACCCTCTGAAAAGTGGGAAGATTCCCTTCCACACATTTCGAGACTCAAAGCTGACATCTGTTTTCCCGTTAACATGTCAATGTATATGAAATAGCAACTCAGATTCACCGAATACTCATTTTGGCCTTGAATTTAGGAATCTACAGATATTCCTTTTCTTTCAGCAGAGACTATCTACCTTTTTATAACATGAGAGCACAGCATAGAAATAAAGGCATTTCATTATATTTTAATATTCCCCCTAAAATTTCCCAAGGTTGTTTCACTTCACAATTATAACAAGATGACAAAAGAAAGCCTCTTCAAATCATTCAGGGAAACTAGAAGGAGCTTCTGCGTGGAAATTACTTTCATGTCACAAAAGCCAGGTGTGGAAATCAACAGCAGTTGTTTACTAGACTGGAGTACTTTTCAACATTTTTAATTTACAACATCTGTATAAACTATCACATTGATAGTGCAGTTTTACTTCCAACAGGCTTAGCTTGGTTTGTTAAATTCACAAACCCCTAGAAGAAGCCCTTGGGTCCCTGGTAGAAAACAGTGGCTCACAACAACACTATATTTCTCATAGTACTAAATGTGAAATTTAAGCCTAGCTGAAAACACAAGGTTTTGAGAGGCTGTCGAGGGAAACAGGTTGCTTCATCTTTTATCTGTTACAGCAATAGCAAGATTCAGTTGGCCTGATGTTTAATATCTGAATTCTGGTAAGATGGGTCAAGTATGACACTGTAATTCACAGTGCAGTTTGTGCCAACTGATGACACTTTCCTGAGATCATTCTGACCTCACAAGTCGTTGGTTGTGCTCATTGTACCAAACTCCCACAATTATTCATTCTTACATGGTATACACAAGCTGGTATCACACATGTACAGAACTCTTCAGGCTTTGAAAGGAACTGTAGAGCCCCAAAAAATTTAATTAGAGGCAATTGTTAGGCATGCCTCATATCAGTTGAAATCATAATCCCAAATCAGAAATCTAAATTTTACTAATTTTTATCCTTCAAAAGGAGAAAAGCCTGTTAAGAACAGACCTGGTGATATTTCATGTGCCTCCTAGGAGTACACAGAAGAAGGTGCTTGTGTCATCTTTTTTGACCTTTTCCTACTCCAGATAATCCACGTGTGATCCTTTTACAAAACAAAATTCCATGAATGGTGTTTCTTTTATGGTATTTCATTACTTTCACCTTGTATTTTAGGCCTTTAGTCTTCTTTGGCCTATTAGGTAGTACATTGGATGTGATAAATAAGGAATGATCAAATAAAAAAATTTTATCCCCTCTTTTATTGTCTGCATTGGTCTATTAGAAAGGATTTGGAAAACACCCTTATATGGCCAGAGATTCTAAGTGTTGGGGAATTTTATTCTAGAAAAGAGATACATGCAAAACAAGGTGTAATCAAACGACATGAAAGAATAATCAGTCACTTCAAACTTAGATTTGCAACTCTGCACATTCACAGAAAAAAAGGTTTGTAAAACCTCAAATCATTAATGGTGAAAAGAAATACATCTTATGAGAGAGAGATCTGAAACACCTAGGCTAAAACCAGTCTTTATTTACCTGGGAAAAGACATGATTTTTAGTAGCAACATACAGGAATTATCATTATAGTTATTTCTCATATCTTCTATGAATTATTATGCCCATCACTGCCGGATCCAGAATATGGGTGTTACAGACATTGGGTCTAATCAAGTCTGACAGTACCCACCTATATCCACCCCTACGGACATTGCATGGAATGGACACACTGTTGCTGTAAGTAGCAAACAATCACAAAATCAAAATGCAGAAAAATGACCTTATGGGATACAACACAGGAAACTAGTGTCAATAAACACAACTAAATTTTTAAATAAAAGATCTTTGGAAAGACTAGTATGAAATGTTCTCAAGAAATACAAATATACCATACATTCCTCTTTACTCTTTAGCAAAGCACCTCTCACACCTGGGGAATTTCTGAAAGTAGAATACAGGCGTGTAGATTAGATAATCTGATGCTTATTGTGCGACGTTTTTCTCCTTTAGAAGTGAAAAATTGCTATAGCCAAAACCTCCAATAAAATGCAGAGTAACCAAATACATTCTATTGTACTTCTCCATCCCAGCAAGAAATGAAAGAATCTCCTAGTGAAATTATATCAGTATGGTGAATTCATGAGTGGAATTAACAGAAGTTTCTTCTCTTTGCATGTATTTCTGTGGCAAGTTGCTGCTAGAAAAAGTATATCTATTAGAAGGTAAATAGACAGGGATATCAATGTTCTTTGCATTCATTCAATAATGTGAAAGATCATTAGTGATAATTCAGATCCCGTAGCATGTGTTGTAAGAGATTGGCCAGGTTGCACACCTAATTATACACAGACATTCATCTTGCAAAAGGGACAGTTATCACTTATTTGATCCTTCCTTGGATTTTCAGAGAATCCTTCTAGACAGAAGGTTGTCATTTTTTCCAGTTAGCTGTTTTCTCTACCCTGTTCTCCTCTTCTCCCCCTGCCCTTAATCTTTATTTCAGTAACCTTAACTCCTAGAAAAGTAAGTGACAGAAGCCAGTGCAATATTTCTTTCTGAAGCTTCACGATAGGCAATCTCTTGCAATATCATTTCAGCAACAGAAGGACAATAAAACATCATTGGAGAAAGCACAAAGAGAAGAGAGAAAGATGCACAAGTAAGTGTTAAAAAGGCAGGGTGAGCATCAAGTCCTCAATTGTTTCTTAGGACACTTTCTCCCTTATTTTTGTCTCTATCAAGGCAGTGGGGTGAGTGCCATATGGAATTACTCCCTCTCAGGTCCTACAGTTTAAAATTCAGTAATGAGCTTGTGTTTCAAAAATGGCAACATCCCAGATGGCTCTAACTCAATATGCTACAGGGAAAATGAGCACCTCCTATTTTATTTCAGCGAGATATGGAGCATTTTGTTTGGTATAGAGGGAAGCACATGAACTTTAGAGGCAGCATTTCCCTAACTATCTGCCTATTATCAAGTGACTGTGAATATCTGAAGTGACTGACCCACCATTTGGTTTCTGTCTCTGCTGCTCACCCTGTAGAAGTCAGATTTCTGTGGCCTATAAAATTGCATGTTCCTCAGGATGTGCACTTCCATGTGCCTCCAAGAACTCTGTATTCAGGACTTTTATTCAGTTTGCCATAGATTTCAATATCTTAATAAAGAATAGTACTTGTGCTTGAACCACCCTTTCTGGAGAAGTTTTCTCTTAAAGAAGTGGTAAAATTGTTCGTCCAATAGGGTATTAGTAGGTTTAAGGTGAAAGAGAAGATCAGTGTGATCCTCAAGGCTAAACTTCTTGCATATTACATAGCAGTCTCTCAGAAAATCTATACTCTCAGCAAATCTGTACTAATACCTAAGCACCCTGTCCTCCACAGTGATTTGAAGTAGCAGAGAACGTACATCCAGTGCTTAGCTCTTCAGTGACATTTACTTAAGAGTTTTGATCTCCTTCTTGATTTGACTTGGTTAGTTCATTATGCTTTTTTCATTATGCTTTTATTTGCAAGGTGGATAGACATCATAATTAACCCACAATACCACCAACAAGAAATCATATACCAGTAAGCAATCAGTTAATTTCTATTAATTGTTCCTTAATTCTTAAATGACTACTTAAGTATTTGTAGCTGTTACTGCCAATTTAGAGTGTGATGTGGAGTGCCTTCATTTAATGGATATTTAGTCTAGATTTTTGGGGGCATGTGTTAAGTGCTGTTCAAATGCCAGCTTGACTTTGAAAGATCACTCTGTCTATGAGTCAGAGATCTGAGTGGATTGACTCCAAAGAGCAAGGAAAGCATGTGATTACAATCTAAAGAATATTTTAACATTTAAAGTAGGCATTCGCATCATCTTACTGACATTCAGACTAAATAGCTATAACTGTGCATGCAGATTCCCAATTAATCAATACACCTTCATTAGGTTGGGATACCTACAGCTCCTGCATTGCTCCAGCAGGGAGCCTGATGGTAGCAGACACCTGTCATTATGACCCAACCTACACTGCTCTCACTGGGGGTCAGAATGAACCCTGGCCAAGTCAGAACCCTCCCTGAAAATTTATTTTCTACCTGCCTGTCTGCCCTATACCCCAAGGCCCTCAGCGTGTTTCTCATCTGCATTATAAACTGTGATGGACTGAAATATTGTTCATGTATTAAACATCATATCGTAGAAAGCCTTTTTGTCAAGGAAGAAACTATCCGCCTGCAACCACTGAAGCACCCCGCTTCTCCAATATGCTTCCTGACTGGAATTTCAACCTTGACTGGGAACGTGAGACAAGACTATTGTTTAATCACCTCAGGTCTGTAGAGAAATAAACAATGCTCAAGAAAGAATGATCTGTGTCATCACCCTAGCTGAGCTCAGTGAGTGGTAGGGGAGGAGGGTTTTGAGGTGTGATGGTGAAATCTCTCCACACCAAATGGAGTTAACTCTCCCACTGTGGGAAGACCATATACACATGGGACATTCATGTGAGAGGCAGCTGAGAAAGGGTCACAATCCTTTGGACTCTAAGTTTTTGGAACACTCTCACCACTTAGAAGACCAGAAGAACAGGACCCCACGGGAGTGCTGAGTTCCATAGAGTGATGATACTTTTTCTATTTATCTCTCTTTGTCAGTCCCTTCCTCTCCCACTGCCTCACTTTTCCTATTTCTTCCTATCTTGTTCTCTCTCCCTCACATTTACTGTTAAATAAAATTCATACTATTGACTTTGGCATATGGCCTCATTTGCATCTTAGTTCGGGCAGAAGCATTTCTAATTTTAATAATTGGATCATAACATAAACAACATACAATGCATGCCTTTTCTTCTGTTTCTTATCCCTGCAAGATACTACTCATCTCTCCTCCTGCAGCATCTTCTAAACAAGCAACTTCCCTTGATCCCGGTTTATTTTGACTACTCTTCCACACTTAACAGGAATGATTCAAATTTACCAAACAGTAACACAACTAATCCTTTACCTGCATTATTTCCTCACATTTACAGACTTCTGTGATGCACAGCTCAGGTTTATATGTTGTGCAAAGTGTTTACTTATACTGTATACACAATTCTACAACAGGGAAGATCAAAAACAAGCAGACAATTGTCTTAAGATACTAGGACCAGATATTACAATTTACTTCCTAGGGACTAAGAAAAAAAAACTTTAGACAGGGAGCATAAGAACAGAAAATAGCATCTCCTATGATTTATAATGCTCCCTACAGTCAGAAATTAATTCACAAAATGGAAACTGATGTAACCATGTCTTTAACAATGATTCTGTAGTCGGAAAAATAATTTCTAAAATGTGTGCAATAACTCCACCTGGTGCTTCTCACCATGATATTGTCAGGTTTAAAGCTTTCTCTTATGAGAAACAGAGGAGCATCAATGTTATACAAATGAAAGGCCTAATATGTAATGTAAAGAGCATAGTTCTAACACAATACACTTTAAACTCTGTTGTTAGCCTTTACTTGGCTTGATCTGTAGGTTGAATTTCTAACTAAAGCATGTATAAATTGGAAAATATTGCCCATTCTGCCACCAGAATATATATCAAGGGTTTTGTATAATAGTAGGAACTATATATATCGCACAGGAGATTGTCACATTAATAAAAGAATTTCTAACTTTAAATTATTATATTCATAAAAAAGGCATCACCATCTCTTTCATAACTTATTCTTCCTTTTCCAGAAATGAAGAATAACAGTGCCTATGACGTTCAGAATGCAAAGCTGAGAAGCAAATAGACCAAAAACTCCTCCATATTCAAAGCATTGATTCCAAGGACTGCCCAAGTTGGTCCTCCAGAGGAAATTGATTTTTGATACCAGCACCACAGAATATTGAGGATTGAAAGGGATTGTTATCCTACAGTTGTGACAAAAACATTTCTCATGCCTTTCAGACTAAGAAGACAGATACTAAGCTAGGTTTCTTGCCTCACATAGAATATTTTAATCTCAAAGTCTTTCAAAGCCTTCACAGATCTCAAAGCAAACAATTTCAAAACGACAGACCTAATTCTTTACACTATATTGTCAATTTCTGGGTTTCCAGCCAAAAGTTGTTTGCATATACCCATTGACAAATATATATATTTGAGAGTTCATTTCCTACAGCTTCTGTTAGTTAGATTTCTCAGCCTACTGGTAAGCAATACTGTTATATTCTTATCAGCAACTATAACAAACCTTGATATAGCATACAAAAAAATCTTGGCTAAAGCATCTCATAAGTACTATAAAAGTAAAAAGCACTCGAATCAGAATAAGGTTTCCAAAATATTTCCCTCTATTCAGACAATATTTTTTCCAGTTTTTATGAAAAGAAAAAAATAATCTATGAGAACTCATAGATTTTTGCAGAAAATGTCAGTAGAAGGCTTTTTTTGAGTAGAAAAATTATCTGATATTAAAAAAATCTCAAATACTTTTTACCAGTTAGATCATACTTCAGAGACTTATATAACTGAAAATAAAAGTCATTACAATAAAGGATTACTAGATAAATACTCTATCAACATGAGGCAAGAGCTAAACAACACCTGGTTTTGCCCTCTAACTGAAGTCTTTCTCACCTTTTCTCTGCTGGCCTTGAGTGGTGTAATCAGTGTACCTACCAGGGTCACCCCTTTCAGAAGGAAGAAATCTACTCCTACTAAATGCTACAAAAAGATTTAATTTAGTGCAAATGTTACCGAACTGTGTATTGGGAAAGAAAAGAGCAGGACTTCTGATAAGTGTGTTTGACATTAAATTAATAAAGAAAGAGGTCCTACTTAGCTCTGTGGTCATGTGGGTGGAAAAATCCAGTTTCGTTGTTCTGGATTTACCTATATTAAATGAAAGACCTCGCCCTGGAAAAAGCTCTACTGACTCAGAGGGCCCTTTTTATCATATATTGTCAGATGCAGGAACGACTCATATAACTGAGTCAGTTTGAAAGCCAGCCTGCCCTCTGGAAAAAGAGCAACACTTTGCAAAACAGTCTTACAGTCTTAAAAACAAGAGCTGTGTGCAAGGTCACTGCTTATTTATGAGAGAGAAGCAGAAGGATACTCTAGGGTATCTGAACTTTATATGGGCACAAGGAGGAGCTTAGCATAAACATAGGGAGCTTGCACACTAACTGGCTATGGAAGTGTAAAGTTGGCTGTAAGGGAAGGAAGAAACAAATATATGTAAGGAAAATAAAGATGTTCTACTTCAGCAAAGTCAGATTTTTCTTCTCTTTTTCATTCAAGGTTGTTGGTTGAATCTGCACAGGTAGCTGAGCTGAATTATAAGGGGATAAAGTTCTGCAGAAAAACCCTCATCTAAAAAAAAAAAAAAAAACACAAAAAAAAAAGGCACCCAAAAACCTCCCCAACAACCAACCCAAATCTCATTCAGCTTGCTGTAGGAGGCCCAGAAATATTTCTAATGTTGTGTACTTAGGGAAGAGTTGGGCAAGGGCTGGTTAATTCTTATTGGAGCACTAAGCAAGTCCATGTCATCTCATCATTTTACATATGCCCGCCCTGTTCCTCAGGTGGTAAAGCTACTTCTGTATTTACCTGAACTATTTTATTTATTTTATTCATTTTTATGTCAGGGACTGTCTGGGCATATCAACAAAAACAGATCTAGAATAGATCTTCAACACCACCTACATCTGCATGTTAGAACCTCAGCAAAATCTAGTTGCAATACTCAATAGCAAGCCTAAATCAAGTAGCTAAAATGCTTTATTTCCCCCTCCCCCCGCCAAATGTATCTACAGGAGATGCAAAGCATAAATGTTTTGATTGGTTGAGCATCCCAGCTTTTCCCTCAGTGTCATTAATATTGCCATAAATCACTGCTGCCTGTGAAGTGAATGGAAGAGCAGCACACGTGTGTTTCTTGGAACCTTCCCTACATTGCTGTGAAGAAGCCAAATGCAAAGAAAGTTAGTTGAAACAGTTCTTTCAGAAAATTATATCTTTTCCTTAATGCAATCATTGGCTCAGAAGGAAAAGTCAGACAATGCTTCATCCCAAATCACTCAGAAACGTAGGCAGAAGAGCTCTTTGTAAAACAGATCCATGCAGAGACACTAATTCATTAATATTCATACAGCAAATGAGCAGGGGCAATTCTGCCGATGTGGTTATATTGTTTACAAGCTACACACAGCATTTCCCTGTCACTGCACAAAGTCATGACCAGACACTAACACAGACAATACATTGTTTATGAACTGACTTTGGGGTACAGAGCATTCTGGGTAGAATAACTCCTCATTCAGAAGTTCTGCCCACCTTAATCTGACATACAACTTTCCTGCAATTGGTTCTTTGTAATTGATTCGCTTCACTTTTGAATAGCAACGAATGCTCATTTTCCCCACCCCTACCAAAGCTACTCATTAGTACTTCTGCTCCTTCTGCACCAGCAGATTTGTCTAAGTTTAGCTGTCTAGAGAAAGTGTAGCAGTCTAATAGTACACAATCAATTAAAAGAAATAGGAGCCTCTAGAGACTGATTCATGACAGAGACATCTTAGGATGGACTCACTCTGCTTCCTTGGCTCTACTAATGGCACATGAAGACTGACATGACAGTTTAGACAGAACAACTATTTGTTGGTTTAAGATAGTTCTTATGAAGATGGTCCACACATTAAAAAAATAAAAAATTAAGAAAAACACATTATTAACACATATGACAACTTCAGCATAGCTATTCGAGGCACTTAACTTCTCAAATTGAAGATATTTTCACCAAGAAATTGATATTTGCCTGGATAATGTCCAATGAATAATATGACACCACTCTATAACAGTAAATGTATCCTTTTCACTCATGAAGGAGTTTCTGAATCATTACACAAGTTCCATCCATCAAGAATCACCATACAGTAAGAAATTCAGTAATAGCAGTCCTGAGCAAGGCTGTAGGCGCTGGACATATTACTGTAGAAATATCATACAAATATAATAAAGCAGATATAAACATTGCTTTTATTCTTTGTAACAAGTCCAGAATGATTTCATTAAAAGATGGAAATTTCATGCAATGTCATTATATCAAGCATGAATATTTGACATTCTGTAGTTAACAAATTATTCTTAATATTTTCTTATTTTTAATAATCATCCAGAAAAACTAAACTTATGATTTCTTTTAGCCATCTGAATTATAACAGCCCATGAAAAGCATTCAGTGGCAAGGTATGTAGTGAAGAAATCAGTACTCCAGGATGGGGATGGTATATTGTTAGAGACAGAAAAACCTACATGCATTGAGTACATAGTAGCATAATTTCATATACTTGTCTTACCTTTGTGTTCTCCCCAGCTTAGAGAACTCTAAGTTGCAAATACGCAGCATCACTCACCAGTACTCCTAATTGTATTGAGCCTGTTATTGTTAGCAATTTGTCACTAGTAAGTAGTCTTGCTAAACACTATGATTTCAGAGGAACTGCCATCTTGCACCTGAGTCTGATCAATGGTCAACATAGCCCTGCATATTTTCACAGAGGCCAGCACCAGCAACATTACAGGAAGTTGTACAAGAAGCCCTTGAAAATACTGTTAAAGGACAGCTTAATGTCTCAGCTGCTACTGGGAAATACCCTTCTCCTCACAAAAATGTAGAAAGTCTAGAAACATATTGTCCAGTATGGGGTAGTCATTGCACTATATAGATTCTTCAATCCCATTTTATAAAGCTACTGAGGTTTTACTTACACACCATTGAGTGGTGTTACTAACAGGGAGTTCTGGTAGTAAACTATGTATATTGCGAGAACTTATGTCTGCAGATTTTGAAAGAAAAAATATAACTTTTTTCTATCGAAGGAAAGGGAAGCTTATGGGACAACTGCATACGGTTGCACTTGTGCATATTTTTAGCATTGGTGAGGACTGATGGAAGCTGAAGTCACAATTTAGAGTGAGATAATCTGCAAAAACTTGAAGGTCCATGTTCCTGCCTCCACTGAGCTATGAATTTAGAAAGGGCTGGGATCTTCATCATCCCCAAGAGCCACTGACTTCCTCCATCTACCCAGTTGACAATACCTCATTTAACTCCTACTTGGAAGAGAAAAAACTGTCCAACAGATGAACATAAGAGCTTGCCTGTAATTGTGCTATTCTATTTCCTAGTTGAGCTTAAAATTACGGTATCCTTTTTATTTATAGATTATCGGAAATATGTTTAGACAAGGGAGAAATCAAAATCACAAGGGCAATTTCTTTAATCTGGTGCACTCAATTATTTCATCAAGCAGAACTGAACCTCAAGTGATTTCACTATCAGGAATAGGGGATGCTAACTTATATTAGCACTTTAATTCTCACTCCTCTTTTGGGTTTGATTATTTATAGACAGGCATAATGCAAAGCTTATGATGTTTTATGAAACAATTAAGAGCTAAAAAGCCAAATTCATATATTTCCTGTAATTTATGAAACTTCTGGGAACAATGTCTATAGTTCAGTGGAGAAACCCAAACTCATCCCAGTGTGTTGAGATTAATGCTCCAACATACTCTTATGCTCTGAAAATAAGTTATTGATTATCCACATCCTTGAAGGATTACTATCACCTTCTGTGATCATTTATATACTGTTGCCAGTTTAAGCAGCATAATCTAGATCCTGTAAATTGCTTTATGTGAGTTACTACAATTAATTTCAGCAAATCCTTAAATTTTCAGTTGAGTGAAATTCCACAGCTGATCTTGGTGAAGGAACAAAAGTGTGAGAGTTCTAGTTTCCCTTCTTTCCACAGTCCTCCTGATGAAGTTCCAAACTGGACTATATATTCATAGTCCAGCCTTAAGTACAAAGTTCCCCATATGTAACAGTTTACAGGCAACATTTCAAACTTTTCTAAAGGACTTAGCAGTCAAATGGTCCAAGGGTTTCCAGACTTGGGTCTAGGATCCACTGCAAAATAATGGGACTTTACCTCACAGCCTATGGGAGCTCAAAGTGTTTGTTACGTCTTCAGTTAAGTCCGTCATATTGTTTTAGCATCTACAGATCTACCAAAAGAATTGCAAGGTCTCTAAGAGATGGGTTTGCAACTGACCCCAAACTCTTGTCTTGTTCCTCAGAGAGGAAATATCTCCACCTCTGCTTCAACATTGGGTTCACTGACCTCTGTGTCACAGCCTAAGGTGGAGCAACTCTGTACCCTCTTTACTTTTGCACAAGGAAGAGTAATTGGAGACATGACTTGTAGAAAACACTGAAAGCCTCAAAGCCAGACAAGAAAAGAGTGAAATGGAGATGGAGGAAATAATACCAATTTGGCATCTGATCTTACTTAACTGGGGCAAATGTCTTCGCCAATGGTTGTTTGGAACATGAACAAAAAGGAGGCTAAACTGGCTGCTGTCATCCCCAGCTGCTAATTTGCACTGAGAGATAGAGAAATATCAACAGCGCTGTTAAATTTCTATATTATGGAAATTAATCCTCTCATTTGCACAGCAGGAAGCCAAATTACACCATCACATGCATAAATAAATCTGACATTTTGAGAATTTGACATTGCACCACCGAGAGCTGCTTCCAGCAACACCTCCCACCTCACAGAGAGAGCATAAGGGTGTCTTCTCTCAACAGACTCTGATAGAATAATAGCTAGATCCTCAGCTGATGAAATTTGGCAAAGATCTCCCAGTTTAAAGAGAACAGCTGTGATCTGCCTCCCAGAAAAGCAGACAGTAAGGAAAAGTGCATTTTACAAGTGAGGTGAAAAAAGAATTTTCCTAAACTAGCAAGAGAAGTTGCCATAGGACGTACTGCACCTTCACATTCCAGTCTCAATATATTCCCTCTATGTGGGAACTTTTCTCCTAAAAACAAAACATCCAACCTAGCAGCACAAAATGAAAATAGAAGAGGCAAAAAAACTAACACTATCTGCAGTGATAGAGTTAAGTCCTCTGTTAAAGCCACGTTGTTTGTTACTTGATTTGAATAACAACTACAAATGCCTGAGGAATATCAGGTTTTGTGAAGGAGAGTATTTCAATCATTCTTAGTTAACTTGAGTTTATTTACTTATATTTAATTGTTACCCTGCCTTTGAGTCAGAGACTTTCATATAGAACACAGATTCCCTGGAGATAGGGAATAATCATCTGCCAACTGATTTTCACTCATTCATTTTTCTCTCTTTTGTTGGTCCAGTCCTCTTAAGGTTTTCATTTCTAAATGATAACTTTATAAAATCACTCATTAATAAACAAATAAGCATTAAAACAGTCACACTTTTGCATAAGTCATTGGTTAATGAGGGGACCTGAACAATTAGTACATGTTTCAGTAGCTAGTATATAACTACCCAACACATTTTGCTTGTATCCAAAACACTCCTGTGTATTTTGTCAAAATCCTACAGACCAATTAAGATTGAACTTTCACTTAGGAACTGCAGCTAGAGGAACTGAACCCTATCATGATCCACATTCTACACTCAGAAATGAACAAGTGTACATTCTCACCTGCCTCCAGGATCTTGGGCCTTAGGAAAACATGCACATGTTCTGAAAATGGTAATAAAAAGAGTTAACAACATCACCTGAAATTCCATTAAGAAAAGATGCAGAATACCACTCCCACCCCTTGTTTTCTTCCCCCATAGAAGCTAGTTAAGCATAACCTTGTTTGTAGTTTGTTCTTTCATACAGGAACATAATTAAGATCTGATCTGCAACCACATGCCTTAAGTAAAAGGCAGCTGCTCATATGATCTGCTCATTAAGTGCTGTATTCTAAATGCATACAAAGATGCCAAGGTAATTAACAAGGTACAAAAGCTTTGGGGACTTTGCAGTAGGAACTCAGTTGAGACTCATCTTTACATTTACAGGATAATAGCTAGAAGTCTATGAATGCAATTTCATTTTAAAATCTTTTGCCCCTCAGGGTGACATTCCAGAATTGTTCTTTTTGAGAAGTTAACAATTTATTTTCTACTCTTACAGTTCCTAAAAATAATTTTTAGTGATTCTAGGATCTATTCCTTCACCTTTCCTTTAAGCTTCATGTCTTTTTGATAACTTTTCATAGAAGGATTTAAGGATTTTTGAACATATAAAGTTTCCCCATGTAGCAAGTCATTTTTATATAAAGTACCACTCCAAAAGTCTATTTACCACCTTCTCCCCCACTGTTCAGCTTCCTCACTTTTCGACTCTGTACTTCAGCCCTGACTTTTCCAAATCCCTGTAACATTACCTTGCATGGAAAAAATATCTAATTGTTATTTCACTTGAATACTCTATATTTCCTCCTTGAACAGAAAGGCAAGCATGAAGCTAAACCAGTTTCAATAATAATTTATTAAGCTTCTTCAGTAAATGGCACTTAGAAGAAAGAAGAATCTTTTTCAATTTTTTTTTCTTATTTTTAGTTCACAGGATACACAAATTCGTCTTCAGTAGCATTACCCAGAAGCTTGAGTGAAGGGATATGAATCATGGGTGGAGAATTTAAAAGCCACACCTGCACTAAGGGGAAATAGATTTTTTGAGACAGATGCAACTGCTTCTCCTTTAAAAGGCAAGAGAAGAGGCTTTCTTACAGACTAGTTAATTGGGTACATTTCACTGCTTTCCCAGTGTCTATTTTTCATTGTGCCTGAAGTAAAATCCCTGGGGTGCTCCCACATTTTCTGTAGCAGGTTAATCCTTCCCTATTTCTTTCTTACAAAACTGAGTTTTCATAACACAGTTGATGATTGTTTACCCACATGAAAAGTGCTAGAAAAGAAAATGAACAAAGTTATCATAGTGCTGGCTGGAAAATATCCTTTCTTTGTCTAATAATGCAAACCCAAAAATAAAATCAAAATAAAGTTAAAATTTGGAATAAGATGTTTTAGGAGGTTTTTCTGCTTTGCACAGGCAGAAAACTTTGGCTTTCCTCTGCCTGCAAAGTTTGCCGCAGACTAACCCACCAGAGCTCAGAGCTTTTGCATGAACATGGGACACTAGATCTGTTGAGAGGAAGCCCTTCAATCAAGTCAACAGAGTAGGACTCTACTGAGTATCCAGCTAAAAATTTGGTGCCAGGATCCCCCCGGCTGACCCCCTTTTACTAAGGACAGCAAAAGAACAGGCAGATTTCACCTCTGACACACTTGTTGCAGTCATCTTCCTAAAATTGAGAAAGACAAACATGGGTCTTGAAGGCCTTTTAAAATCTACTTGCACTCCTATTAGCAAGGAGCAATAATAAATAGCCTCCTTTCTCTGCGTGGAGGAGAGAGCACCACGTGGAGATGAAGGCCTTTTAAAACAGACATAAACTGCAGGATTTCTTCTATCTGCTTAGGGTGGCTGATCCTGAAGACCCTTCAAAGACTGAAACACAGTTCACAGATGCTGACTTTGCTAAGTTTTCACCTCAGGAAGAAATGTGAGAAGAAAAATAAAATACCTTACAATTGTGTCTGCTATATAGAGAAATAATAAATACCAGACATAGATTTTTCCTTCAAACAAAAATATGAGTGTTGAAAAAGCATAAGCCTTGTTGTTATTTCTTATCAAAAATGGTCAAAATTCTGACCCACAACAGTAATAATAGCAATAGTAATGACACTAATGATGAGGAGGAATCAATAAGCATATGCATTATTTTAAGAAAGATTGAGAACAAAATACATACATGAACCTGAAAAATGTGAAACATCAGGAAAAGGAAAATAAATGGCCATTTCATGAAGAACTATAAACACAGGAGATAAGTCATCTGAGTGAAGAAGGGAAAAACAATTAATTTTAAAAGTAATTGGATTTCCAAGTCTAGAGAGGCACAAAAGAATCAGCAGATGGAAGCAACTCGACGGAGAAATGACCACGAAAACGTCTAGTGGCCTTTCTGGAAATGTGACAAGCTCAGCAACTTGTGACAGAGTTTTCTCAGTGCCTCTCTCCAGCGCTCCGCTCAGGCTCTCGCCACCGCAACCGCCCCACGGAGCCCACGCAGCGCGTGAGGACCTGTCAGCAGCTCACAGGGGCTGGATGCAGCACAGGGCAGAGGGCACAGGTTTATGCTGTCAAACAGTGGGATGCAATGGGATCAGAAATGTCCAGCACCCGTCTCATGGGCTATACATATTTATGCATTAATGCATGATGGTGAGGGTGGAGATGCAAACCTGGAATGAAAATGTCTTGTCAAGAGTTACTTCAATTAAAAAGCACTTTCCTACTTGTCTAATGTTCTAAGATGGCTGGTAGAAGTATCACTGAAATGATCCTATTTCAGCCATACAGCATGTGTTCATATTCATCACTACATAGTTCGGTCTTTACCTCAAGAACTCACCCTCTGCATCATATATGAGGAATTTTCTCTATCACAGTATGTACTTCCCTGTGACAACAACTTTTTTCCCCAGTGGTCTCATTAAAAAAAAAAAAAAAAAAAATTCTCCTTAAGCAAGCACATTAAGCAACAGAAATTTGTGAATAGTATTGCATAAATCAGGCTACTCCTTAGATCTCCATAATCATTTTAATGCAAATAATTATGGTTTATCTTACATCACTTTTTAAAGATGCATTTGATTTCTATATTGCTTACAACAGCTCCTCAATAAAGCACAGAATTTGATTTCCCATTTTAACAGAATAGGTGTCCCAAGGCTTTTTGAATCCTGCTTTCCCCACCTCAACTCCTAAAGTGGGAATCCAATTCTGATGCATCAGGGTTTCTGCAGATGGTGCAAGATAAAATGTTGATTTTGACAAAGAGGCATCTCATTTCTAATGGATAGGAAATAGACTGAAAATGCTCAAGATATGTCTCCAATTCAACTAAGTGTTCGGTAACAAATTTCTTCCAAGTTACATTAAAATCAATGATCTAGAAGGGGAAAGCTCACAAATCCATTACTATTTTTTAGTCCTCCCTTACTGTTCTCTCTCCTTCACTTATTCTCTCATCACTTTGGTCATTCAGTTTCCAGCATCCTCTAGAGTATGATAGGTATTTAAGAGCAGAGAAGTCAAAAAAATTCCTATAATAAAACTGCTGATTGCTAAAGAAATACAATGTTCTGCCTGATGGGAGTCTGACATTTTTGCAGCAATAGGTCACCTACTTCAAACTATTTTGTTTCTTGCAGTGGGCAAAATATAACTAGGCTTTTATGAGGTTACTACTCCTATATTAGCAACAGTCCTATTTCCTCTTATGGTACCATGACTCATCTTTGCATCAGCAGAAAATATAATTTCTCACTTCTCTATGCCATTCCCTTTCATGAACACACAAATCCCACAATCTAAATGTGACAGATTTTTTACTTATTCCCTCAGAATATCCAGTGCTGGTGATTTAGTACTTAGAAACAACTCTGGGAACCTCTCTGCACACTTCCTTGGTAGGCTGGAAAAATATCTATGAGAAGACACTTGCAAAGATAAAATGTGAGATACTTCACTAAACTAGAGCAATTTTTATAGCATTTAGGTGATACTGCAGCACTGTTAACCAGAGTGTAAATGATTGAACAGGTGATGAATCCCGTAGAGGAAAAAGCCATTAGGAGGTTTTAAATCCATTAAAAAACCCCAGTATTATGTGCTGCAAAGAGCAACAAGGTGTCCTTTCCTTCCCCTTCTTATACAGTCCTCATCATATTACTCCTATACCGTCTTCCCAAGGCATATTATCAACACATGCAAAACAACACCTGCGTTGAATTTCAATATGATTTACAAATGAAATTGTAAGGGAGAAAAATTGAAAGGAAATGCTGCAGATAGTCTCCATTTTCATCCATGTGAGTATCTCATCTTACCCCGCCAAGAGAATGCAGAACACAGTTGTTGACAATTGCATGTGACATAAATTTCACTTCCCAATTAGCTCTCCAACTAGATTTGATTTCACAAATCCAGTGAAATCCTTTTCTCCCAAGTTATGTCTCCATAAGTAACATAGTTAGGCTATCCATTTGCAAAGGACTCACTCTCTATCCTCAGACTGCTTGATATGGACAAGAGACTTCAAAACAAGTTTTCTATCTCTCCAACACAATATCTAAGTCAACAAGCTTATTAGACCTCCTCAGCTGTGTCCTTTGAAACTGTCCAACTTTGTTTAACTAATTAAATAGTCACTGGAACAATAACCTGGCTTTCTTCTCTCATGCTTGACTTCCCTAACCTCTTTCTTGTCCAATGAATGTTTAATTACTGAAGTAAACCGAAACATATGCAAGAGATGAGAGTAGGAGAGCCTGCCCACAGCACTCGTGATAGCCTAGCTTTTTTTCAGTCAGCTGAGCAAGTGGGCAACATAGATTTAAGCATCTACTTCAGATTTTCTAAATCAAACCTCATTACTGTGAACCCATTCTTGAAAGTCTGTGGATAGTTAAGAGGTACAGTCCAATCAGCTGGTGCTTTTGTAGCTTATTTAAGACTTGAAGCTAATAGCTTTTACTTTCACCATCACCTTCCATACTCTGAAATGCCCCCATGCAGTCATTTAGGTGGACATACATTATATTTGACTCCAAGCTCCATAGATAAACTTTCAGAGTCTAGAAGACTGACTTCTTTATGTCCCTATGAAAATGGGTAGATCAACTTCCATGAGACTCTATTTTGTAGCCTAGCTGGTATGCAGCCGCTAGTGCAAAAATTTCTGTCATCTGCTGTCAGTAATTAAAAAAAATAATATACTCAGTAGGATAAGTACTGAATGAAAACATAATCAGTGTAGGCCTATAACCTATCAGGAAAAGACACTGCTCTTTATAAAGAGATACAAATTTGAGATGGGAAAATGCCCTTTGGTTTCTTTTCACTGGCTCTACAGACGTTAGGGGCTATAACCTTCCATTATGGGGACTCAGTGAGAAAAAATTTGAGCTGTGAATCAAAACTCCATGCAGAAGAATGACCTCAAGCCTCACATTTGGTCCTTAAATCTGAGACAGATTAAAATGTAAGGAACACTGTGAAACTCTGGGTCAATTTATACTAGATATTTTCTGTTACCAGATACCCCATGAGAAATGAACTCATCCTAGGACTCAAAGCAACAGAGACAAGGGCCCAGCAGGATACACATCAAAGCAAAGGATAACTTTAGTCACACCTGTGGTCTCTTGGCTTTAGCAACAATTATTCTACATTGTGGAGTCCCTGCAGCCATTCCCAACAAAGAGGAGGCATGTGCTGACCTCAACCAGCCCTAAGAAAATGCAAATTTTGTTAAACTGTAATAAGGATCCCATACTATTACAAACTCTTTAACACTTCCTTCCAGGGATATTTTCTCCCATATCCATTAATACTCAGAAACATCAGTATTGAGGCACCATTTACAAAGGAGAGTAAATCCCCTGTGGAATTTTTCCTGTGTCAGCTGCCCACCATGCAGGTGACCCCTGAATGAGCACACTGCCACTTTTGTGCTTCAAATCCTGCTTCTCTCCTGCTTTCGCAGTAACTGCCTCCTCTTACTTCTTAGGTAAGTAACCAGCTGTCTGAAATTTAATTGGGACAGTAAGAACTACTCTAGGACTTGACTACTTCAAGCAAGTAAGCAAAACCTCCACTCTGAGTGACCTGTTGAGGCTGCTGCTTCTTTGACTTGAGGTTTTTGTTTGTTTGTTACTCAGTCTGCTCCTTCTCCATAGTTTCTCTCCTGTATGAATTCTGCTTGTGTGTCCTTTGTAGCCTGGGAGGTGAACTGATTTTTCATTTTCTCCTAAATCTCACAAGTGTTTTCTAAAATAATGCAGGTCAAGGAAATAGAAGCATGTCTATTCTGAGGCTGAATTTGAGAAGCAAAAGCTGCTTTAACCCAATCTGCCTGTCACAAGTGGAAGCTGTCACAGATCATTCTAAAGAAAACGAAAACTCTATATCAGGTAGATATTCTCCTTGTCTGTCATCTTAGTTGTCAACTTGAAGGAAAAGCACCAAGCAGATAGGTGACAGCAAAATAATGATATTTTTAATCGCTTGCTGGATTAGGAACAATCTTTTCTACAGAAAGAGAAATCTATTGTTAATGCTAGTTATTATAAAGTTTAGAGCCACTGTTCTCTTCCCTCCAAAATACCTTGAGCCACACTTTGTTGCCTGCCGTACTTTTCGGGTTCCATTCTGCAAAATAGTGAAATGAGGAGCAGGATTGACTTCACTGATGTCATCAGGAATGTTCACACAATTACAGTGATGCACACAATGAAGAGTTTGGCTGAAAAAGGGTTCAAATAGTTTTTCTTATTCTTTAATGTTGCTAATAATATGTCCCACTATTTTCTGCTGTTTGCTTTCTGATGATAACAGTTCTTCATCTCTGAGTTACTGGTGTGCCTGTTGTAGTGAAACAGAAGTAATGCATCAATTCACATGGACTTCCTTGTCTTCACCTGATTAAACAGGCAATAATCCACGCAAGTAAATCAGTCTCCCTTTCTTGGTGAAATCTTTTATTTCAGTTTGGTATATTTTTTACACAATTTATACACAAGTCATATCCATACCAGTCCGGCAGATGAAATCCCATTGCATTTACTTCTTCTCTTGTTATTGTGAGATATCTTGATCAGTACAGCAGAGGACATGCTGTCACCCCATAATAATAGCAAACCTACTATAAACCTACGATCTCCAGGAACCTCTAAGCAGTATACCCAGGCCAGACTAATAGACATTTCCTTCAGCAGGTACCTTTTCCCAGCACTACAAGAAAGGAACGCTAGAACTTGTCCCTTGGAAAGGACAGGTCAGGAACTGACTCCAAGAGTGAACCCAGATACTGAGACTCTCCAGTGAGAACTTGCACACACAGAAGCAGCTCTGAGTGCCACTGCATATGAAGGGAAGGCATTGTTCAGAAGTCATGCCTCCAAAATATTTGTATTCCTCCAAAGTCCTTGAAGCCCACAACATACAGAAAGCATGGTCACTGGGTAGCTACCCACATGCTTGTTTCCCCTGTACAGTCCAAATACAGCTCTGACACCTAATTTAATCACCAACAATGACTGAATAATTAAAATCCCTCTCTGCTAGACCAAGATAGACAACACATTTCCCTATTCAGTCACGCCAGCACTTTCTCCACGGCAGCAGTAGGGAGTTCCCCTTGTCTATTAAATGTCTTGGGGCTCTCATCTTTCCGCAGCTTAGAAAATTGGGAACTAGGATGCCTCTGATCTGTTTTCCTCACACCTCCAGTATTGAACCCCCATGAAATTCCTCCCTTCCAGAATGCAGATTTCTGTGTGCATGCAAAACAGGACCCTTCCATTATGGAAGGAAATCCTTTCTTTTCCTTCACTGAGGTTTTTTTCTTTTGGTTTCTTATCTGAATAATTTTCTTCTTGTAATTCAGACCACAAGAAGAATATTCCAAAAGTCTGAAACTATGCACATATTGTTTTCCAGACCAGTGTATCTGCTCTTCATGATTGTTGTTTAGCCATGGTACAGAGCAACTGCTTGGAAAAGGGGCACAAGCCAAGTTCTTATGAATGGTTTGTGTGAGTATACTGAACAGTTTTATCCAAGCATTCTGTGATCCTGAGCTAATGCATAAGGGACAGAAGGATGACAGCATTGCCATCTCCTCCAATGCCCATGCTCCAGCAAGATGGAAGAAACAGGAATTTTCCTTAGGGTACACATGTAATAGGGAAATGAGCTAGGTTAATATCTGACATTCACAAACTTCTTAGATTTTGAGTGAGTATTGACACCCTTTTCAGACATTTCTATATCTGTGAATGTCTTTGTTACAATTTCTGTAATGTATAGTATAGGACCATCATAGGTGAAAAGGAATCATTATAATAAGGAAAAATAGCCCCTCTCATTTAAAAATCTATGCGAACACCCTCTTGTGTATTACGTAAAAAGTCAGATGAGGAATATAGTGTATTCTGGGCTTAAAATCTTCAGAAACGTATGTTGGGTGCTCATTCTTTCCATACTGTGATCAGATGAAGTGCAGGTAGACAATGGATTGCATCCTATGTAGGCCTGCAGAGTTAAAAAAAAAAAAAAAAGGTTTCCCCAGTTAATCTAATCACTAAGCTATTATATATGTCTTTAACCTGAAATTATTCTCCGAAGATGTAACTACTGATCACATTTTCATATCTATCACAAATGTGGTATTTATTCTCAGGGACAACCCATGCATGGTGAGTGATCAGGCAAGGTAGAGCAGGGTGTGTATATGATCCTTTTGTTCTGCAAGTGTGAATCAAAGAAGCAGCATTTTTGCTAGGAAGGGACATTAACTTTTCCCTCATCTTGTAAAAATTCGAAACTTTGTTTCAGCTTTGCTTAGAGCTTCTGGTTATAATTTTTTAATCTATTTTGATGTAAGTTTCTCTGCAACTTCAACAGTAGGTTTTTTAATTTGTTTATCTTATCATTAATTTACATGTCACTCTGCTTTTGTGTTTCTCCACTGTTTCACGGTTTAAAATCTTAACTAAAATGAATGTGTTTAATAATCTTGTTGCAGTCTAATAATCAATTGGAATAAATCTTCATCAGTATTTTCTTAACATTTTGAAGGTCCATCAAGAAATAACTTGCACACACAAATTAAACTCAAAACAAAGGAAATTAGAAAATCAGGATAATTTTTCTTGGTGCTATCTTTTGGTTATTTACTTTAGAATTGTGTTGGGGGTTTTTTCCAGGTCTTTATCTTTTCTCTTTAGGCAAATAGCTTTATGAAAGTATTAGAAATGGCCTTTTGACAGCTAAATGGGATAGAAGCAAAATTTCTATTTTGTTCAAAACTGCCTTCACAAACCATGCAATTTTCCTTATCCAGCCAGTTTAATTTCAAGGCCTCTCCAGCGATATCACACTCAGTCAAATCCGACAGGTTATTTCTGGTAAAGTTTGGAGTTGAATGAAGACTAACTAGAATGTTGATTCTATTGTTAATATTTCATTCCAAAGGCAGAACGTAGGAACTTGAATGAATTTATTATGATAAGGATTATAACATTTCTGGAATTGAAAGACTTCTTGTCAAATTATTTAAGTAAATAAAATAATGTATCTCTTTATGTCCCTGAATTATATTTTCTCTGTAATATTTTTAATTATTTTTGCCACTATGGCCCTAATAACCGGGTTAATTTATAATTTGTTCTTTAAAACATTTCCTTATATCCTTGCATCCTGAGCCACATTTTAAATGATTGATGCTGTTGCCATTTCCCATTATCTTACTAAAGCAAAATACTTTACCATTTAAAATCATCAGAAAAAACATTGTGTATTGAACATCGTCTTGGCATCAGCTGCACATTAGAACTTGTTTAGCCTAATACAATGGAATCTCATTCACTACT
Organism: Serilophus lunatus; assembly: GCA_013399895.1. Lineage (NCBI taxonomy): Eukaryota > Metazoa > Chordata > Aves > Passeriformes > Eurylaimidae > Serilophus > Serilophus lunatus. The sequence goes on from VXBA01003546.1 coordinate 863,358, forward strand.
TTTATGCTTCTTTTCTGCTAACTAATATTAGCCTATTATTGGAGGAGGGATGAGAAAATTAGATTATTGTAGATCCTTGATTTTGCTCTTCATCTATTAATCTGCATCTGAAGAAAGACAATAACATAACTGATAACTGACTGTGAAAAAAGGACATTTAAAAAGAAGTGGACTTATCCTCTGAAAGAACATATATTTTCTGCACTGAGAGTGTAATAGTAAAAATTTAATTTTACAAGAGGAGATGGGATTGATGGTCAATTATGGAACTATTACCTAAATTTTCATGTTTTGTTAATGCTTCTCTTCCTGGCGGTTAACTAAGCATATATTTTTTTAAAAACTTTATGTTATATATAACATTTTTTGACAACTGAAGTTAACTAGCATGTGGAGTAACATTAAAACTCACATGAGACTAATGTTTTATGTGAGCCTTCTCAGAAATTGTCTTGGGAAGGTAGATCTCCTGTTTAGGATGAGATTGAAGCTTGAAAAGTTAGATCAGATTACTTAACTATTTCTGCATTGATCTCTGTCTATGAATCAATAATTTCCATAGTTTCCTCACTGAAAGACCCTTACTGAGTTACATTCATCTAACTGTGTGGTGTGTTTTTTGATCAGTAATAGTTATTTGCACTGGTCTTTTGTCTCAGAAAATCTAAAAAACACCTTTGCAAAGCAGAACACAAAAGACACATTTGCAAAAACAGAGTCACAGTGTGTACACATGAATTTGAATAGTTAAGTTAGCATATACAGATTAACTGCTCAGGTAAGAATGTACCATTTAACAGGTGGAGCTAAATGCCCTTGGAAAAGATGTAGAGTCTTGTCAGGGTGATTTTGACAAGCTAACAGTTACAGTTCAATTAGTACTGATATTTAATTTTGCCATCTTTTCTAGAAAGTAATAAAATGGAAGCTAACATTCTGATCACAGCCAAATGATTATCAAAGCAAAAATAACCCTTCCTTTTGTTCTTTATAGACTGTATTTGTAAATTAGTTTCTTGTTTTCTGTATTTTCACTCCAGACACTAATCTTGTATATTTATAATTTAACAAATTATGTTCTGCTGTGCAAATTTTGGTGTAGGCCTATTTCAATTTTCTTACTACTGACTCTTTCCCTTTTTGGCTGACTTATATAATGTACAGCTAGAGAAGGAACTGTGAATAATAAAATGGAATAGACAACATGGAACCTGTCTTCAGGGAATATTCAAGAATTTGAGCTTAATATTTGCTATTCATTTTTCTCCAGCTATGCTCTGCTGCTCAAGTGTTTCCAGAAAGTAAATGCAGCACCATTTTGACATGAACATGAATAATGATATCATCACCCTATCTTATCAGAAGACCTGACCATATTACAAACATATATTAATGGATTTAATTTTTCTTGTTATTTCATTATTGTCTTAAACAAGTTACCAACAATTAAATCAGATCTATGAGCAGCTATCAAGCTTTAAATGTAGCAGTTACACAGAAAATTTCTAAACAACTGTGCCCTAGAAGATGAGGAAAAGGATAAAACACAGAACCTGCATAACCAGGGGTAGAATCATTTACACTGCCCAGCTTGTACTAGTTTTTCCCTAAGCACCCAATAGTGACCATTTGAGAGACACTGCATTAGGCTACCAGTACTCTTTGTCTGAGAACAGTCAGTCTTCTGTTCTCATTTTCTTATAGTTATCTAAGGAAGCTAATCAATATTGTTTCTGAAATGGAGCCACTGGAAAGACAGATGTTTTTTAACAAAATCAATTGTACAACTATTTATTTTTCTAGAGTCCAGATTAAACTTTATGAAAACAGAGGTTGTCTTCAGACAACAGGTTCAAACATCATGTGTGAAATGCACTTAAATCTTTCAGAAAAATATGCCATTAAGCAGATGGGTTTTATTGCTTTCTTTTTAACATGTTTCAGCACGGTAAACGTGTATGCTTCTTTCCAAGTTTTTTCAGGACAAAATATGTTTCTCTGTGGTGACTTGAGGTGTTGGAAGCTGTTTCAAATGGGATTCACCTGAGACTCATATAGTCTTATAGTACAGCTGTAGATGTCTTCAGACATCATGCCTGGCATCCATCTACAACTTCGATGGGACAGAGATCTTCCCAGGTTCATGTCTATATTCAATTTAAATGAAACTGTGAGTAAACACAGTAAGATAAAGCCCAGGACACACAGGGAATAATATACACTTAAGATTTATAATGACCTTCACCAGACAGCTACATCCTCATCCATTTACGTTTATGTGTGTTGGATCCAGGTATAACATTAGTGAGTCCCTACAGATAATTTGCAGCGATGACCAGTTTCAGAAAGGTAATCCCACCAATTCCTCTTGTCGTGGTATTTTCTGACATCATTTCATAGCCCTGGAAACACAGCAATCTATTTGGGTATATTGCCCGGACTGAATTTGCACAGGTCATTTGAAAGATAAAGGCCATATATATACAAGGCCACTGGACCACATTTAGTAACAGCATCCTCCTGACTTTCAACATCATTAGTGTCATCTGGGCCAATGCTGGAGCAAATGAAATGTGGCAGAACAAAAGACCGTCGCCAAGAGTGTAAATGTACACATGTGATACACAGGCAGATTCAGCCTTATTAGCCCAGGAAAACAACACTGTACCACAAAGTCAGTAGCCAGCATCGCCTTTGCACAAGAGACTATCCAGCCTGGTGATTTTATGGCACCTTTAATTGAAGAGAGAATAAAAAAGGAAATTGCTGACCTGACTTTTATACAGCAATATTTATATAGAAGGCAGAAGTTCTAGACAGGAGCATGTTTATTGCTATTTAATATTCACATTTCAGTAGCATGCAAAACCCAAACTGACAGAGAATCCCAGGTGATAACTATTGTACCTGTGTTTACTTCTGTTATTTTTGGAAATAGCTCTGGATAACTGATGACTTTCTTACAGTTGTCTGGAATCTGAGTACATGACTCAATTTTTAGAGACTGAGGAGCTGCCTGAAGGAAATATGTGGCCTAGTGCAAATGCTTTCTAATTACAAAATTGTTCTACTATATGTGAGACCTGTATTAAATAGCTCTGAACACAGCCAATGCTGGCATAGTATTAAAGCAATGGTTTCTTTGTAGCTGTTATCAGGATTTGATGACAGTCACTAAGTTTGGCAAAACTGTAGCTATGCTCATGAGAAAATATTATGGGAGTCATTTTTTCAATATTCTCTCTTGGAAAAAAAAAAAAAAAGAAAAAAAGAAAGAAAGAAAAAATAATTCTTAGCTTTGAGCATTTCATTCCCAAAATTTTACTTCAAAACTTGAGTCTTTTGCCCATGTTCTACCACGACATTGAGAAAACATAGACAACTTTGTAGGTTAAACAGCACCCCTAGGCAAATAACACCTCAATTTGCTGTTACAACTGCACAGAAAAATTCCTTGAATTTGAACTAAGTTGGTCTTCATTCATCAAAAAAATGTATTAGCCAAGTCTTAAATTGTTCAGGAGAAGAGTTACACTGATACAGACCCAGCACTTCCAGATACATATCCCCCATGACATCTCCTTCATCCTATAGCACACAGTATGCAGCAATATCTCGTTGCTTTGAGCTCTCATCCTCCCAGTCTTCCATGTGGGTTTATATTTCCCTTGAATTCACCACCATTTTCTCTGCTGCTTGTTTATCATGTGTACTGTGGGATTCCTGGCATAACAACAACACAAAATAAATGATCCAAGTAGGAAGCCCAGGCAACAGAGATGAAAGGAAAATGCAGGATACTCAAAGTTCCACGAAGTACTGTCACAATTTTTAAGACCGAGACTTTCAAGAAAACAGAGGCTTCTAAGAAAGGGGGGAGGGGTACGGGAGGAGGAACTAAAACAACAACAACAAAAAAAAACCAAAACAAAAAAAAATAAAAGTAGCTTTTAAAGACTTCGAACAAGTATTCCATAGAAAACTTTCAAGCAAAACTTCCTTCACTTCAGAAAAGAAAATTCTTTCCACTTTTACATTCCAGACACAGAGTGCTAAAAAGAAGACCCCCCAGAGAGAATAAACACGTGCCAGTACAGAAAACCATGCCAGAAAGGATTTGACTTGTTATTGAGGCTTCTTCAGATTGCAGGTTACACAGTGTCCATTCAGATACACCTTCTTGCTGAGAGCTTTGTTTAATGCATGCTTCAAAAAGTAGCTTTTAGTGCACTTGTTAAAAATAAGATTCTTTTAGAACTTTGTAAAGCTCATCATTTGAGCAACATGCCACTAAAAGGAAACTGTGAGGTTCAGTTCTCATGAATAGTTGAGACTGAAAGACTCTTTCACTCCACCAGTCCTCATATGTACACTATAACAGCAAATCACACATGAGGATTGAGGATTGCCTCAAATTTGTACATGCAATGCTAGAAAATGTTATTCACCCAGAGGCAAGCTGAAGGGAGAAGACACATTCTTCTATTTTCATTGCACATTTTCTATAATTTCAATATCCTGCTGGAATGAGAAGACAGAAACTATAGAGGAAGTGTAATATATTGCATCAGAGAAAATTCAGAGGAGGAAATTTTGAACAGAAAATTACATTGGCAGACTCCTTCAGGAATTGTGTAGTCCTTCATCTTGTCCCATGGCAGGATAGGCAAATTTTAAACCATTCTTGACAAAGACTGGTTACACAAATGGAGACTCCAGAGTATCATACACAAAGGAACTCCCTCAAGTCAGTCTCCTTTCTCTTACAAAGTTCTTTCCCAGATGTCTAAACCAAATCTCCCTTGCTGAAATTTAAATTCAGTGTGTCTTTTTCTAAGTGGGAGATGAAGGGAACAAATTATTCCATCCTCTCTGGCAGCTGTTTCTTACATATTTGAAGATTTCTCCCGTGTCTTCCCTCTTCTTCTCCTCTCCTAGATTAGATAACCCATAAATACATTTGCCCTTTCACAGTATATTGCATTGGCTAATGAAATCCAAGAATCAATTACATGGATTACAAGGCTCTTGAATGACAGCATAACGGAATTCAATACTCAGCATTGTGTCTCAATGAACAGTATGTGAATACTTATTTAACATCAGTATTTGCCTAGGGTGCATTATGGCTTTACCTAATTAATTACTTTATGAAGTGCTTGATTATGAAAGCAATGAATGTCTTCCCTGCTCACTCTTATCACTTGCTTAAAACTATTCTGTTCAGCTGAGATACACATGCATCTGAGAGCTTAATTAGATATTAGGTACCAAACATTGGATTCTTATTCCTGAGTTGTCTTTATGGTTCTGTTTTGGTTTTGGGGGGGGTTGGTTTGTTTGTTTGTTTTCAGAATCTGTAATCTATGATCATAGCTACCAAATAAGGCCTCCTAATAACTTCAGCAGATCATATTGTTCAGTAGCTAAAAGGGGGCAGGAGATGGGGAGGAGGAGCAGCCTGAATTATTTATTCATTTCCCCATTTTTAAGATCTTTCCCATCTCTCTTCGTGCCAAGCCTTCAAGATGTAGTTGGAAATGCTGGACACACTCCAAAAATGTTCTCTGAAAAAATTACCAAATATCATTATGTGAAATGAATGGATTACAAAGAGCAGCACTTCTTCAGAGGAAAGCATAACCTTGAGGTTACACCAATGTTTGCTCCTGAAGACAGCCCTCCCTGGATGGTAAACTAGTAGAATTGCTCCAGATGTCTCTGTCTACCTCAAATGAATATTGACTGGCTGACTTAAGCAGAATAAACAGTAGTACATGAACCCAAAATAGTCTGTGTAAGGGTGATCCTCCTTTTACTGTTAGCAATAAAGCACAAAAATTGCGGGAGAAAGACTCTCAGACCTCTTATGTAATCCAGGTACTGTGTTGGGATTTCTCCTAGTAAAGTTAGCAGGAAAAAAGAATGAAAAAATATTGCCACATATAAAATGCCATGCTATTATTTTCAAATTTAAATTGACGGTGAGGCTGAGTATGGAAGAATAATTAAATGTTGTAGCAATTATATTGATTAATACTCAGATCATGTCTGACATTTGTAATATAAATTGAAGGACAACCCACAACATATATATGTGTGGTTATGACCTTTCTTAAAGTGCCTTGAGAGATTAAAATCAATAGATAAATGTGAGTCATTACATGGTTATCTTTGTATTTTTCCCTTTCAAGATGTTTTTTTCTTAGTGACTTGAGGAATAAGAGAAAGAGCTGATGTTTAGAAGCTTTTATGAAAGTCCTTGCTTTTTTCCTGGCAGCTTCCACATCTAAGCAAAGAGGATCTGAAGAGACAAACAAAAACATTCTTGTCTTTTGAGTTCAGAGCAATGCACACAGCCGTGGAATATATTGCTTTGCTCATGTGCAAGGTGGACACATTGTCACCTTGCAGCATTCAGCCCTGGGGACCAGCTGTCTGTAACCCAAAGCCTGGTTTGATTCAGCACAGCTTGTGTGACCTTGGCTAAGTTTCCTCAGAAAATTGTTGCTAAGATGCAAGGAAGTTCATGAGATACTGTCAGGTAAGATAAGAAAAGCAAACAGGGACAAAATTATTACTGTTGAGACAGTGATAATCAGAAGTTCAAGAATTCCAGACGAAAAATACTGACTGAAAAAGCTGAAACTCTTAAAATTTGAGGGGGAAGGGGAATTCAAAAAACCAAACCCACCAAACAGAGAAAGATAAGAATCAGAAAATGTTTGATTGACAAACATCCCACTCCTAGGAGTGATGATTATCTGCTTTTTCTCACCATTCTTATGTTTGCCTGGACAGACGAGACAGCCTAGGTGACCAACAGGGGTGATGAGCTCATTAATGCCGAGACTCAGCACACGAGTCTTACCCACCTCCTGAGCACAAGTAAATAAACAATTATACTCTTAAAGTCAGTAATATCCTGACTACAGATACTCTGCTCATGGGGAAATGCACCATACAAAAATGATCAAGGGAGAGATGGAGGGAAGGTTATAATCATTAGCACATTTTGCAGTTCCTAGAAGCTCAGTCCTGCACAGGATTGTTCCAGTTTCTGTCCTAGCAGAGAACAAGCACTGAAAGACAGCTCCTTTCCAGAGAGCATCCAGCCAAAACGCTCATCAAGCAAGGCTTAGACCCCATAGGCTTCTGCATTGTTAACAGAAGCTTTGCTCAACAAAGCAGTGATATGAACTCAGCCAACTGAAGACATCCTGTTAACAGGCATAGGATGACAAGTAAGCACAGATCTCCATAGACAGGTTCCTCCTGTGTCTCACAAAAGGCCACAGAAGACTACTCACATCTGAAGACTACACATATTTGCACACCTTCCTTAGCTGCTGCTGCGCAAAGGACAGCCCATGGTGTCAGCAATGTGACCAAACTTCAGCAATGGTGGAGAGTCCCCAAGAGCAATGCCTTGAGAAATTGTCTGAAGGTGGAAAAAGTCTTGACTCTTTGGCTATTTTCTGGCTAGAGATCAGGTATAGGAGGTTGAATGAAATGCCCTGACTTTTAATAGGGAGCCAATTCAAACCAAGTCTGCACAAGTCTTTACAGGAATTTAAGGATTCTTCTGAAACAGAAATTCCCAATGACTCCTGTGTTTTCTGACTGAAAATATTATGTCTGTAGTACCATTCCCACTGTAGTTGTGAAAATCCAAGGATAAAAGTAAGGAAAATTTTGAAGGAAGGGGAGCATATATTAGTAGCATGTAATAATCTAAGTAACAGCATTTTATTTTCTATTGACCAATTCTGTTTCAGATCTGAAGAAGTGCTTGTATGATTGAAATCTTGTCTGTTTGGTTTTTGCCCTCATTTACATCAACTGATCTAATAATATATATTACATTTGCCAACAAATCTTGTGATAATGTAAGTGTTTCTTGTCTTTTCTGTCTCTGTTCTATGCTCAGGAACGAAAGAGACCACACTAATGAGGTAGCTGAAAAACTGGTGATATTAAAATTTGTTGTTTATTTATATTGGTTTTTTCAAGGTAAAAACAAAAGCAGAAGTTCAAAAAATTCTGTGGCAACTTATTCTAGAACTCAGACTTGGAGATTTTTTCGTATTAAAGTGAATTCCTGTGTCAAGAGGTCTTCTTATTTTACAAAATCAAGTGTCTAAAAATAAAAACATAGGTTACTATTTGATTTTTTCCAACTTTTACATTCATCCCAGATTTATCTACTCACAAAAACCTTTGATCCAGCCAAATCAGTTTCTGGATTTCTGCAGAAAGTAGAAATAACACATAAATGAAAAATTGTCCCAACAGCTCAAAATCTCTTCCATATGGGCTGGAAAATATTTGTGTCTGAAAATTTCTTCTGCATATAGGCCAGATCAGATGATCCCCTCCCAAGAACATATCATGAGTTATGCACCATTCACTTATGGAAGAACTCAATTGTTCTCAAGCTGTCAGAGCACAGTTTTGTTACACAACGCTCTTCCTCCCAGCAATTTACTTCCTTCTAGATTGATGTGCAAATTCTCTTACAAAAGCTGAAAAATGCTGGGCCCTTATCAAAACGTGAAGAATGCTAGTATAATATTTTCCAGGATAAGGGACAAAATCTGTGCATCTTTGGTCTGGCATATATCTGTACAGGTTTGTGAAAACACTGGACAGAAGCATCTGTTAAATAATCATCTACTTTAAATGGGATATGTTCTTATTTTCTTGGTAGGGTAAAGAGGACAACTGGAGCAGCTCATGATAAATATTACACTTAGTAATTAAATTTTCATATTTACAAAGCCCACGTAGTAAAACTTCTAAACTAAATAGTCTTCATTTGCATACATTTCAATCTAAAGGGCATTGTTAGAGGACAGTATCTCCAAGACAATAATGAGCTGTTTTCATTAACTGTGCCCTAATGATTACAGCAGACTTGTACTTCAAGAGTTGTGAGATGGTTACCCAGGCAAGACCAAAGAAATAATTGTATGGCCTTATTTATCTTCCCTTCCGTGTAAGTCACTGAGTTAGAAGACTATTTCCTGCCCCTGGGTTGATGTACACAGGAACCTCTTGAAAAATATTTAATTGAACTTGAATATAGTGTGGATAAAGGATCCAGAAATGAAGTCTGATCTCAATTATAGCACTGGAAATGTGGAATAATGCAAATGAAGTATTATAGGAAGAAATAGACTTTCATTTTTTGCCTCTACAATCTTCAACATAAAGAGATCGTCTAATCTGCTTGATTCCTCTTATTGTTGCCAATATGTTTAAAATTATATACTAAAGGAACTGACATGCTTTTTCCTAATCTTGCAATTGTCCAGTTACTTTTTAAATAAAACCTTCTGATGTATCTGTCATCACAGTGTAAGAAATTTTAAAGTTATATTTTGAAAGTTTGTTATTCAGATGTGACTGATATTCCGCACCATGTGATTTATTATCATGTTTTTCCATCCAAAAATGACATGTGATATTATTTGCTTCTGTCAGGTCTATTTGATTTGAGTTTGACAAGTATATATTTTTCTCCATACTGCCTGGCAATTATCACTGAATAGTAGAAAATAGACCTATGAAGGCCTTCAGTCAATCATATTGTTCATGTTTTGCCTTCCACAGAGCAACTAGATTTTTGTTATTCCAAATGAGCATTTGTCCAGCTTGCTCTTTAAAGGCTTTAATGATGATAGAGTTTCCACAGCCTCCCCAGGCAATCTATTCCAGTACCTAATTATCCTTACAGTTACAAAGTTGGTTTTTTTAATGTCTAAGTTAAATTTCCCCTGCCACTATTAAAAAGGCTGTTACTTTCTGTACTATGCACAGTGGACATGAAGGAAAGATTATTCACTTGTCTTTTGCAACAACTTTTTATATATTTGAAGATCATTATCATATTCCTTATCAATCTCTCACTCTCTTTCTCTTCTTCTCCATCAAGCAATTAAAAATATTCATATTGTATTCATAAGCTATGTTCTCAAAACTTTCATACAGATCATGCGACTGGGATCTTACATCATTCTTGAGGAACTGGATACTCTTTAAATGGTTCATATGTTTGCCAAAGCACCGTGCTTAAAATGGAGCACAAAGTTACAGCTGGTGCCTCAACATTCATAGTATCACAGAAATAACCTTGGCAGTATTTCAGCAGCTCTAAACTTAAATTTCTGAGTTCTACCTTTCTATGCCTATTTATAATTCATATGTCTTTATAGTAAATTCACACTGTGACAGTGTTTTGAAGCTGCAGAAAACATGGACACTGCTCGGGCCTTTTTTATACCAACTCAGGATCTCCTTTACCATCCTCATTCAAGATAACCAGATGTTTCCACTTATTGGCTTTGCTGGTTTAATCAACAGCATTTTTTTTTACAAAGCAACAGTCTTGTGCTGAAGTCAGTTATCAAAGTTCCAGACATGAGAGGTGACGTAAATTTTGCTATCATAATTTCCTTCTGTCACAGAACCATATCTTAGCATCCAAAGTGAGTATCAATCACTAATGTAGCCATTTACATATGTTAAGTTTATTTAAATAATATATATTAATATACTATTTGTGCCATCTCATCCAAGAGAAGCTACGGTGTACACCATGAATGACTGTGGTTTCCAGGTTCATCTGTATGAATCATAAATTCCTTCAATCCCTCTGTTTAGATATTCTCACCGACTACTTCACAGAACTATAGAGCATTGTCTGGGGATGACCTTGGAAGTGCCTCTGGTCTAAATTCTGCCTTGAAGGAGAACTCTCATCTTACAGATCTAACCAGCTATGATTCTGTGTGGATATTATTTTCTTCATTGGTGATGAAGTGGGAACCCAGATTAAATAATCTAATGAAACATATGGTTAATGTCACTCTGCCAACTTTAGTGAAGTTGCTCATGTACTTAATTCAAGCTCATGAATAAAAACCTAGACATCGTAACCTATAAAAAGAAGATTTTATAGTGAGGTTGAGATGATATTGGGAGAATCACCTGCATGGAAAAGTAAAAAATAAAAAATAACCCACTAAATTGTTGCTTTGGGAATACTTCAAAAATTGAAGCAAGCCAGTTAGCATGTTCTGTGATTAACAACACTGGCTTGTGTGCATGTGTCTTTCCAGTGTTTTTCTGGCTTATTAAATGCTTTCACTGAGAGAAATATTATCTCAAGGTTCCTAGGTGATCAGGTTACAGGGGAAAGTGCCTGCTCCAAGTGTGAGATATCAGTTCTGATCTGAATATCACAGTTATTAGCTCCTGAGCTCTAGTCCGATTGCCAACTTGCCAGAACCTCAGTCCTCATCAACCACCTGTGAAATGTGTTGTGACACGCGTTAACTGATGATTACAGGAGACTAGCTGAGGACTGGAAAATCACTGTCTGAGCTAAATATGAATACTGCTTATTCCTGGTGGAGACTCTCATCGTAGCAGTCCAGTCCTCATTACACTCCATTCTCCTGGGTCCCAGCATATCCCACCCCACACCTACTCCCTGAGCAGAATATGACCAATTCCATAGTCATATCACAAATTCTGGCTCAAAACTCCATTCGGTCAACAACTCATATCTGGTTTGAAGTGCATATGCTCTCATTTGCCATGTTCCACTTTACATCTTCACATAGTCCAGCTTCAGAAACCATCCATGCAGATGTATACATGCCCAAACACCAAACCAAGGCCGAATCTCAGAGTCTGAGTGACTTCCCAGAAATCTACTGATCTCCCATGACCACTAAAAAGGTGATGGGGCAGAGCAATGCAGTCAATGCAAGCAGAGCTTTCTTTTATCAAAGCAGAGCGCGGTTTTTAGATGCCAAGGAGGAATCTGGGGATTTTTGTAGAACTGAAAAATCTCAGAGGTTTTTACTAGCATATCACATATTAAGAAAATATCCCTCTCTGGTGTATATTATTTTTCAATGAAGGAAAACGATCCTGGTCAAAGCAGAGTGACACAAATGAACTGAAGCAGATTAGTCCACAGACAATCATAGTCCTAAAATAATAACAGGCTTCATCATCAGTAAGTGCTGTCAACAAGATAACTCAAATTTGTATGCTCCCTCTAAAATAGAAACAGCTGAAAAGTTACTCCCCAAATTACTATTCATGTTCCAAATTCCAGGTAAGGGAATAATAAAAATACCTTTCTAGCACCAAAGATATCATATGGGGGGGGAAGTACATATTTTTAAAATGAGAAGTCCTTTCAGAATATTGGATTCAAACTTTCTACTAAGAAAAATATCACAAGGAGAATGAAAGAAGCATATTAATATTGTCCACTTTTTATTTCTCTTTTCCCATTAATCCTCACAATTTTTTATCAATAAATATATTTGTATGGTAAATTTAGGTTTTAGTGAAATATTGTTCTTTTTCAGAAAGAGTATTTGAACAAATTACAAATAGATATATCTGTTTTGAAAGCACAAAATAATTGTCTCTGCAATTTCCATAAAAATTTCAGTTAAAATATAGAGAAGAAAAAAAAAAAAAGTGAGAGGGAAAAAAAAGAAAAGAAAAAAAAGAGAAGGATTTTTAAAATACAAAATTATGTTTAAGCTTTTTTTTTAACCTCCTTTCTTGCCAGCCCTAATTATCTGCAGTTTTAGCTGAGGTCTGTGAAAGTATCTGTATGTTTAAAATAACTATGCATCCATATCGAACTGATTCTTATGCTCTCCCAAAACAGCTTTATTCTTTAGTCTTCCCCATCTCTTTCAGGGATGAAAGGAACAAGAAGTCCACACAAAGGCTTAAAAAGTGGGTTTTTTTACTTTCTTTCACCTTTGTCTTGTTCTGCCTCTGATATCAATTCTTTAATATAAAGACTGAGAAAAAATTCATAAAGACTCTGAATTATTTTCCTACAGCTCTTGCCACTCTCAGTGGTGCTACAGTCTTTTATTGAAGGTTTTATATTAATAAATTACAATTTAAATTATTCAAATTGCTTTAATTATTTTTTTCCTCTGGGGGTGACTATGTAAAATAAAACAAAAGAATTATAATTGATCAGGAAATATGATCCAAACTAACATGAGATTTAAGATTGCCTCTAATGTAGCCAAATGAAAATGTATTTCCATCCCACTGTGACCTAATCCTGAAGAAGCATATAATTTGAATTAGGGTGAATATAAGATTCACAAAAATATCAGAGTTGTGATACTATTGTATTGATCATCAGTAGCATTTGTCTCGACAACTGTAAAAGAATATTAATAATTTCATCAGACACATTATGGAAAACATGACAGGGAGTTTCCTCTCACAGTCTTAATCCTTCATGGCCCACTGTCCATGGCATAATGGACCAGAGTCTCAGCTACACTCTAGGGTATTTTTTTTTAATTTAGAAATTAGAAGAGTAAATGAAAAATGAAGATCTTGTAGCAGGACCACTGTGAATATAAATCAGTAAAGCTGTGCCAAAACAGAGTAAGCTGTTTTGATTTACAGCTGGGAGGACTGTACCAACAAATTATATGTATGTCAGAATAAGTGAAAAGAAAAGCAGAGAAAAGAAGATAATGTGGTTTTAAATACAAAATACGTTAATTAGAAGTATTCAAGTTTGTCAGTTAAAATTTACTGAATTCCTTTTGGGAGATGAATGGCAAGCTGTTGTGCATCAAAGAGCTGTTTTCCATCACTCTCTTGCTTCTTAACTGCCCAGAAATCTGGAATGCCAATTATCCTTATCATCACCTCATGAAGGGACAGATAAAATGCTCCATCATTCACTGATCATGAGTAGTGCAAGAGCTGTAAAAACACCACCTAAAACACCCACTCAGTTATGAGGATAAACCTGATGTGGCTCATAAGGCAAAAATATAATAAAGTAAAATAACTGCTGCATAAATGCTAAATAAACAAATGTTTCACACGCTTGATCTAGTTCCAAGATAATAACACTGTGGAATCAACTGGTAAACAGGTGTTTAGTCTTTATATTCACTTCAACGTATAAACAGAAGTCTTTTATTTACCATGCTTTAATTTCTTTTCAGTAGGTTTTCCACTGAGTAAAAAACTACTGATTGGAATAATTCACTGGCACCAAGCAAGTTTTATCTAAATAATAAGAAAAGGTGTAGAAGACACATAATGAGTAAAAGAGTGCAAAATCCCAGAAACAGGCTAATACTTTTCATGCCACTGTTAATCACTTTTGGGGGATAATTTTGGAATTTTCTTAAACTTGAAAGAATTTTCCATCTTCTCAGTTTTTGAAGGTTGCAAAGATGCTTAAAGAAATGCTAAACTAAAAATAATATCTTCAGTCCAGTGTAACCTAACATGGTGGTACCACTTTCTGATCATCCAATTCTAAAATAGCCAAACAGTGTCTTACACCGATGACAAACTTTGACCTGGTCCTCAGCTGATCAGTATTTCCATGAATACAATAGCACTATAACATACTATACTATACACAGGTACATTCTTGATCTTTTGACACAATTTCACAAAACTACAAAACAAACAAAGTTTGTTTCTTTTCCATGTTAGAATAAGAAAAATTTGAAATTTTATCACAAAATGAACCCAGTCAGGTCCATGTCAGCCCTGCTTCTCACAACCTCCTGTTATATGGGACCTGAAGTGATTCCTCAGTGAAAAGGGAGATGTTGCTTAAACTATCAAAGTTAGTTGCGATCTCAAAAAATTAGAATGCTAAAAAGAGGCATTTGCAGGTTGTTCTTCTTTTTTAAATTACTTTAAATAATTTCCTAATATTTCACTGTTGCTGTAAAATGCAAGTTACTATTTGGAAAATTACTGTTTAAGGTGACTCTTAAAAAGTAGATATCATAGATAGCATGCATTTTAAGACCTTGTAGGGGTTTGAAAGGGGAGGGGAGGGTACAGGGGGTGCTGGG